>JARQOD010000006.1:82339042-82401184 GCA_033576555.1 Oophaga sylvatica
CACAGGCTCGATGGATTACCCAGAATAAAAAAAGAGAAAAAGGGACTTTGAAAACCAGGGAACATGTGGGGAATTTTGTAAATCCCCGTATATTTTTCAGGAGTCGCAAAGATGCTCAAGGTCAGTATGGATTGCCAGAATATAAAAAGAAAAAAAAAGGTACTGTAAAAAAGGACAGCAGTGTACAGTCTAGGGGTAATTGTAAATCTCGTATTTTTTTTGGAGTCAGAACAGACGCTCCATCAGTACGGATTAGCCGAATATAAAATAAAAAAAAGGGTCTGATAAAAAGATACCAGGTGTTACAGTGAGGAAATTAAAAATCTCCGATTATTTCCGGGTCAGAAAAGATGCTCAAAGTCTCATGGATTAGACCAGAAATAAAAAGAAAAAATGGTACTGTATCAGAAGAATCACGTTACAGTTAGAGGAATTGTAAATCTCGTAAATATACCGGAGTGGGGGACCAGCGCTCACAGGCTCTATGGTTGCCAAATATTAAAAAAAAAAAGGGTGCTGTATAAAAAGATACAGGTTTATACTGTGGGGAATTGAAATCTCCGTATATTTTCCCGGAGTAGACACGATGCTAAAGGCTCAGATGGATTAGACCAGAATATAAAAGCAGAAAAGGTATGTATCAGAAGAATACACGTTAAACTAGATTAAGGGGTTTTTTTTTAATGTTCTTGAAACTGTTTTTGTCAGCCATTTTTTTTCTGTCTTGCTGAGCTTTTTTCCCCCTCTTAATTTTGGGGTTTTTTCAGCTTTATGTTCCCGCCTGTTCTCTCCCTCTTGTTTTAAAAGCAGCCCAGCTAGCAATCAGTGCTTTAATCGCCTGCAGTGAACCTGTGACCTGATCTGAAGCCTTGGACCTTGTACTCCAGTTTTTCCTACAAAAAACTCTGAAACATTGGGATCTGGAACCCTGTTTTGAAAGATACTTTGCATGGTTAGGAAAACCGAGAAGAAGCCCCAAACCCCTGTTGTGGAGAGTGATTGCTGGCTTAGTTATTGGCCTGCTGTGTCTCCTGCTTTGTGTCTGCAAACTGTGTGCATTTTTCCCCAATTGTTTGAAGTATACAAGATCTTCTTTTCAAACCTGTGTTCATTTTTTCATCGCCCCCAACACAAGACGCTAATAATGTACTCACACATTACAAGTTAGAAGACAAAGTTGTGTTTTTGGGTCGAAAGGTGTGTCGTGTAACTGTGGTATCGATGTCCGGTTGTACTTTCTTGATGACATGGTTGGACTTCCCCAAACCATCCAGGTGAGCATTCCCTTAATTTTTTTTTTTTTTCTGCAGTTTACCAAGGTAAACACATTTTTTTTTTTTTTTTCTTCTTTTTTCCTTTTCTACAGTCTTTGTCTTAAAAGTTTGGAAAATGGAAGCCCGCTAAAGGAACTTTGTGGAGTGACGATAATATTTTTTCAGATTTACGACATAAAAACCCGCTTTAAAAACCTAAGGCCTATATCACAATTTGCAATGTTTGGACAGACCCCCAGGTTTGCGACCGGGGTTGAGGTTTAGAGGAGCGGTCCAGGTCCCCCCCTACCCCCGGGTTTGGGATTCCCAATTGCCCCCTTTTCGTTTTGGCGGTAACGTGAAATTTTAGGGGTTTTTTAAAAAATAATCTTTTTTTCTCACATTTTTTACAATTTCCACTAAAAGATCTAAATACTTATTTAAATTTGTTGCTTACCAACAAGGCTTTGTGTGGGCAAACCCTTGTTTTTGAGATGGGAAAGAATGTTTGGTCATTTGATGCTTTTTTTTCAGCCATGGGGGGTGTTTGATGCCCCAATCGAGGTGCAACACTGAAGCCCATGTTAAAATTTTCGCCAAGGTAAGCACCGGAGCCGAATATGCCTTGGATTTCGGAGATGGGGCCCCTTGATACCCCCTTTGGGGCAGTTCCGCCCCAAAAAATCTATTTTTCGAAAAGGGTTGTCTCCCTTTAAGGTGAACTGTCATGCCGACCCTCCCACTGGTTTGGTGATTTTTTTTTACGCTCCTATTTTTGCTCGTTATGAACGCAGGCAAGGAGAATTTTTAAAAAATCGCATAACCTTTTCCTACCTTTTCCCCCGCTAAGGAACCTTGGTAGGCACACGGAACCCCAAAACCGAACCTGCAGGTAGACTCTTTCAAAAGAGGGTTGCATGCAAAAAAAGAAAAAGTTTTAAGGAAAATCTATTTTCTTTGTGGAATAGGGACTTCATTTAAACTGCCCCCCCCGTTCTCTTTTAAGCACTGCGCACTCATTCACTGTGAGTGTTGCGAGAGGAGATCGTCAGGCCCCGGCCCCCAGGCTCCGGAATTGCAGAACAGATATTTTTTCCCCGGGCTTTTAAACCCCCGGTTACTTCTGAGCGATGATGTGTAAACGCGGGCAAATTTTTAATTTTCCTCAGCGGTGTCCCAGCGAGTTGTGGAAAAACATTCTCTTTTTTTTCCTTTCCATCAAACTCTGGTTACTCTTGGGGGTCAGCTTGCTATGATCGACAGGGGGGCAATGGGAATTTTATGGATTTTCCTTTGCTCGAAACAGGGGATCGTTCAGGAAAAGGCTACTCCAGTACAGATGGAAAAATGTGGACGGCCCCTGCTAATCTGGACCGGGTCAAAACGGACCCCTTTTAGGGTCCTTGGGGGGAAAGTCTCAAAGAAACTGTCCTTATGTTATTCTTCTCCCCATTTCCCATTATTCTAGGGTACCAGGTGGGCTCAACCCCCCCCATTAATGGGAACCCAAGAATTACATTTCCCGAAAACAGATGACTCCAAAGTTTTTGCGTGCTTGTTTTTCCAAAAAGGAACCCTGTCATCCCTGAACTACCCTGTTACCGGACTTTGGGGGTTTGTGACAAGAAGAAGTGACCAGTTCCCCCCTCACCCCCCATATGATTTCCCCAAATTAATTATTGCCTGGAGAGAGATCCTTTTTTTGGAATCACCCCCTGGCGGGGCCGGCTAAAGGCTTAAAGGATTTTATAACGAAAATTCCAAGGGTTCATCCCCCCCTTTCTCTCCTCGGTCCCCCATTTCTTTGTGAAGAAAAAGAGGATTTTGGACCCTGCGTAGACTATAGGGAATCAAAAAGGTTACTATTAAAACCTTTTCCTTTTTCCCTTTTAAACCCCCTGAGTTATTGGGAGAGTGCGGCTCCAAAAATTTTTTCTAAATTGGCTCCGTGGGGCCTTTAAACTTGGTCCGTATTAGCTGGGGTGAGGGAAAAGACTGCTTCAGGTCCCTTTGGACACTTTGAAATCTAGTTATGCCTTTTGGTCTGAGTACCCCCCCCCCCCATTTTTCCAACACTTGGTGAATGACATCTTCGGGATCTCCTGATACATTTGTGGTGTTTATTTGGTATATTCTAATTTTTTAAAACTCCACAGGGAAATCAGGAAATGGGGGGAAATGGTCTTGGAAGCTAAAAAAAACCTTTTTTACATCAACTTGAAAAAGTGGAATTCCATAGGACCGAAATTCTTTTCGGGGTTTATGTACTGTCTACACAAGGATTAGTATGGTGGAAGCAAGACCAACCCCAAAAAGGTTGGCCAATTTTCCTGAAATGTGAAGGAGGTGCAGCGCTTAAAATGGGTTTTTTGCCAACTTCTATAGCGTTTTCATTAGGAAATTTCTTGAGGTAGTGTCACCTATACCCAACTTCCCGGGAAAAGGTCTAGTTCTCCTGGACTCCCCAAGCCCCAAAAATTTTTCCCCCTGAAAGAAAAAATTTCCCACCGCCCCTATCGGGGACATCCCAACCCCGAACTTGCCTTATAATAAGGGGATGCTTCAGACTGTGCGGGAGCTATACTCCTAAAGGAACGGGGGGGGAAGAAGCTTGCATCCCTGTCCTTTTTTTCCCCAGTTGTTTGGGGTAGAGAATACATGTGGGCAATGAAGTTGTTGGCCTTTTTTGCCCCCTTCAAAAATGGAGAACCTTCTTCGGGAGCTCACAACAAAAAATCGTCTGACAGACCACGTAACCCTTGAATTTATCAGGTCGGCTAAAAACCTGCTCCTCGCCAGGCTCGCGGAACTTTTCTTAAAAAATTTAATTTTGTTATTTCTTTAGACCGGTCACGCTGGGGGCTGATCACTCTCTAGTTCATTCAGCAGGCCCGTCCCTGTCCTCCCCAAATATTCTTCCTGACTTAATTCCTGGGGGTATTCATATCAAGACCCCCCTTTAAGGCTCAAGGAAACATACCCCGCGGATTCCTTGTTTTGGACAACCCCAAGGGGGGTAAGTCTTGTCTTTAAGAAAAGGGGGGGTGGATTCTGGGGAAATCTATTATTCCTGAAAAGCAAATTTAGAGTATTGCAATCATTCACGTTTTCCCAAAATAGCGGGGGATAGGGAAATTTTAAAGACAAGGAATTTTTTTTCTGTTTTTTTTGGTGGCCCATTTTCGGAAGGTTTTTTAAACTATTACTTATGTGAAGCTGTGAAAAATGCAAAACACCTCGCTCCTCCAATGGTCTGTTCAACCTCCCCACCCGTCCCGCCCTGGGGTCCATTTTATGGACTTTATTTTGGGGTTACCACCTTAAGGGGGGAAACCCTTCTAGGGTGGGGGTTACCCCCTAACAAAAGGAGCTCATTTTATACCTTGTGTCGGTTACCACTGCAAAACAGACATAATTTAAGTTTAAAAAAGTTTTGCTTTTAAGGGTACCCGGGTGAGGTTATTTCGGATCGGGATGCAATTCACTTTAGGTTTTGGCAAAATTTTGTGCACTTGGACATTAAAGTAAACCTTTTTTGCTTTTCATCCCCGACTAATGAAGACCCCCGAACCAACAAAAACCCGGAGCGTATCTCCGCTGCTTTATCTGCCACCCCCAGGTTTGGGTGGTCTACTTCCATTAGTGAGTTTCTTAAACAACTTCAGAGTGCCCCACTAAGCGTTCCTTTTTATCCCCAATTGGGGTTTTTCCAAAAATTTCCAGTTTCCTAGAAAAAAACCCTTTACCGCAGGGCTAAAAGAATCACGTCTTTACAGAAAATATGGATCTTTAAAGGAAATCTGGATGGCTAGGAAAGGTCAAAAAGCAGCAGTAAATTTCGTAAAAGCACCGTTTTAAGGGGGACCTGGTTGGCTGTAAAAAAGAAATCTTAAGTTTGGTTTCCATGTCTAAGTTGGGAAAAGTACTTGGACCCTATAAAATCAGTAAATTAAAAGTGCCCCTTATTTCGTCTTCAATCCCCCGAACTATAAAATCCCCCTGCTTCAGTATCCCTTAAAGGCTGCAACACCCAATACGTTTCCTGGACTTTTTCCTTCCCTGACCCAGTGTATCATGGAGGAAAAATTTTTGGGGAAAGGATTTGGTTCCAGGTTTAAAAATCATTACAATATTTGTTAAAGGCAAGGCTACTCAGGGGAGGACAACAATGGGAACCAGTAAAAAAACGTTAATGCCTTTTGCTCCGCCGTTTCATCAGGGTCCCGGCAAGCCCCGGGCTGGGCCATCCCCGGGGTTTCCCTAAGGGGGAGTAATTTTTGGTTTTTTGTACATTTCTTGAAATCAGTTTTTTTCCTCACCATTTTGCTTTTGTCTTGCTGAGTTTTTTTTCCCCGTCAATATGGAGTTTTTTTGCTTTATGTTTTCCCCCTGATTTTTTCCCTCTTCTTCTTAAGCGCCAGCTGAGCAATCATGTTTGAATCTAGCCTGCATGAAAAGTGACCTGCTCCTGAAGCCTTGGACTTGTCCCAGCTATTCCCCCTGAAAACTTGAAAAAATTTTGGGGCTCTGGAAAAACCCGCTTTTGAAAGATCCACGTTTGCATGGCTTACGGTAAAGAGAAGAAAAACCCCAACCTGTTTTGGGAGTGATTGCTGAGCTTAATTACTCTGGCCTGCTGTGTCTCCTGCTTCTGTGTTTGCAAAAAGTGTGACTATTTTTGCCAATTGTTAAGTAAAAAAAGTTTTATTCAAACCGTGTCTCTGTTTTTCATCGCACCCCCAACCAAACGCTATATGAACTGTACTACACCAATTCAATAGAGGTTTTTTAAATTCTGTAAATATATCCGGGGGCAAAAAAAACGCTCCAGGCTCAGTAGGATTAGACCGAATATTAAAAGCAGAAAAAGGGTACTGTATCAGAAGATAGCAGGTGTATACAGTGTAGGGGTAATTGTAAATCTCTGTATATATTTCCGGAGTCAGACACAGACGCTCACAGGCTCAGTACGGATTAGACCAGAATATAAAAATCATAAAAAGCGTGCTGTACCAGAAGCATACAGCTGTATACAGTCTAGGGGTAATTGTAAATCTCCGTATATATTTCCGGAGTTAGACACAGAGGCTTACAGGCTCAGTATGGATTAGGCCAGAATATTAAAAGCAGAAAAAGGGTGCTGTATCAGAAGCGTACAGCTGTATACAGTCTAGGAGTAATTGTAAATCTCCGTATATATTTCAGCAATACAGCTAGAAGGCAGCCTATTAACCAGCGCTGCTGCACACAAGAAAATCCTCCCCTGTCACTGACAGGCAGCCTAATAACCAGTGTTGCTGCACACAAGAAAATCCTCCCCTGTCACTGCACACTAACTGTACAGCACAATTGCTATCAGCACAAGCACATAAGAACTTCTGTTTCCAGCCCTAACTCTCTCCCTACTGATAAACAGTGTCAGCAACCTCTCCCTGCTGTTAAGATCGGCAGAAGTAAAATGGCGGTCGGTGGTCAGGGCTTTTATAGACACTATGATGCCCCCCAAAGCAAGCCAATCACTGCAATGCCCTTCTCTAAGAAGGTGGTGGCCGCTGCCCATGTCATCTCGTTGCCCATAGTGTATGTCTTTGCTCATTGGATGGAAAAAGGCACCTGCAGGCATTATGGGAAAACCAACTTTGGCACTCGGGTTGACGAGCGCATGGCCGACTTCACGCTTTGGTCGGGTTTCACTCGGCGAAACCCGACTTTGGCGAAAAGCCCTTTGTGTACTCTGCAACCATGCTTGTGGGAGTAATGTGCCAAAAGTTGCTGTGTGTACTCTGCAACCATGCCTGTGGGAGTACTGTGCCAAAATTCACTGTGTGTACTCTGCAACCCTGCCTGAGGAAGTCCTATACTGAAAGCCGCTATGTGTACTCTGCACCCTCACCTGTGAGAACACTGTGCCAAAAGTCACTGTGTGTACTCTGCACCCTCGCCTATGTGAGTACTGTGCCAAAAGCCCTGTGTGTACTCTGCAACCATGCTTGTGGGAGTAATGTGCCAAAAGTTGCTGTGTGTACTCCGCAACCATGCCTGTGGAAGTACTGTGCCAAAATCTGCTGTGTGTACTCTTCACCCTTGCCTGTGGAAATACTGTACCAAAAGATGCTGTGTGTACTCTGCACCCTTGCCTGTGGGAGTACTGTGCCAAAAGCTGCTGTGCGTACTCTTCACCCTGCCCTGTGAGAGTACTATGCCTTTAAGCTGCTAAGTGTACTCTTCACCTGCGACTGGGGGAGCACTGTGCCTTTAAGCCGCTGTGTATACTTTGCAACCCTGCCTAGAAGAGCACTGTGCCAAAAGTCACTGTGTGTATTCTGCACCCTTGCCTTTGGGAGTATTGTGCCAAAAGCCTCTGTGTGTAATCTGCACCCTCACCAGTGATAGTACTGTGACTTTAAGCTGCTGTGTATACTCAGAAATCCTTCCTGTGGGGGTACTGTGCCCCATTGTCTGGGGGTGAAATTTTTAATGAGCTTCTGTGGAGTTACTCTGCCCCATAGTAATATTGTGAACAATATCATGTGTCCAATGTTCAATTTTTACGTTCTACGTAATGTCGTAGGCCCAAGTAACGCTGTAGTAATGGTATGTGGCAGAACAAGTAGAAGCAGTTTGAGATTGGATGGTTGAGAGTACCTCCAGTTCCTTCACTTTGTGTTTCACTGGATCCCCTCTTAATCATGGCCCTAGTTCCAACAAAGAATGAAAATAGAAACGGAGTATGATTCCATTATCCCTGGCTGAATTAATTATTTAGGCATGGTTGCCTGCTTTGAACAAAATTTTTCAAGGTAAACACTTCAGATCCCCGGAACACTTAGACAACAGCATTGGGGAGCAGTTCCAACACAAAGGGGTTTTGACTGCAGGAAGCAAGCCTTGCGGCGGACAGCCAGCTTTATCCAGAATTCAGCTATCAGATTTTTATCTGTGACTTCAATACTGTAAGCTACTGAAGGTAAAAATTTGGCTCAGTGGGGTAACTGAAAATGTGATGCTAGTTACTACTAACTGACAGACCGTGAGGCAAAGAAGTCAGACGTTCTTGGGTCAGTGCCAAGGGAGCACGTAAAATACCAAGAGGAAAGACAAAGGCATCAGGTCATGGTCCCGGCTCAAAATGGCAAAAGATAGTGGATCAAGCAAAAGAACAAAACAAAGGGATAGTCAGAACATGGTCCAAAGGGTCAGACAGCGGTAGATCAGAACTCAGCACAGCAGAAACAGTCAGACACTCACCAGGAAGCACAAAATACGTCTGACAGTCATCACAGACAGAAGATCAGTTAAGTAGCTGGGCAAACTTCAGAACAGAAAACAGCTGGAGAAAGTCCTGCATCTCACAGTTACAGATTTGACGGCCGAGCTGTCAAAGTAACAACAGCTCAGCACTTCTATAAAAAGATTGGATGGCAGAGCTATCAATCAAAATCCTGACAACTCAGCATGATCCAGATTCCATAGGGCACGAAAAAAGTCACTCACTGAGCAGAGGAATCGTGACAGAAAACATGATCTGTGGGTGACATTTGTAATAAGATTCTGTTGGGGTACTGTGCCCCATTGTTAAGAGGTGAAATTTTTAATCATCTTCTGTTGGGGTTACTCTGCCCCATGGTAATGGTTGTGGCCAAAATTATGTGTGCACTGTGCAATGTTTACTTTATGCATATAATTTTGTAGGCCCTAGTACCATTGTACTAATGGTGAGGAGCAGAACAAGTAGAGGTGGTTTGAGATTGGATGGTTGAGAGTACCTCTAGTTCCTTTGCTTGGTGTCCACCGGGTCCTCTCTTAACCATGGCCCCAGTTCTGACAAAGAAGAAAATAGCAACAGAGTACAATTCCATTATCCATAGCTGGAGTATTCAGGCGTAGTTGCCTTCCTGAATAATAATTGTTTCAAGGTGAACACAGTTTGGGCAGCTCTGACTCTTAAGGTACTGCCACACTAAACAATCCGCTAGCGATCACAATAACGACGCATACTAATGCGATCGCTAGCGGGATTGTTTCTATATCGCTAAATGCGGCCACATTTAGCGATATAGTTAACGACGCTATCGCCGTTAGCGATCTTCTTAACGATTTTAGCGGTACAAAAGTACCGCTAAATCGCTAAGAAAAGGTGCCACACAGCGATTAGATACTTACCCAGCGGGAGCGCCGACGAGAAAATAGGGTCCGGAACGATTCCAGCGACAAGCGAGATCACAGCAGGAAGCTCGTCGCTGGAAGCTGCCGCACTGAACAACATCGCTAACAGGATCGCTAAATAGTGACGTTTTTTAGCGATCCCGTTAGCGATATTGTTTAGTGTGGCATACCCTTTAGGCAACAGCATTGGGGAGGCATACCAAGGTAAAGGGGCTTGGACTGTAGGTAGTAAGCCTCTCAATGACCTGCCAGTTTGATCAAAGATCATACTAACAGCTTTTCATCGGCGTCTTCTGTAATGTACTCTACTGGAGCTGAAATTTTGGAGATGTGGTGGTACTCTGCCCCATGGTCTGTGGATTAAATTTTTAATAAGATTCTGTGGGGGTACAGTGCCCCTTGCTCTGTGGGTGAAATTTGTAAGCTGCTTCTGTAGGAGAAATTTTTTATATGATTCTGTGGGACCTACCTTGTCCCATGCTCTGTGAGTGAAAATTTTAATAAGATTCTGTGGCGGCACTGTGTACCATGCTATGTGGGGGAAATTTGTAAGTTGCTTCAGTTGTGGTACTCTGCTCCATACTCTGTGAGTAACATTTTTAATAAGATTCTGTAGTGGTACTGTGCCTCATTTTCTGTGGGTGAAGTTTGTAAGATGCTTCTGTGGGTGAAATTTTTTATAAGATTTTGTGGGGGTACTCTTCCCCATGCTCTGAGAGTGAAATTTGTAAGTTGCTTCTGTGGGGGGTACTGGGCCCCATGGTCTGGTGCTGAAATTTTGGAGCTGTTTGGGGTACTCTACCCCAGGTTCGGTGGGTGACATTTTTAATAAGATTCTGTGAGGGCTCTCTGTCCCATGCTTTGTGACCGAAATTTTAATAATATTCTGTGGGGGTACTCTGCCCCATGTTCTGTGGGTGAAATTTTTAACTGAATTGTAGGTAGCAAGCCTTGCAGTGGACCGCCAGCTCAGTCCAAAATCATACTGCAAGATTTTCATTGGCGGTTGCTGTAATTTATGCTGTTGGAGCTGAAATTTTGGAGCTGTGCGTGAAATTTGTAAGTTGCTTTTGTGAAGTGCAGGTAGCAAGCCTCAGGGTGGACCACAAGCTCAATCTGAAATCATACTAGTTTTTTATTGGTGGTTGCTGTAATATATGCTATTGGAGCTGAAATTTTGGAGCTGTGCGAGCCACATGCTCTGTGGGTGACATTTTTAATTAAGATTATGTAAGAGTACTCTGCCCCATGCTCTGTGGGTGAAATTTGTAAGCTGCTTCTGTGGGGGCACTGTGTCCCATGCTCTGTGGATGAAATTATTAATAAGATTCTGTGGGGGTGCTCTGACCCATTGTCACGCACAGTGTAGAAAAGACTAAGTGCAAGAAGAAGGAATGAGGGGAACGGAGCCCAATACTATGGAAGGGGGGGTGGATATAGCTCCAAGCCTCAACAGGAGGAAATAGAAATATCACTGGCGATTCCCACAGCAGGCTGGGAGTCTATAAACACTCAGGTACAGGTGTGTCAATTAGAGCCAGAAACAGGTTGCCACTGGGTCAGAGAGTCAGAAGGGTTAAGAAGGTGTCTACAAATGCAGAGACCTTCTGCATCTAGATGCAGTGAAGCTGTCTGCAGCTTCTGACACACCCGTGACACCCATGCTATGTGGGTGAAATTTGTAAGCTGTTTCTGTGGTGGTAATGTGCATCATGCTTTGTGGGTGAAATGGACTGATGATAGCAAGCCTCACGGTGGACCGCCAGCTCAATCTAAAATCATACTAACAGCTTTTCATCAGCGGCTGCTTTAATGTATGCTTTTAGAGCTGTGGGGGAAATGTAAAAACATGCTCTGTGGGTGAAATTTTTAACTGGACTGGCGGTAGCAAGCCTCTGTTTCTGTGTGAGCACTGTTAAAATTTTTATGTTATTCATTACTTCCTATTTTACTATGATTTCTATGACCACAGAACCCCTTTAAGTCTTTAATCGCTATTCACATTTGTTTGCAGGGCAATTGTCCTGCTCGTATCCACCTTTTGTTTCCTTTTGCAGCCCCTTAACCCTTACTCCAGCCATTTTACAGCACGTAATTTCTGGTCCCCATTGACTTACATGGGGTTTGGGTCAAGTTTGGGTCTGAACCAGACTTTAAAAATGTCCAGCCGAACCCAGCGAACCCTGTTGTGAATGGGCTTGAGATGAGTTCTGAGCAGAGGCTCCCTCTGGTGGTTACAAGTGGTACTGGTCTGTTCAGTGAAGATTGTGAGGACTGGGAATCAGGTGTTACTGACTGGTCTTATATAAGGGAGTCACCTTCCCATCAGGGTTGCCGGTGATCAATTGTTCTGGTCTGAATCCTTGATTCCAGTTTCCCTTGTAGCCTGCTGTGTCGTGTCTGCATCTCCTGCTAACAGATAAGACATTTTCTTCTTTTTGTTTCTGTGCTTGATTTTTGCATTTTGTCCTGCACTTCTGTGGGGGCCTTCAGGGTCCCCTCAGGGGGCTTTTGCCCTCTCAGTTTAGTTCAGTCACTGATGTTTGTACTTTTGCTTTTTCCAGTTTTTTCAGTGGCTGCTGTTTTGATTTTGTTACACCAGAGAACTAATTTAGGTGGTAGAGGTCGTGTGATCTCAGGTGTTTTTGAAATTAGTAGAGTTGGTGCTTTCAGGGTTTTTTTGGGATTGCAGTAAGTACCCTTCCTATCCTTTTCTATTTAGTTAGTTTGGGCCCCAACGTTTGCTCATACTATTTTCTGTCTGTGTCAGTATTTCGTCTTGTCTAACCGCCATTACATGTTTGGGGGCTTGCTATTATCTTTGGGGTTCTGCTCCGGGGCAGATAGCTTTCCTATTTCTATCTTTAGGTGTAGTTAGTTTCTCAGGCTGTGACGAGGCGTCTAGGACCAACGTAGGAACGCTCCACGGCTGCCTCTAGTTGTGGTGGTTAGTCAGGGTACTGCAATCTCATAGATTCCAACTCCTCTGGTGTATTGCCTTTTTGCCTGCACTCCCAGCTACCGAATCATAACAGTATCACCGGCCTAAAAAATTGAAAATTGTATGGTACTCACAGAAGGAAAAAAATTGTGAAGAAAAAAAAAAAAAAAAAGGTTGTCAGAGATATTTTTCTGTTTGTTGCATTTTTTTTTTTTCCCTCTGTATCTCTGGGTGCTGGGGAGGATTTTTTTTTCTCCATTTGCACAGTTGTCTGGCCGTGTGGATCAGCTTGCCACTGAGGTTCGGAGTATTGCTATCTATCTTGCTAGGTTGCCTGTTGTGGAACCTAGGATTCCCATGCCAGATTTGTTTTTAGGGGATCGAGCTAAGTTTCAGAATTTCAAAAATAATTGTAAATTGTTTTTTGCCTTAAAATCTAAGTCCTCAGGAAACGCAGCGCAGCAGGTTCAAATTGTCATCTCTCTCCTGCGCGGCGATCCTCAGGATTGGCTTTTTCCCTGACACCTGGGGATCCTGTTTTGAGTGATGTTGATGCATTTTTTCAGGCTTTGGGGTTATTGTACGATGAGCCTAATGTCACTGATCAAGCTGAAAAAGCCTTGTTGGCATTAAATCAGGGGCTTGATGACGCAGAGTTGTACTGTCAGAGATTCCGTAGGTGGGCAGTCCTGACCAAGTGGAATGACGACACTTTGGCGGCCCTTTTTCGGAAGGGGCTGTCAGATAATGTAAAGGATGTTATGGTGGGATTCCCTGTCCCTCTGGTCTCAATGATTCTATGTCATTAGCGATTCAAATTGACAGACGTTTGCGTGAGCGGAGAAGTATGCGTGGAATAGTGTTGCCTTGTGAACCTGCTTCTGAATCCATGCAGTGTGATAGAGTGGTGTCTGGGGCACAGCGTCATGAGTTTCCAAAGCGCAATGGGTTATGTTTCTACTGTGGTGATGCCTCTCATGCTATTTCAGTCTGCCCTAAGCGGGGAGGACGTTTTGCACGCTCAGTTGTCTTGGGTAGTGTTCAGACTAAGTTTTTACTAACTGTCACTCTGATATGCTCTCTGTCCTCATTTTCTGCTCAGGCTTTCGTTGATTCTGGAGCAGCTATTAACCTGATGGATTATGATTTTGCTAAACGTTGTGGGTTTCCCTTGATACCCCTACAGAAATCTATTCCCCTTCTGGGGATCGATTCTACCCCTTTGGCTGAGAATAAACCTCAGTTCTCTACTCAGGTGATAATGAGGGTTGAACCTGATCACCAGGAGTGCTGCAAATTTTTGGTTCTGTATAATCTGCATGATATTATCGTACTGGGTTTCCCTTGGTTACAGTCTCATAATCCTGTTTTGGATTGGAAATCTGTGTCTGTAACCAGTTGGGGCTGCCAATGTGTTAATACCAACACTCCTGTTTTTTCTGCCTCCCCCAGGCTCAGGATGTTCCTGACTTTTTGATTGATTTTTCTGATGTGTTTAGCGAAAGTAAATCTGCATCCTTGCCTCCCCATAGGAGCTATGACTGCGCTATTGAATTAGTGCCTGGTAGTAAATTCCCTAAAGGTCGCCTTTTTAACTTGTCTGTACCTGAACATGACGCTATGCGGTCTTATATCAAGGAGTCATTGGAGAAAGGTCATATCAGACCATCCTCTTCACCCTTAGGTGCCGTTTTTTTCTTTGTGGCCAAAAAGGATGGTTCATTAAGGCCGTGTATTGATTATCGTCTTTTGAACAATATTACTGTGAAATATCAATACCCGTTACCCTTGATTTCTGACCTGTTTTCCAGGGTGAAAAACGCTACTTGGTTTACCAAGCTTGACCTCAGGGGGGCATATAACCTTATTCGCATTAAGCACGGGGATGAATGGAAGACGACATTCAATACCCCGGAGGGGCATTTTGAGTACCTTGTGATGCCCTTTGGGCTCACTAATGCTCCTTCTGTCTTCCAGTCCTTCATGAATGACATTTTCAGGGATTTTGTGGATAAATTTCTGATTGTTTATTTGGATGATATCTTGATTTTTTCCAATGACTGGGACTCTCATGTGAAACATGTTCGAACTGTATTCCAGATTTTGAGAGAGAATGCTCTGTATGTGAAGGGATCAAAGTGTCTTTTTGGCGTACAGAGGATCTCATTTCTGGGATTCATTTTGTCCCCATCTGTTATTGAAATGGACCCGGTCAAGGTTCAGGCCATCTGTGATTGGGTCCAACCTACTTCATTAAAGGCTCTTCAAAGATTTTTGGGTTTTGCCAATTTTTATCGTAAATTTATTGGTAATTTCTCGGTTATTGTTAAACCATTAACTGATTTGACCAAAAAGGGTTCTGATGTGGTGAATTGGCCTCCTGAGGCAGTCTCTGCATTTCAGGAACTTAAGCAGAGATTCACTTCTGCTCCTGTTCTACGGCAGCCTGATGTTTCTCTGCCATTTCAGGTGGAGGTTGATGCCTCTGAAATTGGGGCAGGTGCCGTTTTGTCCCAAAAAGATCCAGAGACCTCTAAAAGTAACCCTTGTGCCTTTTTCTCTCTAAAATTTTCTCCTGCTGAACGTAATTATGACGTGGGTAATCGGGAGTTATTGGCCATGAAGTGGGCTTTTGAAGAGTGGAGACATTGGCTGGAGGGAGCCAAACATCAGGTGGTGGTCCTTACGGACCATAAGAATCTGGTTTATCTGGAATCTGCCAAGCGACTCAATCCTAGACAGGCCAGGTGGGCCTTGCTTTTCACACGTTTTAATTTTGTGGTTTCCTTTCTTCCTGGCACTAAGAATGTTAAGGCGGATGCCCTCTCGAGGAGCTTCCTTGCGGACTCTCCTGAGTTATCTGATCCTTCTGTTATTTTGAAAGAGGGTGTAGTTCTTTCCGCCATCTCGCCCAATTTGAGACTTGCTCTGGAGGGGTGTCAGGAGGATAGGCCCGAGCGCTGCCCTGTTGGAAAATTGTTTGTCCCGGACCAGTGGAAAAAGAGTGTGATGTCTGAGATTCATTGTTCCGCGTTGGCTGGGCATCCCGGAATTTTTGGTACCAGAGACTTGGTTAGTCGGTCCTTTTGGTGGCCGACCTTGTCTCGTGATGTCAGGGAATTTGTGCAGTCCTGCGGGACTTGCTCTCGCTCCAAGCCTTGCTCTCGCTCTGGTGGTTTGTTGATGCCATTGCCTGTGCCCAAGAGACCATGGACCCATATCTCTATGGATTTCATTTCCGACCTTCCTGTTTCTCAGAGAATGACCGCCATCTGGGTGATTTGTGATAGGTTTTCCGAGATGATACATCTTGTGCCATTGCCTAAGTTGCCTTCCTCCTCTGAATTGGTGCCTTTGTTCCTTCAGCACGTGGTTCGTTTACACGGCATTCCTGAGAACATTGTGTCTGACAGAGGAGTCCAGTTTGTTTCCAGATTTTGGAGGACCTTTTGTTCTAAACTTGGTGTTCAATTGTCTTTCTCCTCGGCGTTTCATCCTCAGACCAATGGTCAAACTGAGAGAACAAACCAGACATTGGAGACTTATCTAAGATGCTTTGTGTCTGCTGATCAGGATGACTGGGTTTCTTTTTTGCCTTTGGCTGAGTTTGCTCTTAATAATAGGGCTAGCTCTGCCACTTTGATGTCTCCATTTTTCTGTAATTCTGGGTTTCACCCTCGATTTTCTTCGGGACAGACGGAGGCTTCTGTCTGTCCGGGTGTTGACTCTGTTGTGGAGCGTATGCAACAGATTTGGGACCAGGTAGTGGAGAGGTTGTCCCTCTCTCAAGAGAGGGCCCAGCGGTTTGCTAACCGGCATAGGACTGATGGTCCTCGGTTTAAAGTAGGGGACTTGGTCTGGTTGTCCTCAAAAAATATTCCTATGAGAGTAGCATCTCCTAAATTTAAGCCTAGGTTCATTGGACCTTATAAGATCATGGAGATTCTTAATCCTGTTTCTTTTCGTTTGCTTCTTCCAAGGACATTTAAGATCCATAACGTGTTCCACAAGTCCTTGTTGAAGAGATTTGTTGAGCCAGTGGTTCCTGCTGCTGTGCCTCCTGACCCTGTTTTGGTTAAGGGCAATCTGGAGTATGTGGTTGAGAAAATATTGGATTCTCGTTTTTCTAGACGGAAACTCCAGTATTTGGTTAAGTGGAGAGGTTATGGTCAGGAAGACAATTCTTGGGTGTTTGCTTCGGACATCCATGCTAGGAGACTCATCCGTGCTATCATAGAACTCATCCTGACCGACCTGGTTGCTCAAATGAGGGTTCGGTGACCCCTCCTCAAGGGGGGGTACTGTTGTGAATGGGCTTGAGATGAGTTCTGAGCAGAGGCTCCCTCTGGTGGTTACAAGCGGTACTGGTCTGTTCAGTGAAGATTGTGAGGACTGGGAATCAGGTGTTACTGACTGGTTTTATATAAGGGAGTCACCTTCCCATCAGGGTTGCCGGTGATCAATTGTTCTGGTCTGAATCCTTGATTCCAGTTTCCCTTGTAGCCTGCTGTGTCGTGTCTGCATCTCCTGCTAACAGATAAGACATTTTCTTCTTTTTGTTTCTGTGCTTGATTTTTGCATTTTGTCCTGCACTTCTGTGGGGGCCTTCAGGGTCCCCTCAGGGGGCTTTTGCCCTCTCAGTTTAGTTCAGTCACTGATGTTTGTACTTTTGCTTTTTCCAGTTTTTTCAGTGGCTGCTGTTTTGATTTTGTTACACCAGAGAACTAATTTAGGTGGTAGAGGTCGTGTGATCTCAGGTGTTTTTGAAATTAGTAGAGTTGGTGCTTTCAGGGTTTTTTTGGGATTGCAGTAAGTACCCTTCCTATCCTTTTCTATTTAGTTAGTTTGGGCCCCAACGTTTGCTCATACTATTTTCTGTCTGTGTCAGTATTTCATCTTGTCTAACCGCCATTACATGTTTGGGGGCTTGCTATTATCTTTGGGGTTCTGCTCCGGGGCAGATAGCTTTCCTATTTCTATCTTTAGGTGTAGTTAGTTTCTCAGGCTGTGACGAGGCGTCTAGGACCAACGTAGGAACGCTCCACGGCTGCCTCTAGTTGTGGTGGTTAGTCAGGGTACTGCAATCTCATAGATTCCAACTCCTCTGGTGTATTGCCTTTTTGCCTGCACTCCTTAGCTACCGAATCATAACAGAACCCAAACATACACTGGTTCTCTCATCCCTAGTTCCTTTCCTTCTAATGTGTAAGAGACAACGTAATTAAAAACTGGATTCAAGGTGTCACTTCCTTACATGTGGCATAACGCTATGCACTTTCGACAGAGGTAAGTAAATCTCACGAGAAAATACTAAGCAAAATAGTAAATACTAAATACTGAACTTTGTACTTGCGGAACAAAGTTGTAACATGTTGTAGCTTTTGAGCATTTATGCAATATTTAAACTGTGCCACATTCACTTGTCAGCAAACTCATTGTAGAAATGAAGGGGATTACATGCACTCATCCAATGATGATGTCTCTGTACAATGCTAAATAGTTGAATAGATTTAAAAAAACAAATCCTACCATATGTTATTTCAGGTGATTCATTTCTAATTTTTACACATTTTTTTCATGTGAAGATTTGAATTTTTAACGTCTTTTAGTTGCAAGTATGTTTCAATATGTAAATCACTTTTATCATCAAAGATTTCTGTCAATTTATTCAGATAATTCTCAATTATGTTACTTAAAAATTGCTTGGACCAATTACCATTGTATATTTATTACAAACGGGGTAACCACATGTGAGTTAATAAGAGTTGAATTGGAAAATTGTTAAAATGCATTTTCTGTAATGAATCATAGAAATTATTATATATTTATTTATTTACTGAATAAATACAGTAAAAAATAAGGAATGTATGCTTGTACTACATGTCAGAAAGTTGGATCTTACTGAGCACACAGAAGAAGAACTGCACTCTCTTAGGTGGGCATTAGTTAGTGTTCATACATTCATACAGACAATGTGTTTAGGTCCAAACAGGTGTAGATTTGTTGCTTTCATAAAACTCTTAGGGATTGAAAACCAAATAAAAGCCTCTTCTGGGCATGAAGGTATCTCATCGTCCTTCTGAATCCTTTCTCTTTCATTTCTAGTGTTACCTATCCATTCTAGCTTTGCATAGTCTACAAATGTTATTATTATTTTATCTTCAGGTCCTTATCTAGATCATTTCTAAAAATGTTGAACAGCACTGGGGCCAGCACAGAGCCTTGTGGTACTCCACTTGAGACACTCTTCCTATTGGATGTGCAACCATTTATCACCACTCTTTGAGTAGGATCACTGAGACAGTTATGAATCCACCTAACCGTAACCTTGTCAATCTCATACGTGGTCATATTTTTCAATAAGGTTAGCATGAGATACTTTATTAAATGCTTTGCTGAAGTCAAGATATACTATATCTACCATATTTCCCTGATCCACCCAGTCAGTGATTCCATCATAGAAGGAAGTTAGATTAGTCTGGCATGACTTGCTTGCTACAACCCCATGCTGGCTCTGGTTAATTACTGTATTCTTATCTAAGTACTTACATACATGCTGTTTAATAATTTGTTCCAAGATCTTTCCTGGTATAGAAGAAAGGCTCACTGGCCTGTAATTTCCTTACTGTATCTTATTTCCGTTTTTGAAGATGGGGACAGCATTTGCCCTTCCCAAATCTTCTGGGACATCTCCTGTTCTGCAGAAAACACTAAAAAAGACCCACCTACTATATATTTTGCTGAACCCTGTAAAATGATACCACCATGAAAAACAGCAAACACACACACACATAAACAGCTAAGGGTTATAGACAACCAATTCTCTTTATAGATAGGTGTGTATATGTCTAATCTCATATCTCTTGGCAGAGAAAAAAATGTTTTTGACAGAAAAAAAATAAAGAAGAACCCAGGGCAATACAATGGGGAGAAAAACTTATAGGAAGTTCATAGGATTGATGTTTAATAAGGGGAAAAAACTGACCCTAAATGCAGGCCTATGCAGTTGCCCTCCTTACCCTAAGATCGACATGGCGCTCCTGCTCGGCGACGGTTTTCCCTCAATTGCCGTGTTGATGCCCTATGATGGAATACACAGTATAAAAATCCAGGGCACCTAAAAAAAATCTTCCCAGTACATATTTATGCACACAGACCCTCAGTGTATTAATTTACACCTCAGAATACCATAATAGATAGTAGATAATGAGGGTAATTTACTGACCAAACCCACAGTTACCATCAACAAAAGATTTTGATGTTCCAAGTTTGTCAAAAAAGCAAGTAAGGTGCCTCAAAAGGCAATACAGATATGCCACTGATCAAGAGGTTACCTTCTAGTTAAACCTCATACCCCAAAATATATATTGCACAAAACCCAGGGTGGTTGGAAAAAAGCAGCTTAACCCCTTAACGACCAGGGGTATTTTTGGTTTTTGCATTTTCATTTTTTGCTCCCCTTCTTCCCAGAGCCATAACTTTTTTATTTTTGGTCAAAATGGCCATGTGAGGGCTTGAATTTTTGCAGGACGAGTTGTACTTTTGAATGACGCCATTGGTTTTACCATATTGTGTAATAGAAAACGGGAAAAAGTTCCAAGTGCGGTGAAATTGCAAAAAGAAGTGCAATCTCTCACTTGTTTTTTTGTTTGGCTTTTTTACTAGGTTCACTAAATGCTAAAAATAACATGCCATTATGATTCTCCAGGTCATTACGAGTTCATAGACACCAAACATGTCTAGGTTCTTTTTAATCTAAGTGGTGAAAAAAAATTCCAAAGTTTGTAAAAAAAAAAAAAAGTTGCCATTTTCCGAGACCCGTAGCATCTCCATTTTTCGGGATCTGGGGTGAGGGCTTATTATTTGCATGAAAATCTGATGTTTTTATTGATACCATTTTGGTGCAGATACATTCTTTTGATTGCTATTATTTCATTTCATTGCAATGTTGCAGCAACCAAAAAAATATAATTCTGGCGTTTCTATTTTTTTTCTCGCAACGCCATTTACCAATTGGATTAATTCTTTTCATATATTGATAGATCGGGCGATTCTGAACTCGGCGATGCAAATATGAGTATATTTGATTTTTACTTGTTTTATTTTGAATTGGGCGAAAGGGGGTGATTTGAACTTTCATACTTTTTTTATTTTTTTAATATTTATGAAAACATTTATTTTTTACTTTTTACTTGCTTCAATAGTCTCCATTGGAGAATTGAAGCTGCAGTTGTCCAATCACATCTACTACATAGAGCAGGGCTTCAGCTCTGCTCTATGTAGCAGATATGCTCACTTGCTATGAGCGCCGACCACCAGACAGCGCTTATAGCGATCCAGCAATGACAACCACAGGGGTCTTCCGCTGACTCCGGGTTGTCATGCCATCCCATCGGCGACCCGAGGTCATGTGACCTGGGCGCCGATTGGAGGAGGTAATGACACGCTTCCTGCGCGTGCATGTTAATTGCCGCTGTCAGAGTTTGACATCAGCATTTAACATGTTAACAGCCATGGGTGAATCGCGATTCTACCCGTGACTGTTCTGGGCACATGTTAGCTGATCAGATCAGCTGTCATGTGCTGGAAAAGGTGCGAGCTCATCGCCGGAGCCCACATCAAACATGGGGAGGCAGGCAGTATTTCTACAGAAATAGTGAAGTAGTGAATAGGCTACAGATAAAGGGAGTTAGATTAGGAAACGTGATAGGTCACCCTAAACAGATGTGTTTTAGGGAGCGCTTAAAACTGTGTAAGTTAATCCTAATTTCTTGGGCTAGAGCATTCCAGATGATTGCTGCAACTCGAGAAGACTTGGAGTCGGGAGTGGGATGTATGGATTAGTGCAGTGGTTAGTCGAAAGTCGCTTGCGGAGCGTAATAAGCGGATAGGCCGATAAACAGAAATGAGGGAGGAGATGTAAATCATGCAGTTAAGACAGGAACATCAGCATATTGTTAGCCACAATGACAACAAAACATTTGTCTAAAGGGTGCTCATCTTCATTATTGTTTCAATTATTGTCCCTACTGATGGTAGGGGTTCATTAGGGGATCAATAAAGGTAGAAGAGGTCTGTTCATTTCAAGGGCACTATTTCCATTGGAAATGATGGTGTGCTGGTCTGGAAGGAACTCAGCGTTCCACATTTATAATCCCCCAAAGGTTTACAGTTTCCGGGTTATTCTCCGCCCTCCAAACCGTTAATTGGGCATAGGAAACCGGACACCTTATTTGCTAGATTGTCATAATTACCCCATACTTGTAACCATCATGGGTGCAGGAAAGGATAAAATAAGGGGCTGTGGAGATGGGGGAATAAAATAAGGGGCTGTGCTGATAGGGGAATGTGGGAATAAACTGAGGGGATGTGCTGATGGAGGGAATAAGCTGTGGGGCTGCGCAGAGGAAGGAGAATAAAATGAGAGGCTGTGCAGATGAGAGGGAATAAAATGAGGGCTATGCAGATGGGGAATAAAATGAGGGGCTGTGCAGAGATATGCGGGAATAAACAGAGGGGCTGTGATGATGGGTGTGAATAAACAGAGGGACTGTGCAGATGGGGAATAAACAGATGGACTGTGCAGATTGGGCAATAAGCTGAGGGGCTGTATAAAGGAGGATAAAATGAAGTGCTGTACAGATGGGGACAAAATGAGGAGCTGTGCAGATGGGGAAATAAACTGATGGGTTGTGCAGATGTCCAAGCCCATTTTTGGGATTTTGTGAAATTATGTCCAATTTGCCATTTTTTCTCTGTCTTTTTTGTGTTGTTCCAATACACACTAAGGAAATAAACAAGTGTATAATAAAGCATGTGTAATTGCAATAATTTTCTGGTAGAAATGCTTACTGTTTTCAGCCATGACTGTATACCCTAGATTTCACTTCCAAGAGCCTTGATGGAGCAGTCCACCAAGTTGAACAGAGAGAAAAAAAAAAACCTTTAGTGCACTGTAGAATCAAAAAACGGGAAATTCTCATTCCCCTTCCTGGGTACATTCCTTGATTGACCTACAAGATAACTATATTTCTACTAGGAATTAAGAAGTCTTTACCTGATAAAGAGACAGATTTATCAAGGCTTTGACATCAGAATTCTTGAGTAAAAGCTTTAAAGGTCTCAAATTTTGGCACAACACGAAGTTGCTTCAAAATTTTGCAACTTTTGGCATTTTCATGCCAGTTTCTCCCAGCTCTCCCAAATGGACGGCACTGGGTAGGATGGGGCATGGCAGGGCAGGATGCCACAGAATCTAATTCATGACAAGCTGTGACATTCCCCACATCAGAAAACTCACTAGATTGAAGTTAGATTTCAGATTTGATGCACAAAGGTGCACGTCACATGTTGGACACTCTTGATTCATGAAGAGGCATGGCCTCGTCTCTGGAGCATGCCACCTTTTATACTTTACTTTTAGCATAGACTAGTTGGGCCCGATTCATCAAAACTGGCATGTTTCACACTGGTCGATGAATCGGGCCAAACAAGTCTATACTAAAAGTAAAGTCTAAACATAAATGAAGCTGTAATATGTCGATAGACAGAGAGAGATATAGACAACATTTCTACTCTTTTTACAACCTGAAAATATTTCAGAAATAGAAGTGTTAATTTAAATTTTTCAATTCACAACAAGCAGTGTTCTTGTTATGACTCTCCCTCTTCTTTGTTACTAACATGACCATGCATGCACAATTCAATTTTTCTGGCCTTTGAACACCGAAATATCATTTGTTGTCTTCCTCCCATCTTACATCAGCTAGCTATAGGAAATTATATGTGCATGATAAGAAAATGAAATCTGTATTATACATGCATTGGAATAGAAATGATAGTTTTTTATTAATGCTAAATGTAAAATAGGAAAGCAATTTTAACTGCAAGTTCTCCAGATAAAAAAAAGAATACAATATTTATGGGTTATGCTTTGCTGTAAGGATTAAAATCATACACTTTCATGCTTTATTATCATCTGAGTAAGTAAAAAGCAATTTCCCAAAATGCGAGTGAACTGTATATGGCCTGATTAAACTATAAAGCTGCTCAAAGTTACTTAAAGAAAATATTAAATGCATAGTTAAAACATTTAACACAAATTAAAAACTTTTTTGCTGCCTGTATGTAGACACAAATTTTATGGAACCCTCCATTCCCTCTATGGACCAAAATAGGTTTACATTATCAAAATATGAGATGAAACTGCCTGGGTTCACATGTCATTGATATATAATTCAAAATTAAAGAGAACACATAGGTTTTTAAAGGTTTCCAGTTCACACTTTATTTTTTTGGCAATGTGTATACAATTTTAAATGGTTCGATAATATAGTCTTGATTTTATTTCCAATTGGATTTGCAAGCTGTATCTTTTTTCCTTCAGATTATCTGCATATTTTTTCTGAAATTCTCTGCTTACAGAGAAAATATACTTTAAAGAACCACCAGGGGCTCAGCCAGACATGGTACTCGCTCCGCACCATCAGCTCATCTCAGCTCTGCTGTAGGTGATGGACAGGTCACCTGCAGTACATTTTTGTGATGTAAATTATGATTAATTTGTTAGGAGTGCTTGGCCACATTTTTTTTGCTTCAGTTTTCTAAACATAGGTAAAACTGGCTGGGATTAGCACACAAACATCAAAAGGTGCAAAATATTTAGGCTAAGTGCAGACGGTGCAGATTGGGCTGCGGATTTTTCCGCGCAGATTTTGGTAAATCCGCAGATAAAATGACCTGGGTTTTACCTGCGGATTTACTGCAGATTTAAAGCGGATTTGAAGCGGATTTGCCGCGTTTTTTGTGCGGATTTCCCCAGCGGTTTCAGACCTGCGGATTTCTATTTAGAGCATGTCTGACACCGCTGCGGAACTGCACAAAAGAAGTGACATGCTGCGGATTTAAATCCACACCCAATTCCGCGCAGAAAATTCCGCAGCATGCGCACTGCTTTTTTTGTTTACCATTGAATCCAATGCTACTGTACATCACGTGCAATTCTGCTGCGGATCTGCAGCGGAAAATCCGCTGCGGATCCGCAGCAGAATCCGCAACGTGTGCACATAGCCTCAGCCAACTTCAAGTGCCACAAATATTTTTCAACATTTTGAGAAGTTTTGTGCCAGAAATTTTACAAAAACTGCTTTGCTTGATGAATCGGGCACTATGTGCAGATGCTGACTTCAATCAGAATTGAACCCAGAACTGCAAGGCAACACTGCTGGCCACCGAGTCACCATCCTAAAAAGTAAAACCCTCATACCATTATAATAATTTATTTACCCAGTGTTAATGAAAGTCATAAAAATGTCACATATTATGCACATGACGTATCTTTTTAGGTATAGATAACAAAATCTGCTTTTATTCAGCTGAAACTTGGTGCCGGATGGTAACTTTGGGTGAGATTCTTGTCTTTCACTTTCCTGTACACTAAATAAAAATGAGGGTCATTCCTGGGTGACTGGACTTTTACTGTCATGGCAATATGCCTCTGCAGACCACATGGTGCTATTGTACTAGGCTGTCCAGTACCGGTTGTTTCAGAGATTACTGGGAGAGACCACAGTTCAAAAATAAACTTATTTTCACTGAAGAATCACTTGGTATGAGCTATATACAGCAGAAAATAGGCATTTATCTTCAAGGACGTTTCTTTAACAACAAGCGACATCATCACACACTTTCCTGGAAACAGTGCATCTTCCTCGGTTACTTCCTCTACTTTTTACACAGCCCAGCACATTACTTCTTAATCTTCATTCTTTCTCAATAAATAAAGTCTCTACAATCTAGCAAGCGAGCGTCCTAAACTCCAATCCGCGTTTCCATGTCTTTTTCTCCATAGCCAGCACCCTTTTCTACTAATGCCTCTAGACTATCACATGGGGTATTTTCCCTTTCCATAAGGGAATCTGGGACATCAGAAACGCATCAGTTTTTTATCTTTGTATGTCTGGTTTTACAATTTAAAGAAATAAAATAGTTCTTTTATTTCACCTGTGGAAGTGGCCATTTCTTCCCTTTTCCCACCACATTAGCTGGAGCTATGGCACCCACTGGTTTTCCTCCTATGCACTTTCAATCTACAAAGTCTGGTAAGCTCTGATACTTTTCCAGCATTTTCCCTCCATCTCACTTCACTTTCCCTTTTTGTTTCGTTACATTTATGGCAGATAACTTTGTACCACCCAGCTAGGCTTCCTGCCCCAGGGTCCAATACTTCTTACTTTGCTTTCTCACTATTTATGTCCTTATTCTAAACTGCTGCTCACTTTTCTTCCAGTTGTCTCTTCTATACAGAGTCTTAAGGCTGGGTCTCACATAACGATACACCAGCGATCCCGACAACGATATGCACTTGTCAGGATCGCTGGTGTATCGCTACATGATCGCTGCTGAGCTGCCAAACAGGCAGCTCAGGCAGCGATCTGGGACAGCGACACTGCGGGTAACATCGCTTAGTTACCCGCAGTGTACGTTGGATACCAGCGCCCTGATGCAGGGAGCTGGTATCCAAGATACACAGCGGGTTTCCAAGCGCTGCGCGGTGCCTGGAAACCCGCTGTTTACCTTGGATACCTGCTCCCTGCATCAGGGCGTTGGTATCCAAGGTACACAACGGGTTTCTAGGCACAGCCCCGCGCCTGGCAACCCGCTGTGTACCTTGGTTACCAGCGGATCGCTGGTCTCCCGCCTGTCACACGCAGCGATGTGTGCCTGTCAGCGGGAGACCAGCGATCAAAAAAATGTCCTGACATTTCAGCGACGATCAGCGATACCCGGCAGGGGGGCTGATCGTCGCTGAATGTCACACACAGCGATATCGCTGGTGAGCTCGGTGCTGCGTCACAAAACTAGTGACTCAGCACCAATCTCGGTAGCGATATCGCTATGTGAGACGGGCCCTTTACACAACACAAAATAAGATAACAGTTCAGCCATCCATTTAATGTAAAAGAGGCTATCCTCTGTCATCTAAGGCAGATGCAGATCTTTCAATAAATAGGAGGCTGAGTTAGCCGCAAGCTAGATAGTCCTATCCTGTACTTAAAAAAGTCCAGGATTATTGGACCATAGGTCCACTGGTTTTTGGCACTCTAGAGCCTTGTACTACTCCAGGCCCTGAGGGTGCAACAAGCACAACATTTAGCTTCCACTGGTTTCTGGCTCACATGAGGGTACCTTTTACGTGTCCTTCAAAGTCCCTACATCTTCCAATAGGGCTATAAGAGATGATCTCTGTCCCTCTTCTGGGTCCCATCTCCTCAAGTATTGAGGGGGCTCCTGGTGCACAGAAAAAGGTCACAGCTGAATGGCAGCAGACCACAGAACAGCCAATGACATCTCCAGGCTTGTCTCTTGCACAACAGAAGCACCTCCATCCAAATTTCAATTGTGGCATCCACGTCATTAATGTCTTCCATCCTAATTGTATCACCAGACCGAAAGTCTACTTCCTGTGCAGTCTATGGCAGCAACTTCTCTGTAAGCCGCATACTTTCATTAATCTTACTTGACCATTTAAGGCGAGGAAGGCAAGGTGGGCACTACAATAAATAGGTCCTAAATGAAGGCTAGTGTAGTGTCAAGGAACTCCAACATATTATCCGCCATTGTATTGTAGTCATTCTCATTCAAACAAGGGTGTTGCTGTTTTCTCACTGGCTTTCAGTGTACTAATGGTGCCGACTTCCTTACTGCTGCACACTTCCTGTCACTGCTCCACTGTTTGCTAGGTGAGGCTTCCTTTAGTGCAAAATCCCATTTAGTTAATGCTTCTTCCCATTTTCTCTTGTCCCTGCCTTGGTGGGCAGGACTTCTTTTCCATCTCAACTTCTTGTAGTGTACACCTCTCACAATGGGCATGAACCTCTCTGTGGGATACTTCTTCATGGAGGCGAAACCTCTGAATGGCTGGATGATCTTTCCTGCCCTTTTATAACCTCTATGAGCAGGATGGGCAGATCCTTATTTTGGTACTGTGCCACAATCCGCCAATTTAGAATCCATTCTCGACACAATCTTAAAAATGCACCTTTTTCGCCATCTTCCGTGTAACTTGAATCTTCCCCATATTTCTACTTTATTTTGGTTGCAAGACTCAATGTTGCAAGACTCATGTGTATCATGGCACAAAGCAGTAGCCATGGGCGAGGTACTTGTCTTCCATGCCCCAGCATGCTACATGAAAATAGGGGTCCTGGCTATGTGTGGACTTGTACTGTCAAGGCGATAAGCATCTGCAGCCCACATGGTACCATTGTACTCGGCTGGCCAGGACCAAATGTTATGGAGATTAGTGAGGGAGACCATAATTCAAAAATAAACTTTTTTCAGGGAAGAATAACTTGGAATGAACTATATACAGCAGATAGTAGGCATTTCTCTTCATGGATGTTTAACAACAAGCGACATCATCACACACATTTCCTTTTTTCCTGTAAACACTCTTCCTCGGTTACTTCCTCTACTCTTTGCACAGCCCAGCACACTAATTCAGAAGCTTCCTGTGATGCTGAATCACTTCTCATGGACAAGCCTTGAGTTGGGTCAGTCAAGGAGTCCATGGTCAAAAGCCAGGAAGGTACGTCATATAAAATGGGAATAGACAAAGGCGCAGTCAGGTAATGGTCAGAGGTCAAAATACCAGGAGGATAGGGGATTAATTCAAAGGGTTTAAACAAATGGAGGGTCAGAGCAAGGTCAAGCAATGAAAGATCAACAAGCAGAACGCAAAGCACTGAGAGACAAACTACACTTAGTTGAATGCACATCTGGCAGAGGTCTGGTGCTAACAGCCCAGCTAAGTCTGGATGAAAAAAGATATTTGTGGATATATTTCAGTGCTACTGAATGAATAAAGACATTAGTCCAGAGATGGATAGATAAAGTATATTCGTGGTTTATTGAATAAACCACAAATATACTTTATCTATACATCTCTGGACTAACGTCTTTATTCATTCAGCAGCGCCAAAATATATCCACAAATATCCTTTTTCATCCAGACAACAACGTTCACTCTCTGACCAGTGGGTCTGCTGCAGCTGTCATTCATGCATGAAACTTCAGACATCAGTTGTATCAGGTTAGCATAATCTGATTAAACATGTGTAAGTTTATTGGATAAGACCCTGTTTGTGCTATTTTCTCCACAGTTTTCAATTGAGCCCATCTAACTGGCAGAGCAATCACCTGGGCAATGAAGTCCTGGAGACCCCAGGAACCTCCCAGTGTCAGATTGGGTGGCCTTGCTGTCAATCAAAACATTGACAGCTCTGAACGCCCCATCATCAGACCGGACACTGGGCTGTCAATCAAAGTACTGACAGTTAAGCACACTCCTGTACCAGATTGAACGTCTGGGCCATCAGTAACTGCATTCCAGACACACTGGGGGGTGTAATCATGAAACTTCCCTTACTCTCAATAACATCACTAGAGTCAATTAAGCAAGTCCTAAACTTCAACCCGCATATCTATTTCCTTTTCTCTGTTGGAGAAATTTCTGTGCCAATATGGGGCTACTCAGCTTCCTTTTCTACTGATGCCAATGGACTTCCTCAAGGTGCATATACCCTTCATCTTGCTTCCCTTTCCAATTTCATTCTGTTACCTTTCTGACAGATAACTCTGTACCATCCCACTAGGCTTCCTGCCTTAGGCTCCGATACTTATTCCTTCTCTTTCTCACTATTTCTGTCCAGACTCCAGACTGCTACTCACTTTTCTTCCACTTGTCGCTTCTCTGCAGGGCCTTACTATCTGACTCCTTGGTCTGCTTCTTGCAACAGAGACAACCTTTTCGTGCGGTTCTGCTAACTAGCCAGACTTGAGTTCTGCAATAGCTGCAAGCTGGGCCCTAACTGGTATTCTATCAAGAAGTTCCCCACTGTCTTTCCACACAGCCAATCCCATTCTGGGCTAGTCCAAACCATAAACTCTGCCTCTCCCTCTAGGCTACCTAGTGCAGAAGACAGCCTCATCACATAACAAGGCAGATAATTAAATACACAAACATCATAATGCATTGCAGCAATACACATGCTTTCAAGGGGAAATGGGAGCAACACCTCCTTCTCCTTACACAGCTCTTCCTTCTAAAGGTGAGATTCGATTGAGATAACAGAAACATTGCTGACCAGAGTCCTCATCAAAGTGAATCACCCAACCTTCCTAAATTATCCACTAGTTCAAAATAGCTCATTTTTGTCAGCTTAGATTTCTGAATTTGGCAAGAGCGAACGAGGACAATCTGTTCAGGATGAATTTTAGAAACCAGGTAAATTATGCACCACACGCTGGGTTACTGTGTAAGATCCTATTCTGATTTTTTTCTATTCCTTGCAGACCAGCCAAATGCCTCATAATAATTCTTGCCTTTCACTGCCAATTTTTCTTTCCTTATGGGGTATCTAATTGGATTTCACTGTAGCTGGGAAGTCACTTAAAGAATGCTTTCTGGCATTTAGTCCTTAACCTTGCAATTTACAATGATATGATGGAATATATATACTGCATATAAATACTGCTAAAACAGAAATATAATAGTAATAATAATAGATATTACTAGCAGTATTACAACAGCTACTGATATTATTATTATTGTAATAATTGTCTAGCCCAGATTTTTTTTTTTTTAATAATTAATATTTTTTATGAGAAATACTTCATTTCCTGGAACAATTTCAAGAGTGCCAACACTTTCGGCCTTGACTATATATGGGTATGTATGGAAGTCATTGTTAATTAATGTATGTTTATGCAACTGTAGCACTTGTCACTTTATCATTAGTCTATCTTCTTTTGAATATTTGGACCATTTTTTAATGGTATCTGATACATGTACTGCACTTTATTTTTTATTTTTTTTGTGGACAGTTTCCATGAGATCTATTTATTGTAAAATCATGCACCCATTATTTTAATCTATTTGATGTTTTGAATTGACACATGTGTCTTCATGTGATATATTTTTACTGTGGTTTTTCTCTCCAGTTGATGCCCCATTTTTACTGTGACAAATTTTTTTATCCTGATTTAAGTGTAGTAATGAAGTTTATTTTTATATTCATACATATTTTTTTGATTATTGATTATTCTGCCCAGCACTTTTGTAGGGATGTCTAATTGGTGATAGGTAAATCAAGAAGAATTATTTACAAATTTTAATAGGGAAAAAAACACTAATTTTTCTACCAACTGTTTCACCAACCTATTGTAGTTGATGAAAAAATAGATATATTTCTCCTATGTCAATTTGTAAATATTTGGTGTGATAAAAATATAATAGCACTATAGATAACTAACCAATATCCCTGTTTTTGATTTTCAAAAATAGCAGACATAAATAGAAGAAAAATATGTTGACTTAAATTTACTTGAAACTTTTAAAAATTGTTTCTTAATATAGAAGCAAGTTGAAAAATTAACCCTAATCCTAAAATACCGTATATTAAAAATGACGTATAGTACGTGTTTGTTGCAGTATGAAGCAAAGTTGCATAATTTGTGGTCTGATTTACAGAAACTAACAAAGAAACAATCATAACAAGTAAGTATTACCTTCCAGCACTGCAATCTGTTAACATTTACAAACGTCCCTTTTTGCCAAATATGTAAAAATCAGCCAGGAAAATGTTTCTGGAATTTTTAAAGTTCTGATTGCCAAGATTTCTGCCTAATAGTGATTTCATACGGATAGAAAAATAAACATCTTCTATGGTCAGCAAAATTTTTCTTATTATTTCATAAAATTATATTATGAGAAATAAGAAAACTTTTGATGGCTGTTTTTAGTAAAAAAATCTGTATTTCAAAGAGTTGTTCCATTAGAACAATCTGAATGCTGACCTGTTGTTGCCTATCAGGATTGTCCTGAGGGGAAAATTGCTTTAGTAAGAGGAATTCACACATTTAATTTTATTTTCAATAAATACTTTTCTTCTACTTAATTAAATCTATTGGGTATAATATTGTTAATTTCCTACCTACGGTATTTGCTTTATTATTATTTTTTTAAACTTTTCCAGAGACGTGATATTTTGGTGAGTGTGCAAGGTGTGTGCTTTATACAAGTTAATTGACAGAGTAGTAGAGTTTCTAGTAATCTAAGAGAAGAGCATGTATTGGACACAGCTATAGATGTAAATTACTGGTGATGAAGGTGTAAAAATAATAATCAGAAAGTGATATATATCTTCTGTATCAAAAAGAATGACAGGCCATTCGGGATTAGTGCAGAACCAAAGAGGAAAACACCAAACAAGGATCAAGAAGTATTAGAACAAGAAAAAGAAAAATTAAGGCTAAAATTCCTTTATTAGTGAGGGTAAAAAGTAACACTACAAACAAGAACAAGGTGCCCACACGGACGGCAAATTAACACTGAAATATACCAAACAATGTAAAATAATTATTATAAATAAATAATCAATATTATAAATTGATCAGTGTTAAAATACAATACCCCAGGTACTATCTACAAAAGATTAATATACATACTGCACAAGAAAAAGAGACATAGGGACCAATCATATACTGTCAGTGTGACAAAGAAAACATAAAAGATAATAAATAAAATCGATGATAAAAAAATATACAAGTGTATATGTGCATGTACACAACAAATATGGTAAATAATAAATAATCATGTGTCATACAATGCGGTGCAAATAATGAAGTGACAACAGAGAAAATCAGCAGTGATGTACCAACGAATGCTTTATGCATTCAAAAAATCATGGTGATGTAAATACAAATGCTAAATAATGGAATAACAGTGAAACTGTCACAAATAAAGTGCTTGTGCAAAGGTGAAAACAAGAGGAAAAAAGGGGGAATAGGTAGGGTGGAATAGGTAGGGTGGTATAGACTGGTCAAAATACTAGTCACGGTATGTGCAATGGAGCTAGTTGAGCAAGAGATCCTGTAAAACACATTAATATATACTAATAAATGAGGAATTGATAAAGGCTGTTTATACAAAAGAGATGCAGCATCTAATGATCACAAGCAAAAAATTAGGCCAGTACATTGGCAGAAGGGTAATGGATTACCTGGGAGTATAGAGACACCGTGTGTGGCACGCCCCGACGCGTGTTTGGGAACCTTTCCTGACTAAGGAAACTCACGTTGCTTTGATAGCAGTCTTCAGCTCATCTGCATTGTTGGGTCTGGTGTCTCTCATCTTCCTCTTGACAATACCCCATAGATTCTCTATGGGGTTAAAGTCAGACGAGTTTTCTGGCCAATCAAGCACAGTGATACTGTTGTTTTTAAACCAGGTATTGGTTTTCACAGTCAGTGATGGTTTGGGGAGCTATGTCATCTGCTGGGGTAGGTCCACTGTGTTTTATTAAGACCAAAGTCAGCGCAGCCATCAACTAGGAAATTTTAGAGCACTTCATGCTTCCCTCTGCCGACAAGCTTTTCCGAGATGGAAATTCTCCAGCAGGATTTGACACCTGTCCACACTGCCAAAAGTACCAATACCTGGTTTAAAAACAACAGTATCACTGTGCTTGATTGGCCAGCAAACTCGCCTGACCTTAACCCCACTTGACTGTAGGTTTGGTCTTCTGAGAGAATTGGGCCGATTATGATAATGAGCCTCAGCTCAAACTCTGATCAGAGTGAGAGCTGAGTGTCAGTTTACTGTGATCCGATTCGCTCGCATTTTGCAGAGCAACTCCCAGCATGCATGCGAACTGGCATGAGAAAAAAAACACTAATCTGCACTGCCCCATAAAATAACATTGGTCCGAGTGCTATCCAATAAAATATTCTATAGCACTTGTCGGAGTTATACGCTCGTGTGAGTGAGCAGGCTCTCAAAAAGCAGATTGCGTCTTCCCCTCCTTCTCTACATGCTGGGCACAGCGACACCATCAAGCAACATCATTGTATGCGTATGCTGCTGCATTATGATGTCATGAGAGCCGAGGAGCCCAAGACTCCAGATTAAGGGTACCAGGTGCAGAAGTGAAGATTGACTTAGGCTACTTTCACACATCAGTTTTTTGCCGTCAGGCACGATCCGGCAGTTTTTGGAAAAAACGGATCCGATTTGTTTTACCGCCGGATCCGTTTTTTGTCATGACATGCATTAGCGCCGGATCGCGCCCCATGTCATTGTGTTTAGTCCGTTTTCTGCCGGATCCGTCATAGATTTTAATTCAGGCGGCTGGACAGGACGCATCATGTAACTTATTTTTTTCTGCCGGAAACGCCTGACAGCGCCTGTAGCGGCGCATCTGACGGCTGGAAACAATAGAAGTCTATGGTACCTGACCAGTCTTTTGTGCTATCTGCCAAAAGACTGATCCGGATTCTGGAAACCAAGGTCTCTCTCTCTCCCTCTCTCTCCTCTCTCTCAGACATGCATACAATACATTTTCTGGGTTAAAAAGTTCACGACGGATCCGGCTACAAAACGGATCCGGCACATCAGTTTTTTCATATCTAAGCCAGATCAGACTTTTTACCAATTGGACAGATTGTGCCTCAGGCAAGCGTCACACTGGCGACAAAATCGGACGACTCAATGCGATGAAATATCGCATTGCAGTCGGACCTATGTTGATCTATGGAGCAGCTCCCAGTATCAGATTTTTTGTGGTCCGTTTTAAACATCCGAGTGCAATCGCAGCATGCTGCGATTGTCACCGATTATGGGTCGACTATCGCCAATGCAAGTCTATGGGAGCGATGAAAAATTGGAGTACAAACGGACCGCACGTGTGACTTGCGATTTAATCGCACCACTATTCCAGGTGACAGGAAATTGCATCAGGATAACTGTCAGGAAGGGCTGACATGCTAATTAGGCTACGAAAATTCAAACCCAAACAGGAAACCGCCTCCACGGAGTCCAGAACCATGGCCAGTCACATCAATGTTGAAATGTTGATAGTTCTGGTCCAGGAGAGAGCAGAACTTTGGGACCAGCGGGATCCCAATTATTCCAACCGGTCGCGGAAGGACGTGGCTTGGCGGAGAATATGTGTACAGATGTTCCCGGATTTTGGCAACAGGTCTAGGGAGGACCAAGAATGCATCAGTAAGTAACATAAAGAAAACGCTTACAATACTGTATGACTACTCAGTATGTACCAACAACAATGTGTTATAATGTCCCTCTACCCTTATATGTGAAAATAAAATGTGGCCAATACAACAGTTATGACTGTTCATACCCCCAGTGCTGTGTCAGTACACCAACCACATTCTAATAATTACATCCAACTGTAATGGTCGCCTACTTAAGCTTTAAAATGTTTGCATACGCAATAAATGCGTAGGTGAAGTACTTAATGTGTGTCCTTTTTGTTAATGCCATCGCTGTGTCCCAAATTAATGGTAATTATTGTGACACATATCTCATAGAGCTTTGTTTGTATGTATGAACCCTTCTAATATTAACTTGTTAGCTTAGCTACATACAATTTGTAGTGGTGTTGTGTACACATAACACGCCAAAAAATGATATTATTGCTGGTGTACGGTACTTCTGTTTTTACTACATTACAAGGCAGATAAGTATAATTTTTGCTTTTATCCGTTACTTTTTCAGTGGCAGATGTTACAAGGCGTTGGCGCAGCTGTAGAGACTGCTACAGGCGAGAGAGACAGCTGAGGGGGCGCAGTGGGGCAGCAGCAACCAGTAAAAGAAAATATGTGTATTATGATAGACTGAATTTTCTGGCCCCAGCTATGGATGTGCGACCGTAAGTTAATGTCTGTAGAAAGTGTATTGCTATATTTTTTTGTAAATTGTAAACAAAATTTTTTAATCTCTAGCACGGAGTCAAACCTTACGGAGAGAGAGCCAGTTTCTGACTCTGAGGCAGTGATTGACCCCGTGGGGGATGTTGAGGAGGCTGGCCCGTCATCGTCAGCAAGTGCAGCAGCAGCAGCATCACCACCACCACCAGCAGTGGAGTCAGAGAGCTTGCCTCTAGAGTCCCAAGATCCTCCCCTCAGCAGCAGCCCTGGTAGGCCACAGGATGTGGCTTCGCCTCCTGCAGTTGTGTCACGGCGAGCCAGGCGTAGAAGAGAAGGAGTTGGTTCTGCCACAAGGAGGCAGGTGGACAGAGGAGCTTTTGACTACTTGTCCACTGTTGCCCATGATGATGGGGAGGAGGCATTTGGACGCAGTCTGGCTCGGTACCTCAGGGCCATTCCCCGTCAGCACAGACTGCGGATCAGAGCTGGGCTACAAATTGTGCTGGATGCAGGAACCCCACCAAATGATCCCAACAACGTACTAGATTTACTGGAAAGGTGGCAACGTTCCAATGAAAATCTACTACGTTTGTTGGGAAGCTAGCAAGGGGAGTCTGCATCAGCCTCTGATCAGCCTCCTCCTCATCATCATGCTCCTCCTCCACCTCCTCCTTGTGTACCACAGAGACCAACTCCTCCTCAAACTGAGTCCTATCAAAATGGAACACAACAGGTACCACAGATGGGACAGAGTGGCCATTCTCAATATGCCCACTCTACCATACCCAATGTTCAATGCTGGCCATAACATGGGTATGGTCGACATGGGCATTTTGGGGGCTACAGTCTAAGTGGGCAGTCATATTATGACTACCCACAACAGTTCCCAACCTTCCCTTACCCAAACCCCCATCAAGAGCAAGCAAGAAGCAGCCAGCAAACTGCACATTCAGCCACCACTCATGGTGACACAGTGGCTGGAGAGCAGTATAGCCAGCCCTCACAACCTGGCCCTCCACCTTCACCACCCCACACCTACCACCAGTTATAGGTGTAATGTATTTATTATGTTTTTCTTTTAAGTTATTAAGATTCTACTTTGTTTTACTGCTGCCAATTTAGCAGCAAATATGTTCAAAAAAGCTTAGGACACATTAGTCCTATCACGGTGAGGATTGCAAGAGAACTCACCAGTGCAATCTCCCGGAAGACGAGTGCAGAAGAAAGCTTCAGGCTCCTAGGAACGCAGGGTGAGCAAGGCAGGAGAGAGATGGTTTCAGGGCCTGAATCACCTGACAGTTGAGGGGCGTGGCTTCAGCTCCAGGGAGCTAGAAGCTGAGGGAAAACTCCTAGAAAGGTAACTACGGGACAAAGTTACCCAGGGGCACAGACAGAGACGTAAATCTGAACAAGCCAAGGTCAAAGCACGAGAAGACAGTATAAAACCAAGGATGAGACAGAACGGATAGTCGGGGACAGGCAGAGGTCAAAACCAAACAGACAGCGAAGGTACAGAAACAGAATCCAACAAGCAGTATCCAGAGAACAGACCGAGTCAAAACCAAAGTATCAGGCAAACCAGAACACAGCACAAACACACTCAGGGGTCAACACACTCTGCCAAGGGCGAAAGTATAACTGACAGGGATTGGAGCTTCCTAGGGCTATAAGAAGCTCTCCCCGAACCAAGGAGAGGCCACAATAATAAGCCCCAGGTGTGCAGCTAAGAGCTTGCACTGGGATCAAAACCTTAACCCCTAGCGTGCAGGTCAACCCTGCACTGGAATCATGACAAGTCCTTTTGCATTATGTTTCCAGCGACTAAACATGACATAATACATAAAAATAATGTTGAAGTCGCATTGATTGTATGTGATTATTTCAATACCTGATGGGCTGCGTAACTTAGACACAACATGAGACCAAAAACAACACAACATCTACAATTAGGTGAAGCAAAGTGTCTTTATGACAGAGCAACATAGGCACACTACATCTGTAATAATGCCTCCTCTTGCCAGCCAGTAGCTCCCTCAGGGGACACAAAATATTGAGTGAACACATCACATACTTTTAGGCCTGAAGGTGGACGACGGGGATGGATGGGTGGTGACATAGGCATAGACACATTAACAGAGGCAATGTCACCCACATCATGTGAGGAGCATTCATGGATTCTACAAAAATTATGTAGGACCACACATGCTTTGAGGACCACATTAACATTGTCTTCATTGAGTTGAATTGCAGATTGAAGTACCCGCCATTTAGCACAAAGAATTCCAAATGTGCACTCCACCAGCCGTCGAGCATGTGACAGGCGACAATTAAATATTCTACGCCGATGGGTGAGATAGCGACGGGGATATGGCCTCATAACATTACGGGTTAATTGAAATGCCTCATCCGCTACTATAACATAAGGCACACATTCTGGAATAGAGTCTGTAAGTTGACTTGCTGGTGGTAGGTCCAGTTGGTTATTACTAGTGTTGAGCGATACGATACCGCAAGTATCGGGTATCGGCCGATATTAGCTCTATCGGACTTTTGATACTTAGTTCCGATATTTTCGTCTTATCGGATACCGGAATCGGATTTGTCACTGTCACTGTCAGTGTCCGTCGGTCGGGTCTGTCAGGAGTCAGCGGCACTTACCTGGCAGAAGATCTCCGGCGGTCACAGGCTGGACTGCTTGATGGCCGCCATCATCTTTCCCCGGCGGTCACATGCAGTTTCTCGCGATAACTGCAGTGACTGCTGGGTAATCCCGGCCGTAAAGCAGTCAGTCCGATGACGTCACCGCCGGGGAAGCAGGTAATCACTGTGCTGCGTCGCGATGACAGGCTCTGCCTGTCATTGCGATGTAGCAGAGCTGGATCGTCGTGGGACACTCGTTACTATGGACTGCGTCGGACAGGTGGTATACTGTTGTTTTGTTTTTTTTCTTTTTTTACAGGAGATCGATGGCGTCGCAGGAATGAGAGTATAATAAAATTAATGAAAACTGTGTTGTCTCTTTTATTTCATTAAAATACTTTTTTCTTGCTGTGTCTTTTTTTTATACATTTAAAAACTTTGGGATTAATAATGGATCGGTGTCTTACTGACACCTCTCCATTATTAACCGGGCTTATTCTCACCGTGCAATCAACGGTGACATTAACCCCTTATTACCCCACTTGCCACCGCTACAGGGCAGTGGGAAGAGCCAGGTAAAGTGCCACAATTGGCACATCTTTTGATGCGCCAAATGTGGGGCTGCTGTAGCCTGGTATTATCAGGCTGTTAAGGGCCAAAATCCATGGGCCTTGACAGTCTTTTAATACCAGGCCACAGCAGTCTGCATTTTACTTGGCTGGTTAACAAAAATAGGGGGACCCCTACGCCGTTTTTTTTTCGAGGGGATCCCCTATTTTTGTTAACCAGCCAAGATATGCAGACTGCTGTGGCCTGGTATTATCAGGCTGGCAAGGTCCATGGATATTGGATCCTTACCAGCCTGAAAAACCAGGCCTCAGCAGTCTGCTTCATCTGGCTGGTTAACAAAAATAGGGGGGACCCCACGCCAATTTTTTTCGAGGGGATCCCCTATTTTTGTTAACCAGCCAAGATATGCAGACTGCTGTGGCCTGGTATTATCAGGCTGGCAAGCAGGGTCGGACTGAGGCACCGGGACACCTGAGAAACCTACGGTGGGCCCCAGCTACTGCGTGGTGGGCCCTGATTTGAAAGGATAGGTCGCGGGTCAGAGGGGGCGGTGGCCCCGGGGCCCGCGCTCTGAGGGGGCCCACCCAGAGCTACGATACAGTTACATTCTGCGGCAGAGCAGGGAGAATCGCTCTCCCTGCTCTGCCGCCCGGAAGCTATGGGGCCTAAACAGGCGTTGGGGGGGCCCGGTGCCAGCAGTGGGCCCCCCACCCGTCATCGGAGGGTCAGCTGTATCGGCATCCAGCCGATAAAGCTGACCGCATGGAGAGAGAAGGAGTGAGCGCTCCTTCTCTCCCATAATCCCCCTCTCAGCGTATGACAGCGGGCGCAATAACATCACCTGCCGGCGCCCGCTGTCAGACGCTGAGAGGGAGAACAGTGAGCAGCACAGGAGCCGGGAGGTGAGTTTTTTTTTTATTTTTTTTTTAATGGGGGTGCAGTCAAGTCCTGGCTGGAGAAGTCGTCATGTCGGTGTGGGCCAGATGGAAAAGACATGAAAAGTGAACAATTCCATTAGAAAGAACATCAGCGGTAAGTCATTATCTGTACCTGTGCTGTAATCTATTATATGTTCTGTAGGACTGGTATTATTTAACACAGACCATATGGCGGTAATATCAATATTGGTCTTTTTATATATAGATTATTTTGGCCAACAGCGCGGTCATTTGCTGAGGTTCTCTGATGATGGGCCCCCACCTAAACCAAAACCCTAGCTACGCCTATGGCTCTCTCTCTAGTCTTTCTTTCTCGCTCTCTGTTCTTTCCTTCTCGCTCTCTGTTCTTTTTTCTCTCTGTTCTTTCTTTCTCTCTTTTCTTTCTTTCCTCTCTTTCTTTCTTTGCTTGTTCTTTCTCCTCGCTGCTCTTTCTTTCTTTTCCTCAGTACCAGCCACTGTGCCCTCATTACCAGTCAGTGTGATCAGCAGTGCTAAATGGTTACGCTTGGGGCGAGGATATGGGTGTGATTAGCTGTGAAATGGGTGTTGTCGGGGCGTGGCCTAAAATTTTCAGCGGCGCGCAACACGCGCCGCAGCCTTTAATCCTCTTTCCTGTCTTCCAAATTTGGGAGGTATGCTGTATGACCTCCCTACAACTTCTGGCCATGCTCCTGATGACGCGACGGATGGTCTCGTGAGGGATCTCCTCCCACACCTGGACTAAAGCATCCACCAACTCCTGGACAGTCTGTGGTGCAACGTGGCATGGCCTAAAATTTGCTGCAGCAGGCACAGCGTGCCACAGCCTTTGTCCCTCTTTCCCTTCTTCAAAGGTTGGGAAGTATGATGGTGGGCCCCAAGAATAATTTTTCTCTGGTGGGCCCAAGGTACTCCAGTCTGACGCTGCTGGCAAGGTCCATGGATATTGGCTCCTTAACAGCCTTAAATACCATGCCTCAGCAGCAGGGGCGTACATATAAATCATGGGGCCCCATAGCAAAAGTCTGAATGTTCCCCACCCCACCAAAAAAAAAACCCAGAGGCATTGTAAATGTAAAGTGCCAGCACAGTGAGGGAAGTTGAGTCGCACAGAGACAGGGGTTTTGGTGGTACTCGGCACCGATCACGTCGACTTCTATGGGGATGTCACGAGTAGCACAGCTCGGTCCGTGACCTGGGCGATCACTGGAATGTGGGATATTTCCAGGGGATGATAGAATGTTCGTGTAGTTTGTCGTGACGCCACCTGTAGTACCTGGTCAGGGTATCCAGCGCTGCTGTGCAGGTCCTCTGGAAGGGATGGTGTAGTGCAGGTAGGTGAAAAGTCTTCTACAGGTAACACGCTATCCTTCCAGGGCAGATAGATGTGAGATAGAGCAATGGTGCAAAGTGATGTAGCAGAGTGGACTATGCGACGTAGTAAGAAAGCAGGAAACACTTCAAGTTAAACGTTGCATAATAAAATTTTTAATAATAACATTACAAAAGTGCAAATGGCTTATATTATGTGACATGTTTTGTTACTGTTCATACCCTTGATATGTGTTATACATGTGTGTTAATAAATACATATTCAACAAAAGTGCAAATAGCATTAGTGCCGAAGTTCGTGGAGACTTCTTAGGACTACAACCCCACCGGGGTAACTTCACAGTGTCCTTTACTTGTGCTTGTGGAGGACCCGCTCCAAACCTCCAACTGTGGTCTTGGGTGGGCTGCAAGACTTTCCTTGAGCAGACCTCACTTTCGGCCACACCAAACGGGTTTTTAGTTTCTGAGGTAGTTGAAAATAGTGCACAGTAAAGTTTTTTGTAAAACCAAGATGGAGCACCGAAGTGCCAACTATTTACAGAAAAGTTTGTGAGCCAGTACAGTTCATGGCTTCAAAGTTCAACATTTTCATTACAGTGAAACACCATTACCCAACCTGGGTATATTAAGGCAACAATAAACTTGTTCTTCTGAACATTCACCCGTCCGGGTACATCAAACCATTACCCAACCTGGGTATATTAAAGCAACAATAAACTTCTTTTTATGAACATTCACCCGTCCGGGTACATCAATAATTTAACTATTTACATACAGAGACCCTGTCCGGGTTATTTAGACTTCTTTGGCTGGCCTCTTACAGGTACCACCTGGTACTGTTCTGGAGCTTGCCAAACATCCGTGACAGGAGGGTCCACCCAGACCTGATGACGTCGTGTGGCCTGTACAGTGACGTCGTGACCCGCTATCTGGGTCTGTGTGGCCACCTCTTTCGTCTCCCTCCGGGTCTGGAACCCTATGTCCCGGACTGTACGAACCCCAGGGGGCCTAACAGGCGCCGGGTACGGGCCAGCTATCATTATCATGTCCATAGCTGGGGCTGCTGAGGAGAACCACTGAAGGGAGGCTGGGGAGATTTACGGCGTGGGGTGGGCACTTGTGCAGAGGCCTGGTTGGGGGAGGCTGAAGGCTCGTAGGGTCTGTCAGTTTCCTGACACTCTGGGAGTAGGGGTCGCACCTGGTAACATTTAGGGCGTACCATCCATTGTAACCCCAGTGTCGGGTGTAAGTCACCAAGTCTCCTGGCAACAGGTCCCTCCCCGGGTGTCCTTCTGGGAGGTGAGCCTCCACGTCCCGCCGGGTTACAAAAACTTCTAAATAAAGTCCAGGCTCCTGGATGAAGCCCCAACCACCTTTTAACTTAAAGTTCCGTACTGCACCCTTACGCCGCGGCTCCCTCACCTTACTTTTATCCTTTCTCATACGTGCCTTCTCTGCCAGGTCCTTCTCCAGGTGATCGTTGCCGAAGCTTTTGGGATTCTCGCTGCTCCCTTTGTCGCTCTGCTTCCCGCTCCCGACGTCTCCACTCTTCCTCCTGACGCCGGTTGTAATTCTCCTCCACCAGCATCTCCATGTCTCCACCATCAAACGCCAGCTTACGATGTACGGTTTGCGGCAGCTCTCCTGGCGCCCGCCAGTCCTGGCGGCGCTCACCTGTGGCGGAAGCAGCCGGCTCTGGAACAGATGACGGTCGGGGCTCCGGTACAGGCAGGTAGAGCTCTGGTGCCTGCGCGGCCTCCTCCATGAGGACGGGTGTCGCTTCTTCTGCCTCAGTGACGGGGGCAGACAGCGGGATCTGGGGTGCTGGTGCGGCGTTTTCAGCAGGAACGGGTGCCTCCACTGTGATACTGGCAACCGGTTCAGCTTGCAAGGGCTGGGATGCCCGCACGGCCTCCTCTACTGGAACGGGTGCCTCCACTGAGATACTGGCAACCGGTTCAGATTGCAAGGGCTGGGATGCCCGCACGGCCTCCTCTACTGGAACGGGTGCCTCACCTTCCGGTACAGACACTTCAGGGGGTAAGAGGGATTGGCGCCGCTCCAATTGTAGTTTTAGGGCCCGCCAGCTCGCTTCCATCCTGGCGACCTCCTCCCGGTGCCGGGCCAGGTCTCTCAGGGTATCCTCCGCTTCTTCCAGCATAGGAGGGTTTCCAGGCCGGGTGCCAAACGGTGGCTCCGTGGCGATTGGGTCGCTTCCGTGGGGGGAGAGCTCTGACTCCTCCATCCCTTCCCACTTCTGCTCACGTCCATTCGCCATCTCTGCCAAGTCACATGTGTCATTAGCATCAGGAGAGGCGACATCTTTTGTAGGGAGGCGGGACCTTCGCGTTCGTTTCCGCCCACTGAGGAGGATGAGGAGGCGGAACTCCAGAGCTGTGGGGCACGATCTTACATTGCAGTAACATTTAGAGTGTGCGGACATCGTTTTCGCGCCACGGAGTGAGTGTACGCCCACGAGAGCACGCCCTTATTCTTCACCTGTGCCTCGTGGCGCAGATATGACGGAAAAATGGCAAATACAGTCTATGATGATTTTTGCTATTCTCAAGCAAAAAAACAGTTCAATTAAGGCACACAGGACTCGCTTATAGCGAGCTTCTGAATCCTGTTTGTGACGCCAAAGTTGAGTGCACAGAGCCACAGGTTTTGGGGGTACTCGGCACCAAGCCCGTCGACTTCTATGGGGGATGTGACGGGTAGCACAGCTATGTCCGTGCCCTGGTCGCTCACTGGAATGTGGGATATTTCCAGGGGATGATAGAATGTTTGTGTAGTTTGTCGTGACGCCACCTGTAGTACCTGGTCAGGGTGACCAGCGCTGCTGTGCAGGTCCTCTGGCAGGGATGGTGTAGTGCAGCTAGGTGATAAGTCTTGTACAGGTAAGACGGTATCCTTCCAGGGCAGATAGATGTGAGATAGAGCAATGGTGCAGAGTGATGTAGCAGAGTGGAGTATGCGACGTAGTAAGAAAGCAGGAAAGGAAACAATTCTTACTACAAAGACATGCAGCATAAGGCTGCCTCAACCCCTCCCATCCAACTAGCTACACCCTGTTCTAACCAGCCTGAGCTAGACCATCCCATTGGATCCGCCTACACTCAGCTGGCATAGTGTACTGTTGAATGCAGTGGTTGGAGTCAATGGGGTGTTTCCTCCTTACCTGAGAGTAAGTTGTCACACCGCTGGGTGCGATGCAACATCTCTGTGGCGACTGGACCCTCGGGTGCTTCTGTCTTTTCACAAATGCCGGCTTTACCCGGCAATTGAATCAGAGGCTATTTTACTATGTAGAAGTGAATAAACTATAAATATATGTATATATATATATATATGTCACAATGACATGTATATATATATATATATATATATATATAATGTATTCTAAGTGTGTATATTTTGTGTTTACAAGGAAAGAAAGTGTTTTTTCAGTTGCGATATTTTGTTCCCATAGACTTACATGGGACTTCCGGTATCGGAATCGGATATCGCCGATATTTAGTGATATCGGCGATGCCATTCCGATCAGATATTTTTAGATATCGAGCAGTATCGCTCAACACTAGTTATTACGTATCTGCCTACCCATTATGGAAGTATTGAAGACTCTTGAGTCTCCAGTCCTTCCATAGGCCCCAATGTCTACAATTATAAACCTGTAGTTTGTGTCGACCAAGGCCAACAATACTACAGAAAAATATTTTTTATAATTGAAAAATTGGGAGCCTGAGTTAGGAGGTTTACGAACACGTATGTGCCTGCTGTCCAGGGCTCCTATACAGTGTGGAAAGTGGCAATTTTCTTCATAACCCTGTGCTATCCTCAACCAGTCCCTCATTTTTGGCTCAGGCATGACATCTTGATGTAGTCTGCTCCAAATTTCCACACAAGTTGACCGCACAATGCCTGAAATTGTTGATCTCCTATTAAGAACTCTAAGTGCAGAGCAGCGTAGGACATGCCAGTAGAAAGGAACCTGTAACACACAAAGAACATAGAACATGGAAACATCAGCAACAAAAACAAGAAACGCACCATTCACAACACTTACAATGCCTCAGTTTCTTAGAGCACACATGCTGTAAATGATATTACAAGCCATGCTTCTGTGGATTAGACTAAAGCTAATAATTTAGATAGGTAAGCTTGAGAAATACATTACTCACATTATAACTGTACAATAAGTGTGCTACAACACTTGCAAAGTGACTATGTCGACGCAAACATCATCAACATATTGTTGACACACATACCTTATTGTTAGGAGAAGGCGTTCCTCTGCAGAAATTGCTTTTCTCATCCTGGTGTCCTGAAATGTGATCCCAGGGCGCACAATGTCAAGCAACGTATCAAAGGTAGCTATGCTCATTAGACAATATTGGAAAAACTTATCGCCATGGCTAGGCAGTGAAAAATATAGGCGGTGAAAATGCCGTTTAGTTATCCTTTTTGTCAAAAGTGGATGTACCCACATTCTTCTGCGCCTTCTGGGATCTGCTATCACAGGATATGGCTCCCAAAAACTTCGGGATACAACCCAATGTAACAGCACACGCTCAGTGGGAGTAAATCTGAGTGTGTCGCTCATGTTTGGGATAAAGCAGCTAGAAAGCACTAAGCACAAGGAACAAAATGACATCAGTGCAAAGGTGGGAGGGTCACACCTATAGCAGAGCACTTAAATATAGCTCTGCCTGATGATTTAAATGAGTATCAGGCCTCAAAACCGTTGTTGGTCCTTTTTGGGGAGCTGCAACAAAAAAAACGGTGGTCGGATGGAAATCGAATGTTACAAGGTACGGACACATGCGACTAAATCGCATCTTTGAAGGAAAATCGGATGCCAGGTGGATGTCTGTTGATTACATTTTGGTCCGATAATCGACCGACTAAATCAGTCAGATTTTTTGTCGTTCTGTGTGACTCCGGCCTGATTGCAAAAAACTGATGTGTGAAAGAGGCCTTAGGCTGGAGTCACACACAACGACAAAAAATCGGACCGTTTTAGTTGGTCGATTATCGCACCAAAATGTCATGAATAGTCATCCGTCTGGCATCCGATTTTCCTGGAAAGATGCGATTTAGTCGCATCTGACCGTAGTTGTAACATCCGATTTACATCCGACTTGCGAGATTTTCTTGCAGGCTTGCAAAACGGACATATAATGGATCCAAATGAATAGTATTTAAATCACAAAAGAAAGAATAGATATATACACATAGAACACATATATATAAATATATATATACATGTCATTGTGACATAATATATATACATATATTTATAGTTCATACACTTCTACATACTGTAATAGCCGCTAATTCAATTGCCGGCTTTTGTGAAACTTCATACTCGACATGAAATGACACATGGTTTACATACAGTTAACCATGTCATTTCATGTAGTTTGATATATGGTTTTACCTTACAATTACATGAGTGTATGTGTGCAAAATTGCAGACATGTAGGGGTTAATTAAAGGTGTAAATTCATTGAAAAAAATGCGTGGGCTCCGCACTATTTTCTCCACCAGACAGACAAAGCAAGCGAGTGGGGGCAAATAATAATAGCCCAGGGAGGGTGCATTTATTTTGTGCCCCCCCGGCTACTAACATCTGCCCCCAGACACCCCAGAAAAGGCAAATCTATTATTATATTCGCCCTTTCTGGCACTTTGCCCGTCTATTCCCATTGCCCTGTAGCGGTGGCGAATGGGTTAATAAGGGGTTAAAGCCACCTTGCAATTGAAAGGTGACTTTAAGCCAGGTTAATAATTGAGAGCTGTCAATTAGACAACTATCAATTATTAATCCTATTGTATGAAAGAAAAATCAAACACACACACTTTAATAAAAAATCATTTTCATGAAATAAGCAAACAGTTTTTGACCATCTTTTATTTTCCTGCTTAAAACCATTTCCTGTAATAAAAATAAAATAAAAAAGCAAAATGATTCTTACCTATCCGATGCACAGTCAGGTCCCACACTGTAATCCATCAGAAAGGGTTAACAGGTTACAGCTAGCAGGCAGCTCATGCTGCCTGCTGAGCTGTTACCCCCTGAATGAATAAGTTGCTCTCCCGGCGAAAGGAAAGGAAGTGATTAATGTGTGAAGCTTAATTGATTTCTTCCCACTTTCACTTCAGGTCAGGTCACCCTGACCTGACCTGAAGTGAAAGTGGGAAGCAATCAATTAAGCTTCACACACTAACACTTCCTCTCCTGTTGCCGGGAGAAGAACTGATTCATTCAGGGGATTACAGCTGAGCAATAAAACATGGTCAAAAACTGTGTCTTTATTTCATTAAAAGGATTAATAATTAATGTGTGTGTGTTTTTTTTCTTTTTCATACAATAGGATTAATAATTGAGAGTTGTCAAATTGACAACTCTCAATTATTAACCTGGCTTAAAGTCACCTTTCAATTGCAAGGTGGCTTTAACCCATTATTAACCCATTCGCCACCGCTACAGGGCAATGGGAATAGACGGGCAAAGTGCCAGAAAGGGCGAATCTAATTATAGATTTGCCTTTTCTGGGGTGTCTGGGGGCAGATGTTAGTAGCCAGGGGGGCACAAAATAAATGCACCCTCCCTCGGCTATTATAATTTGCCCCCACTCGTTTGCTTTGTCTGTCTGGTGGAGAAAATACAGCGGGAGCCCACACATTTTTTTTCAACGAATTTACACCTTTAATTAACCCTACATGTGTGAAATTTCACACACATACACTCATGTAATTGTTAGTGAAAACCATGTATCAAAATACATGAAATGACATGGTTAACTGTATGTAAACCATGTGTCATTTCATGTTGGGCATGTTGGGTTCTGTAGTTTCACAAAAGCCGGCAATTGAATTAGCGGCTATTACAGTAAGTAGAAGTGTATGAACTATAAATATATGTATATATATATGTCACAATGACTTTATATATATATATATATATGTATTCTATGTGTGTATATGTATTGATTCTATTCTTTATCAAAGCTGTCAGTGTGATTTTACAGTATAGCAGGCTTTTCTAAAGGGCACCGGTGCGATTTAATCGCAAGTCACACGTACGGTCCGTTTGTAATCCAATTTTTCATCACTCCCATAGACTTGCATTGGCGATAGTCGACCCACAATCGGTGGCAATCGCAGCATGCTGCGATTGCACTTGGACGTTTAAAACGGACCACAAAAAATCTGATACTGGGAGCTGCTCCATAGATTAACATAGGTCCGACTGCAATGCGATATTTCATCGCATTGCAGTCGTCCGATTTTGTCGCCAGTGTGACTCCGGCCTTACACAGAGGACTGGACCTGCTCCAGGAAAGTTCCAATCTAATTGCTCATCTCTAGTTTTAAGTGATAATTAATATGTCATACATGTGTTGGTCATACCTCTGTGAAATCAACCTTGCCTACTTTTCTATTTTTCACAAATATTGTGTGTAGTGTAAACCGACTGAAAATTTAAAACATTTGAATTTTGATTATATTTTTTCTTATGCTGAAGCCTTCAAGTAAATCAATCAATGAACTTTTAACGTGAATTTGTTTTTTATTTAGCTGAAACATTTTCCTTGAGCCTATGATGCATAGATAGCAAAATACCAGTCATAGAATACATATGGTGCTGATTATAGCAATATAAAAATACCTAGCTTTTATGGCATGAGGAGGTAGCATAACAGTTTATTAAATTCACGCTGGAGCTTTGTGGTTGTCCAGGAGAAGAACTGGTTGTTCAGAATGCTCAATCAATTGGTGTACTGACAGGTTAAATTCAAGGACGGATGTTCCTCCACATAATACAAGAATGAATAAATCCTACAGTGTTTATTTTTTATGATCACTAAAAACAATACCCAAGCCAGAAAAAGAATGTTTTTCTTTTTTAATTGTATAAAGTCTTTATTTTTCTTCAGTGTACAACTAAACTATACTGATATATATTTCACAATGTTTCACTGAAGTAGGCATGGATTGAGACTTAGGCCGGGATCACACATGCGGGAAGTTCGCACGATTCTTGCGCGAATCTCTCGCATGAACACCCGACGCTGCCACCGGCACTCGGGCCGGAGCGTGTGGCTGCATGCATTTTTAAGCAGCCACATGCTCCAGTCCACATGCTGGTGGCAGTGCAAGGTGTGCATGCGAGAGACGACGGTGTGAGTTTCTCACATATGTGATCCCGGCCTTACTGACAAAAACACATGGGTAGGGCACCAGATGCACTTTAAAAAATGCTTTCGTGGTCCAAGATTAAATCTTTTACCCCCAAGGGTGGTTTGCATGTTAATGACCAGGCCAATTTTTACAATTGACCACTGTCCCTTTATGAGGTAATAACTCTGGAAGGCTTCAATGGATTCCAGTGATTCTGACACTATTTTCTCATGACATATTGTACTTCATATTATTTTGATTTAAAAAAAAACAGAAATTTGGCAAAAATATTGAAAGTGTCGCAATTTTCCAACTTTGAATTTTCATGACCTTAAATCACAGAGATATGTCACATAAAATACTTAATAAGTAACATTTCCCACATGTCTACTGTACATCAGCACATTTTGGAACCAAAAGGGTTAAAAGTTAAACAGCGATTTCTCATTTTTACACCATTTTTTTTTTAAGGACCACATCATATTTGAAGTCACTTTGAAGGGTCTATATGATAGAAAATACCCAAAAGTGACACCATTCTAAAAACTGCACCCCTGAAGCTGCTCAAAACCACATTCAAGAAGTTTATTAACCCTTCAGGTGCTTCACAGGAATTTTTGGAATTTAAAAAAAAATGAGCATTTAACTTTTTTCCACAAAATTTAATTCAGATCCATTTTATTTATTTTACCAATGGTAACAGGAGAATTTTGACCCCAAAAGAAGTGCAATTTCTCCTGAGTATGCCAATACCCCATATATACAGGTAATCCACTGTTTGGGCCCATGGCAGAGTTCGGAAGGGAAGGAGTGTCGTTTGACTTTTCAATGCAAAATTGACTGGGATTGAGATCGGACTCCATGTCGCATTTGGAGAGCCCCTGATGTGACTAAACAATGGAAACCCCCCACAAATTACACCATTTTGGAACTTATCTAGATGTGTGTTGAGCACTTTCAACCCCAAAGTGCTTCACATAAGTTATAATGTAGAGCTGTAAAAATAAAAAATCATATTTTTTTCCACAAAAATGATTTTTTTGCCCGAATTTTTTATTTTCCCAAGGAGTAATTGGACCACAAAAGTTGTTGTGCAATTTGTCCTGCATACGCTGATAACCCATGTGTGGTGGTAAACCACTGTTTGGACGCATGGCAGGGCTTAGAAGGGATGGAGCGCCAGATTTTACTGTTATGGTTTGCAGGTGCCATGACCCACTGTGAGAGCCCATGAGGTGCCAAAACAGCAGAATCCCCAGAAGCGAACTACAACAAAATTTGTCCCACAGTTTCTACTGAACGTGGCAATACCCCATATGTGGCTGTACAGCACTACTTAGCCATGCGGAGACACTCGGCAGGAACGGAGCGCTATTTGCCTATTCAAGTGAATGGGTCTGTGCACAAGTCAGAGTGTTTGCACGGACCGTGTGTCCATGGGCAAAACACTCTGACATTTCCATTTTTAAATGTTAGAACGGGCCATAAAATGTCCCGCACACTTGCATACACATAACATACATTGATGTCATCCATGTGACATGCATCAGCGACGGGGAGGAAGCGTTACAGTAAGCGCTGTTCCTCTGCGCCAGGTGCTGAACGCGGCTCTCATCATTCTCATCATTCTCCCCTGCTCTGCTAGCGATCGGCACGAGCAGGGGAGAATGATGAGAGCCGTCTTCAGCACCCAGTGCCAGGTTACAGCGCTTACTGTAACGCTTCTTCCCTGACGCCCGTCCTTGTGGTACTGATGCGGCACACGCATGCCACACGTGTGCCACAAGTATTACACACATGGACACTGACATTTCTGGTACTGGAAATATCAGGACATGTGAAAGAAGCCTTATAGCGGGTTTTTATGTTTGACTGCTGTCACACATTAAGACACTTTTTATTGCAAAAAATAGTTTTTGCATCAACAAATTTTTGAAAGCAATAATTTTTCCATATTTAGGCCCACAGAGTCATTTGAAGTCTTGATTTTTGCAGAACGAGTTGATATTTTCATTGGTACCATTTTCAGGCACATGACGTTTTTTGATCGCTTTTTATTCCGATATTTGGGAGGCAGAATGAACAAAAACCAGCAATTCATGAATTTCTTTTGGGGGGCGTTTATACTGTTCCCCATGTGGTAAAATTGATAAGGCAGTTTTATTCTTTGGGTCAGTACCATTACAGCAATACCTCAATTATATAATTTTTTTATGTTTTGGCGCTTTTATACAATAAAAACTATTTTCTATAAAAAATAATTATTTTTGCATCGCTTTATTCTTACAGCTATAACTTTTTTATTTTTCTGGTGATGGAACTGTTCGGGGGCTTGTTTTTTGTGGGATAAGATGACGTTTTCAGCTGTATCATGTTTATTTATATCTGTCTTTTTGATCGCATGTTATTTCACTTTTTGTTCGGCGGTATGATGTTAAAGCATTGTTTTTTGCCTTGTTTTTTTATGGTGTGCACTAAAGGAGTTAACTAGTGGGACAGTCTTTTTTTGTCGGGTCTTTATGGAAGCGGCAATACCAAATATGTGTACTTTTATTGTTTAGATTTTTTTTTCATTCAATTATTTATTTAGTGATAGAATAAATATAGATCTTTTTATTATTATTTTTATTATTTTAAATATTTATACAATTATTTAATTTTTTTAACTTTATTCTATCTTTTACACTTTGTCGCACTATGGGACAATCATTTTCTGCCGGCTGTCCGCTTCTATAGTATGCAGATGAAGCAACATCTGCATGCTATAGAAGCTGTCAGAGTTGCACTCTGTTCACATTGACCAGAGAGATTTCCTTATCATGCACTGCGCATGATAGGGAATTTTCTCAGCTCTGGTGACCCAGATGTCGTCATGATGACATTGGGTCACCATGGCAGCGATCGGGACCCCGCGTCACGCAGCAGGGTCTCCGATCCAAAGGCAGAGTGGCAGTCAGCCCTCTGCCTGCTCCTGGAATTCTTCGATCATGTTCAATCGCAGCGTTTTGGGGGTTAAAGTGCCGGGAGTGGTCTGTGACTGCTCCTGGCACTTAGTGCCGGGTGTAAGCAGTGAGAATCAGATGACACCCGGCCACAATCGGCCGCGCTCCCCCTGTAAGCGTGGCCGATCGATATGATGTACTATCCTGTCCATGGTCAAATTGTGCCCGGGTCACATGGATAGTACTTCACATGTCAGAGAGGGTCTGAGTTACTAAATTAGGCAGCTTTACCGCCACCAACCCCCACACAATCTTTTTCACAAAGCTTGAAACTCCCAACACCAATTTGAAGGCTGTGGGTACAGAGTTTGCTTTAGGCTATGTTTCTACGCTGCATACTGGCAGCGCTTTGGACGCAGCGGAAACCCCACTCCGCCCAAAGCACTGCCCCCTTTTGTACGCGCGGTGATTCCGGATGTGTTCATTGAACACATGCAGAATCACCGCATCCTATCCATAGACAGAGTTATTTATCTTGCGGAGACGGAGCGTCTCCGCAGGATAAATGGACATGCTGCGGTCTGGAAAGATGCACCGCATGTACGGATATGCAGGGTCGCTGGATGCGGCCCTGCACGCATAATGGAGGCAGGATTTAAAAAAAATCCCCTCCACTATGCTGTAACATCTGGACTCTGCGGATTGGACCCTGCGGTTGTACGCAGCGTCCAATCCGCAGCAAATCCTGAATGTTTCCGGACCGTGGAAACATACCCTTTGCAATTTGGTAATTGTAATCTGCCTGAACAAGAAACATTGCTCTCCAGCTTTAAGGGTATCATTTATGTGCATGGTTAGAGGTCAATTTCCATCCAACAGCATTTCAGTGTAGTCACACATCTTGAATTGTTAGAAGCTGCATTTTCAAACTACTGGTAATTTGGGAACTACTGAAAAAGAGCAGGGGCAATGCAAGCATATTTTTTTATTTGAATTTTTTTTTTATTAAAAAAATGTAAAAGGCAGTAATTACCAGGTATGACTTTCAGCTTTACAAAAGGCCTTCATTGAAATGAAATGTCTGAAATAGGTGCAAAGGATATTCTCTATAGACCACAAACAACATATTTGATTTCCCTCTGGGTTTGCAATTATGAAATTAATTATACTACATGAATAAAAATTACCATAATACAGACAACATAGTATTGACTTAAAATAAACACATATGCCAACACTTATGAATAATCCAGGGGCACAGATCTCTTCATATATTGTACAACCTTGATCTAACCTTGATCTATCCTAGATTTATTTGATGACCGATGTGGACATTTTCTGTTTGCTATAATGTATTTTTCTGTGGGGAAGATTACCGGTAAAATGATATGTCTTAAAGATTGCAAAAAGGTATTTTATACTGGTGTGATTAATCAAAAAAACAATGCTATAAAAGATTCTGCGTTGCTTAATATGAATATATTTTGTCACTCTTGGGAAGAAGGTTATAGCAGCATCTTGCAAAAGAAACAGTAGCTGTCATGAGCAGTATATGCCTTCCAGGCGCTTTCTATGTTGCTTAGGCTGCATTTCTTGAAATATTCTATATACTGATGTATAACTCTAAAAGAAAATTCTATTGCACAGAGATAAGAATTTTTATTTTTCTATACATGAAAACATACAACTAATGCTGCAATCAAAGTGTGGAAAATTGTACCTTTAGAACATATTTTAGTATTGTGGCTTCATACAACATTGCAGTTGTATGGCCCCACAATATGGCAAACATGGAAGTTCAAGTTAGGGCTCATACTCACTGGCGCCGAAAACGGATGATATTCAGCCGAAAAAAAATCGGATTCAAATCTGACCAATGTTATTCAATAGGTGAGTTCTCATTTGCGATTTTTTTCCTCATCAGAAATTGGTGTGAGAAAAAAATCGCAGCATGCTGCGATTTGATGCGATTTTGGCATGATAATCGCCAATGCAAGTCAATGGGTGCGAGAAATCATCGCACAGCACTCGCACCATGCGAGTGATGTCCGATTTATACGCACCAGTCTCCTTTGAAAAGCCGGCAATTCATCCCCGGCTACTGTAAAATCACACTGACAGCTCACAAAACACTAGATACATACACATAGAATACATATATATATATATATATTATATATATATATATTTACATGTCATTGTGACACATACATATATATATATATTTATAGTTCATACACTTCTACATAGTATAATAGCCGCTAATTCAATTACCGGCTTTTGTGAAATCACAGAAGCCGACATGAAATGATACATTGTTTACACACAGTTAACCATGTCAATTCATGTATTTTGATATATGGTTTTAACTTACAATTACATAAGTGTATGTGTGCAAAATTTCAGACATGTAGGGGTTAATTAAAGGTGTAAATTTGTTGAAAAAAAATGCGTGGGCTCCCGCTGTATTTTCTCCACCAGACAGACAAAGCAAGCGAGTGAGGGCAGATAATAATAGCCTAGGGAGGGTACTTTTTTTTTGTGCCCCCCTGGCTACTAACATCTGCCCCCAGACACCCCAGAAAAGGCAAATCTCTAATTAGATTAGCCCTTTCTGGCACTTTGCCGTCTATTCCCATTGCCCTGTAGCGGTGGCGAATGGGTTAATAAGGGGTTAAAGCCACCTTGCAATTGAAAGGTGACTTTAAGCCAGGTTAATAATTGAGAGCTGTCAATTAGACAACTATCAATTATTAATCCTATTGTATGAAAGAAAAATCAAACACACACACTTTAATAAAAAAGAAGTTTAATGAAATAATCAAACAGTTTTTGACCATATTTTACTTTCCTGCTAAAACCATTTCCTGTAATAAAAATAAAATAAAAAAGCAAAATTGTTCTTACCTATCCGATGCACAGTCAGGTCCCACGCTGTAATCCATCAGAAAGGGTTAACAGGTTACAGCTAGCAGGGAGCTAATGCTGCCTGCTGAGCTGTTACCCCCCGAATGAATGAGCTTATCTCCCAGCGAAAGGAGAGGAAGTGATTAATGAATGAAGCTTAATTAATTTATTCCCACTTTCACTTCAGGTCAGGTCACCCTGACCTGACCTAAAGTGAAAGTGGGACGCAATCAATTAAGCTTCATTCATTAATCACATCCTCTCCTGTCGGCAGGAGATAAGCTCATTCAGTCAGGAGCTTTCAGCTGAGCAGGCAGAATTACTTGCGCTGCTTGGTTGAAAGCTAGTTAACCCTTTGTGAAGGATTACAGCGTGGGACCTGACAGATCGCCAGATAGGTAAGAATAATGTTGTTTTATTATTTTTTCTTTATTATAGGAGATCAAGGGCTTCGCAGGGATTAAGAGTTAAATAAAAGATGGTCAAAAAAATGTGTTTTTATTTCATTAAAATTATTTATTCTTAAAGTGTGTGTGTTTTTTTTATTTCCTTCAATAGGATTAATAATTTATAGTTGTCAAATTGACAGCTCTCAATTATTAACCTGGCTTAAAGTCACCTTTCAAATGCAAGGTGGTTTTAACCCCTTATTAACCCATTCGCCACCGCTACAGGGCAATGGGAATAGACGGGCAAAGTGCCAGAAAGGGCTAATCTAATTAGAGATTTGCCTTTTCTGGGGTGTCTGGGGGCAGATGTTAGTAGCCAGGGGGGGGGCACAAAAAAAATGTACCCTCCCTAGGCTATTATTATCTGCCCCCACTTGCTGGCTTTGTCTGTCTGGTGGAGAAAATACAGCGGGAGCCCACGCATTTTTTTTCAACGAATTTACACCTTTAATTAACCCTACATGTCTGAAATTTTGCACACATACACTCATGTAATTTTAAGTTAAAACCATATATCAAAATACATGAAATGACATGGTTAACTGTGTGTAAACAATGTATCATTTCATGTCGGCTTCTGTGATTTCACAAAAGCCGGCAATTGAATTAGCGGCTATTACAGTATGTAGAAGTTTATGAACTATAAATATATGAATATATATATATATATATATATATATATATATATATATATGTCACAATTACATATATATATATATATATATTCTATGTGTGTATATGTATTGTTTCTATTCTTTATTAAAGCTGTCAGTGTGATTTTACAGTATAGCCGGGATGAATTAGCGGCTATTATACTATGTAGAAGTGTATGACCTATATATATATATATAATATATATATAGGTCATACACTTCTACATAGTATAATAGCCGCTAATTCATCCCCGGCTATACTGTAAAATCACACTGACAGCTTTAATAAAGAATAGAAACAATACAAAAAAAAAATGTACACAAAAAGCAAATAATTATATATAATATATATATAAATATATATATATATATATAATATATATATAATAATATATATATTATATATAATTATTTGCTTTATGTGTACATTTTTTTTTTACAATGTGATTTTTACATGAGTTTTTACATAGAGATAACTGCTCTATGTAAAACTTCATGTTAAAATCGCATTGCATACAGATGGAAAACTGATGGAAAACACATGGAAAACGCATGGTGCGATTTAAAATCGCATGCAAATCGCATGACATTTTACTAGAATCGTACCGTTTTTTCCGTCCAGAAAACGGACCGATTTTTTTCCCACTAGTGGGTATGAGCCCTAAGTCTGTTCATCTGTGTTAATTTAAATGCTGTTTTATGGAGCTACTCTACCAACACTATATGATCCAGTCATGAAGTTTCTATTGCTCTATGTGTTCTCACTAAAGCTTCAGGTGCATAAACCATTATTTATTCCTTGATGGATAAATGTTTTAACCCCATTCCGACATCGGGCGTAATAGTACGCCGATGTCAGACTCCCTCCCTTTGATATAGACTCTGGCGGTGAGCCCACATCTTTCCAGGCACTTGTCAGCTGTTTTGAACAGCTGACATATGCCCGGAATAGCCGCAGGTGGAATCGCAATCCACCCGTGGCTATTAACCCATTAAATACCACTGTCAAACGCTGACAGCAGCATTTAACATGCACTTCCGGCAATCACTCCAGAAATCCACCCACTGGTGACCTCCATGACTTGATTGCGGGTCACCGGTGGCTTGGCATGACAAACAGAGATCTCCTAGAAACCTCTATGGTTGTCACTGCTGGCTTGTTGTGAGCGCCGGCCAGCAGTCAGCACTCATAGCAAGTGAGTAATTCTACTACATACCGGCGAACTGATCATCACCTGTATATAGTAGTGCCGATCCCGCTATGGAAGCTTCCATTCTCCCATGGAAACTATTGAAGCATGCCAAAAGTAGAAAAAAGTTTTTAAAAATATAAAAAAATAAAAAAATATAAAAGTTCAAATCACGCCCCTTTTGCCCCATTCAAAACAAAACCCCCCCAAAAAATCAAACATACACATATTTGGTATCGCCATGTTTAGAATCTCCCGATCTATCAATAAAAAAGGATTAACCTGTCCCCTAAATAACGTAGTAAGAAAAAAAAGTCAAAACGCTAGAATTACTTTTTTTGGTCGCCGTGACATTGCATTAAAATGCAATAATGGGCAATCAAAAGATCATATCTGCACCCAAATGGTATCATTAAAAATGTCAGATCAGTATGCAAAAAATAAGCCCTCATCCAACCTGAGATCACGAAAAATGGAGACGCTATGGGTATCGGAAAATGGCACATTTTTTTTAACAAAGCTTGGAATTTTTTTTCACCTCTTATATATAAAAGAAACTAGACATGTTTGGTGTCTATGAACTTGTAATGACCTGGAGAATCATAATGGCAGCTCAATTTTAGCATTTAGTGAACCTTGTAAAAAAGGCAAAAAAAAACAAGTGTGGGATTGCACTTTTTTGCAATTTCACCGCACTTCTAATTTTTTTCCCTTTTTCTAGGACACGACATGGTAAAGCCAATGATGTCGTTCAAAAGTACAACTCGTTACACAAAAAACAAGCCCTCATATGGACATATTGATGGAAAAATAAAAAAGTTATGGCTCTGGGAAGAAGGGGAGTGAAAAACGAAAACGCAAAAACAAAAATGCCTCCAGAGGTTAAAGGGTTAAAAGGTGTCTTTCAGTACAGAATGACTTTTCAAACCAAGATCAGGTGCTCCATGCACTCTTGGCAGTGCTAATCATTTAAGTGCACATTCTCACCTACCTTTTTTAATTTATCTTCTCCATTCTCTGGCTCTAAAAAGCCAGAGCTGTCAATTAAAGAAGAGGGGAAGATAAAGATAGAAGGAACACAAGTAATAATAATAATAATAATTTTATTTCTATAGCGCCAACATATTCCACCGCACTTTACATTATAGAGAGGACTTGTACAGACAATGGACAATACAGCATAACAATAAACACAGATCAAGGTAGATACCAAGAGAAATGAGGGCCCTGCTCGCAAGCTTACAATCTATGAGGAAAAAGGGGAGACATGGTAGGTAGATGGTAACAATTGCTTTCATTGTTCGGACCAGCCATAGTGTTCGAATCGGGTGTTCATGTAATTCTGCATGAACCAGTTAACAGCCAAAGTATGTAACAGTACAGACACAGACGACTATTAAATGCATAAAACAGATGAGAACATAATACGAGGTACCTGATTAAAGTAAAACATTTTTGAATGGGCCAACAGGCATAGTTAGGTTAATGCGTTGAGGTGGTAGGCCAGTCTGAACAAATGCATTTTTAGCGCATGCTTAAAACTGTGGTGATTAATCGTATTAACCTGGGTAGTACATTCCAAAGAATTTGCGCAGCACGTGAAAAGTCTTTGAGACGGGAGTGGGAGGTTCTGATTATTGAGGATGCTAACCTCAGGTCATTAGCAGAACGGAGGGCATGGGTAGGATGGTAGGCTGAGACAAGGGAGGAGATGTAGGGTGGTGCTGAGCCATGAAGTGTTTTGTGGGTGAGGGTAATAGGTTTGTACTGGATTCTGTAGAGGATTGGTAACCAGTGTAATGACTGGCACAAGGTAGAGGCATCGGTATAACGATTTGTGAGAAATATGATCCTGGAGGCAGCATTCAAGACAGATTGGAGAGGGGAGAGTTTGGTAAGAGGGAGACCGATTAGTAGAGAGTTACAATAGTCCAGACGAGAATGAATAAGAGAAACAGTAAGAGTTTTTGCAGAGTCGAAAGTAAGAAAAGGTCGAATTCTAGAGATGTTTTTGAGGTGGAGATAACAAGAGCGAGTCAGTGATTGGATGTTGGGGTGAATGAAAGCTTGGAATCAAGTATGACCCCAAGACAGTGGGAATGTTACTGGGGAATAATGGTGAAACCACACATAGAGATGGCAATGTCAGGCAAAGGTAGGTCAGTAGAGGGAGGAAACACGAGGAGTTACGTTTTTGACAGGTTCAGTTTCAGATAGAGGGATGACATGATGTTGGAGACAGCGGTAAGACAATCGCTGGTGTTTTCTAAAAAGGCAGGCGTGATATCGGGAGAAGAAGTGTATAATTGGGTGTCATCAGCATAGAGATGGTACTGGAAACCAAATCTACTGACTGCTTGTCCAATAGGGGCGAGTATACAAAGAGGACAGGAGGGGGCCTAGGACTGATCCTTGAGGAACCCCAACAGTAAGGGGAAGATGAGAGGAGGAGGAACCAGCAAAAGATACAGTGAAGGAACAGTCAGAGAGATAGGAGGAGAACCAGGAGAGAACGGTGTCCTTGAGGCTGATGGAGAGGAGCATAGTGAGGAGGAACTGATGGTCCACAGTGTCGAATGCTGCAGAGATATCCAAGAGAATTAGCATGGAGTAGTGACCATTAGATTTAACCAGTAGATCATTAGAGACTTTAGTGAGGGCAATTTCAGTTGAGTGTAAAGAGCAGAAACCAGATTGAAGAGGGTCGAGAAGAGAGTTATCTGAGTGATAGCGGATAAGACGGGTGTGGACCAGGCGTTCCAGGAGTTTAGAGATGAAGAGAAGATTAGAGACAGGTCTATAGTTATCGGCATAGATTTGGTTGAGGGACGGTTTTTTAAGTAATGGATGTATGATGGCGTGTTTCAATGAGGAGGGAAAGATTCCAGAAGAGAGAGGTTGAATATTTTTGTTAGGTGAGAGGTGACAGCAGGGGAAAGGGACTGGAGGAGATTTGATGGAATGGGGTCAACCGGTGCAAGTGGTAGGTCGACAAGATGCACGGAGCCTGATTACTTCTTCTTCTGTGACTGGCTAAAAATCAGAGAGTGAGCTTGATGCAGTGGGGAAGGGAGGACAGTGCATGGTTGAGGGGATTGGGAGATAATTTCCTGTCGTATGAGGTCAGTTGTTTCTTTGAAATAATTGGCCAGATCGTCAGCGCGGAGATCTGTGGTTGGGGCCTGCACTTTTGGGTTGAGTAGGGAATGAAACGTGTCAAAGAGACGTTTAGGGTTATTGGATAGTGAGGTGATGAGGTTGTTGAAATAGGTTTGTTTGGAGAGGTGAAGGGCAGAGTTGTATGTTTTTAGCATAAACTTATAATGGATAAAATCTGAAGTAGGTAGGAAGTAGGTAGGAATGTGCACTTAAATTCATACCAAAGATGCACCGAGCACCAATACTTGGTTTGAACAGTTATTTTGCACTGACATAATCCCTTTAAGCTGTTCATGTCTATATACAATAATGTATAATTTAGGATGCAACATTAGAAGGGTTGGCTGGGGAAAACAAGTTATCACCTATCAACATGATAACTTATGGAACAGTGGAGGTTCCAACCGATGTGAACCACTGATAAGATAAGCTGGGCACTTCACTCACTACTAAAATGGAGCGGTAGAGCACATGCTCTGCCTGCTTCCTTAATTCCCTTGTAGAGAAGGCATGGTGTGCCTGTTGTACATGCACACTGGCACTACATTCTAACGGGGATAAAAGTGCCCTGACGAAGTTAAAAAAAATCCCTGTGCTACTGATTGATGCTGGTCCCAGTGGTCACACCCCGACAATCAAAAACCTATCACCTATCACTTATCATAAAGCTCATATTCAAAGTATACAGTTATAGCATTTATTCAAAGACATTAGGTTTAATGTAAGATAAAAAAATAAAACAAAATTTTAATTACTTCCACATTCATTGCTTATAATCCATCACTACGGAGGATTATTATTATTATTATACATTTTTAGAGCGCCATTTATTCCATGGCGCTATATTTGTGAAAGGGGCAAATATAGACAAGTACAATAAATATGAGCAAAACAAGGCACACACAAGTACAGAAGGAGAGGACCCTGCACGCGAGGGCTAACAGTCTACAGGGGATGGGTGAGGATACACTAGGAGAGGGTAGAGTTGGTCGTGCGGCGGTTCAGTAGACTGAGGATCACGGCAAGTTGTAAGCATGTCAGAAGAGGTGGGTCTTCAGGTTCATTTTGAAGGTTTCCGTGGTAGGGGAAAGTCTGATGTGTTGGGGTAGAGAGTTCCAGAGTATGGGGGAAGCACGGGAGAAGTCTTGTTTGTGGTTGTGTGAAGAAGAGATAAGAGGGGAGTAGAGAAGGAAATCTTGAGAGGATCGAAGGTTGCGTGTAGGTAAATACCGGGAGACCATGTCACAGATGTATGGAGGAGACAGATTGTGGATGGCTTTGTAGGTCATAGTTAGGGTTTTGAACTGAAGCCTCTGGACAATAGGGAGCCAGTGAAGGGATTGGCATAGAGGAGAGGCTGGGGAATAACAGGGAGATAGGTGGATTAATCGGGAAGTAGAGTGTAGGATAGATTGGAGTGGTGCCAGAGTGCTAGAGGGGAGGCCAGAGAGTAGAGGGTTGCAGTAGTCGAGGCGGGAAATGATAAAGGCGTGCACAAGTTTTTTTGCTGTTTCATGGTCAAGGAATGCACGGATCCGGGAAATATTTTTGAGTTTGAGTCAGCAGGAGGAGGCAAGGGCTTGGATATGTGCCTTGAAAGAGAGGGCAGAGTTGAGGATCACCCAGAGGCATCGAGCATGCAGGACTGGTGAAAGTGAGCACAAGAGTTGAGCGAAACAGGTTGCTCAAATTCATAAGTCACCGACTTTCGCCAAAGTCGGGTTTCGCCAAGCGAAATCCGACCATAGCGTGAAGTCGGCCATGTGACCGTCGACCCGAGCGCCAAAGTCTGTTTTCCCATAATGCTTGCAGGCGCCTTTTTTCAGCCAATGAGCAAGGACGTACACTGTGGGCAACGAGATGACATTGGCAGCGTCCACCACCATCTGAGAGAAGAGCATTGCAGTGATTGGCTTGCTTTGGGGGCGTCATTGTGTCTATAAAAGCCCTGACCACCAACCACCATTTTACTTCTGCCGATCTGAACAGTAGGGAGAGGTTGCTGACGCTGTTTATCAGTAGGGAGAGAGTTAGGGCTGGAAAGAGAAGTTCTTATGTGCTTGTGCTGATAGCAATTGTGCTGTACCGTTAGTGTGCAGTGA
>JARQOD010000006.1:82401284-82435233 GCA_033576555.1 Oophaga sylvatica
AGATGAGGGGGATGATTATTTTGGGGAGGAGGATGCTTCTCAGGGGGAAAGAGAAAATGTTGGCTTGCCAAGGTCAGGTACAGGTTTGTGCGTGACTGGAGGGATGTGGATTTGGCAGAAAGTGCTCCTCCACCCACCACTGGCAGTGCATCATTGACACCTGGAACATTGGCCCACATGTGTGATTATGTCTTGCGGATCCTAAAAAGGGATCCCAGCATTGCCAAAACTTCGAAGGATTGATTTGTGACTACTGGTTGGCCAGCATCCTCAATCCACGCTATAAAGGCAAATTACAGAACATTATGCCACAGGAGAACCTAGAGCTAATATTGGAGAACTAACAAGCAACTCTGGTAAACCGTTTGTTAGAGGCATTCCCAGCACACAGCAGTGGAGCAGGTTCTACCACGAGTTGTACAGTCATGGCCAAAAGTTTTGAGAATGACACAAATATTAATTTTTACAAAGTCTACTGCTTCACTTTTTCTAATGGCAATTTGCATATACTCCAGAATGTTATAAAGAGTGATCAGCTTAACAGCAATTACTTGCAAAGTCAATATTTGGCTAGAAAATGAACTTTATCCCCCAAAACACATTTCAACATCATTGCAGCCCTGCCTTAAAAGGACCAGCTAACCTCTTTTCAGTGATTGCTCCATTAACACAGGTGTGGGTGTTGATGAGGACATGGCTGGAGATCAATCTGTCATGATTAAATAAGAATGACACCACTGGACACTTTAAAAGGAAGCTGGTGCTTGGCATCATTGTTTCTCTTCTGTTAACCATGGTTATCTCTAAAGAAACACGTGCAGTCATCCTTGCAATGCACAAAAATGGCCTAACAGGGAAGAGTATCGCAGCTAGAAAGATTGCACCTCAGTCAACAATCTATCGCATCATCAAGAACTTCAAGGAGAGAGGTTCCATTGTTGCCAAAAAGGCTCCAGGGCGCCCAAGAAAGACCAGCAAGCGCCAGGACCGTCTCTTAAAAGTGTTTCAGCTGCGGGATTGAGCTACCAGCAGTGCAGAGCTTGCTCAGGAATGGCAGCAGGCAGGTGTGAGTGCATCTGCACGCACTGTGAGGCGGAGACTCTAGGAGCAAGGCCTGGTCTCAAGGAGGGCAGCAAAGAAGCCACTTCTCTCCAGAAAAAACATCATGGACAGACTGATATTCTGCAAAAGGTACAGGCAGTGGACTGCTGAGGACTGGGGTAAAGTTATTTTCTCTGATGAATCCCCTTTTCGATTGTTTGGGACATCAGGAAAACGCCTCATTCAGAGAAGACAAGGTGAGCGCTACCACCAGTCTTGTCTCATGCCAACTGTTAAGCATCCTGAAACCATTCATGTGTGGGGTTGCTTCTCAGCCAAGGGAATCGGCTCTCTCACAGTCTTGCCTAAAAACACAGCCATGAATAAAGAATGGTACCAGAATGTCCTCCAAGAGCAACTTCTCCCAACCCTCCAAGAGCAGTTTGGCGATCAACAATGCCTTTTCCAGCATGATGGAGCACCTTGCCATAAAGCAAAGGTGATAACTAAATGGCTCAGGGAACAAAACATAGAGATTTTGGGTCCATGGCCTGGAAACTCCCCAGATCTTAATCCCATTAAGAACTTGTGGTCAATCATCAAGAGACGGGTGGACAAACAAAAACCTAAAAATTCAGACAAAATGAAAGCATTGATTGTGCAAGAATGGACTGCTATCAGTCAGGATTTGGTCCAGAAGTTGATTGAGAGCATGCCAGGGAGAATTGCAGAGGTCCTGAAGAAGAAGGGTCAACACTGCAAATATTGACTTGCTGCATTAACTCATTCTAACTGTCAATATAAGCTTTTGTTACTTATATGTTTGCAATTATATTTCTGTCTGTGATAAAAACATCTGTCAAACACACATAAAAACCAGAGGACAGCAGATCATGTGAAAATATAATATTTGTGTCATTCTCAAAACTTTTGGCCATGACTGTACTGGGCAAAATGGAAGAGGTGTTCATGGTGCACACAGCCGAAGTGGCGTTGGAGACAGGGGATTCATGAGCATGTTGTGAACTGATTTCTCGAGTACCGCTCACACGACTGTTAATACTGAATCGATTGCAACAGACAGGAGACAGCAGTTGTCAACTATGGTTCAAAATTACCTCTCCTCCCCTATCGATGTTCTCCCTCACAGTTCATTCCCCTTTGACTGCTGGGCCTGTAAACTGGACACCTGGCCTTAATTGGCACAATATGCCTTACAGGAGCTCGCTTGCCCTGCTGGTAGTGTGCTATCAGAAAGAGTTTTCAGTGCTGCTGGATCAATCCTGACAGAAAGAAGGACCCGGCTGTCGACCCAAAATGTTGGTGATCTCACTAACATTAAAATGAGCCATGCCTGGGTTTCAAAGGATTTTGTACCACCTTCCCCTGATGATACATTGGTTGCTGTTATGTTTTGGTAGCTAAGGAGAATAAGCAAAAACGGCAATACACCAGAGAGGCTGGAACCTATTGGATTGCAGTAACCTGAACTAACCACACAACTAGAGGTAGCCGTGGAGCGTTCCTAAGTTGATCCTAGACACCTCGTCACAGCCTGAGACATAACTACACCTAAAGGCAGAAAGATGAAAGCTATCTGCCCCTGAGCAGATCTCCAAATAAAATAGGAAGCCCCCAAACATTTAATGGTGGTTAGACAAGAAGAAGCATGGACACAGACAGAAAATAAAATGAGCAAACGCTGGGGTCCAATCTGTGTAGACAGAAAAGTACAGGAAAGGATACTCACTGCAATCCAAAAAAAACCTAAAAAAACCAACTCTTCAGATTGCAAAAACACCTGAGATCACACGCTCTCTACCACCTAAATCAGTTCTCTGGTGTAACAAAACTAAGCCGCAGCCACTGAAAAAACAGGAAAAAGCAAATGAACAAACAACAGTGGCTCCAGACAAACTGAGAGGAGCACGAGCCCCGGAGGGGACCTGGCTGACCTCCACAGAAGTACAGGGAACAATGCAAAAAGCAAGCACAAAAATAAAAGCAGAAAATATCTTATCTGATAGCAGAAGATGCAGGCAAGACTCAGCAAACTTCCAAATGAACCAGGAACCACAAATGAGACAAGAACAATTGATCACCGGCAACCATCATGGGAGGGAACCTCCCTTATATCAGGCCAGTCCGTGATCCCAGATTGCCATTCCTTGCTGAAAGGTTCAGTACTGTCTGTAACCACCAGAGGGAGCCTCTGCTCAGAAACCATCTCTAGCACATTCATAACAGTACCCCCCTTGAGGAGGGGTCACCGAACCCTCACTTGTGCAACCAGGTCAATCAGGATGAGCTCGGTGATAGGCACGGATCAGTCTCCTAGCATGGATGTCCGAAGCAAACACCCAAGAATAGTCCTCCTGACCATAACCTCTCCACTTAACCAAATACTGGAGTTTCTGTCTAGAAAAATGATAATCCAATATTTTCTCAACCACATACTCCAGATTGCCCTTGAACACCAAGTTTAGAACAAAATGTCCTCCAAAATCTGGAAACAAACTGGACTCCTCTGTCAGACACAATGTTCTCCGGAATGCCATGTAACCGAACCACGTGCTGAAGGAACAAAGGCACCAATTCGGAGGAGGAAGGTAACTTAGGTTATGGCACAAGATGTATCATCTTGGAAAACCTATCACAGATTACCCAGATAACGGTCATTCTCTGAGAAACAGGGAGGTCGGAAATAAAATCCATAGAGATATGGATCCATGGCCTCTTGGGCACAGGTAATGGCATTAACAAACCACTAGAGCGAGAGCAAGGCTTGGAGCGAGAGCAAGTCCCACAGGACTGCACAAATTCCCTGACGTCACGAGACAAAGTAGGCCACCAAAAGGACCGACTCACCAAGTCTCTGGTACCAAAAATCCCGGGATGACCAGCCAACGCGGAACAATGAATCTCAGACATCACACTCTTCTTACACTGGTCTGGGACAAACAATTTCCCAATAGGGCAGCGCTCAGGTTTATCCTCCTGACACCCTTCCAGAGCCAGTCTCAAATTGGGCGAGATGGTGGAAAGAACTACACCCTCTTTCAAAATAACAGTAGGATCAGATAACTCAGGAGAGTCCGCAAAGAAACTCCTCGAGAGGGCATCCGCCTTAACATTCTTAGTGCCAGGAAGAAAAGAAACCACAAAATTAAAACGTGTGAAAAACAAGGCCCACCTGGCCTGTCTAGGATTAAGTCGCTTGGCTGATTCGAGATAAACCAGATTCTTATGGCCCGTGAGGACCACCACCTGATGTTTGGCTCCTTCCAGCCAATGTCTCCACTCTTCAAAGGCCTACTTCATGGCCAATAACTCCCGATTACCAAGTCATAATTACGTTTTGGAGAAAATTTTCGAGAGAAAAAGGCACAAGGGTTACTCTTAGAGGTCTCTGGATCTCTTTGGGACAAAACGGCACCTGCCCCAATTTCAGAGGCATCAACTTCCACCTGAAATGGTAGAGAAACATCAGGCTGCCGTAGAACAGGAGCAGAAGTGAATCTCTGCTTAAGTTCCTGAAACGCAGAGACTGCCTCAGGAGGCCAATTCACCACATCTGAACCTTTTTGGTCAAATCAGTCAATGGTTTAACAATACCGGAGAAATTACCAATAAATTTACGATAAAAATTGGCAAAACCCAAAAATCTCTGAAGAGCCTTTAATGAAGTAGGTTGGACCCAATCATAGATGGCCTGAACCTTGACCGGGTCCATTACAATAACAGACGGAGACAAAATGAATCCCAGAAATGAGACATTCTGTACGCCAAAAAGATACTTTGATCCCTTTACATACAGTGCATTCTCTCTCAAAATTTGAAAAACAGTCCGAACATGTTTCACATGAGAGTCCCAGTCATTGGAAAAAAATCAAGATATCATCCAAATAAACAATCAGAAATTTATCCACAAAATCCCTGAAAATATCATTCATGAAGGATTGGAAGACGGAAGGAGCATTAGTGAGCCCAAAGGGCATCACTAGGTACTAAAAATGCCCTCTGGGTATTAAACACCGTCTTCCATTCATCCCCGTGCTTAATGCGAATAAGATTATACGCCTCCCTGAGGTCAAGCTTGGTAACTCAACTAGCACTTTTCACCATGGAAAACAGGTCAGAAATCAAGGGTAACGGATATTGATACTTCACAGTGATCTTATTCAAGAGATGATAATCAATACACGGCCTCAATGAACCATCCTTTTTGGCCACAAAGAAAAAACCGGCACCCAAGGGTGAAGAGGATGGTCTGATATGACCCTTCTCCAATGACTCCTTGATATAAGATCGCATAGCATCTTGTTCAGGTACAGACAAGTTAAAAAGGCGACCTTTAGGAAATTTACCACCAGGCACTAATTCAATAGCGCATAGCTCCTGTGAGGGGGCAAGGATGCAGATTTACTTTCACTAAATACATCCGAAAAATCAGTCAAAAAGTCAGGAACATCCTGAGACTGGGGAGAGGCAGAAAAAACAGGAGTGTCGGCATTAACACATTGGCAGCCCCAACTGGTCACAGACACAGATTTCCAATCCAAAACAAGATTATGAGACTGTAACCAAGGGAAACCTAGTACAATAATGTCATGCAGATTATACAGCACCAGAAATTTGCAACTCTCCTGATGATCTGGTTCAACCCTCATTATCACCTGAGTAGAAAACTGGGGTTTATTTTCCGCCAAAGGGGTAAAATCAATGCCCAGTAGGGGAATAGACTTCCGCAGGGTATCATGGGAAACCCACAATGTTTGGCAAAGTCAAAATCCATCTGGTTAATAGCTGCTCCTGAATAAACAAAAGCCTGAGCAGAAAATGTGGACAGGGAGCAAATCAGGTTAACAGTCAACAGAAATTTAGTCTGAACACTACCCAAGACAACTGAGCGTGCAAAACGTCTTCCCCGCTTAGGGCAGACGGAAAGAGCATGAGAGGCGTCACCACAGTAGAAACATAACCCATTGCGCTTTCGAAACTCATGACGCTGTGCCCCAGAAGTCACTCTATCCCACTGCATGGGCTCAGAAGTTGGCTCACAAGGCAACACTATCTCACGCATACCTCTGCGCTCACGCAAACGTCTGTCAATTTGAATAGCCAATGACCTAGAATCATTGTGACCAGAGGGAGAAGGGAATCCCACCATAACATCCTTTACATTCTCTGACAGCCCCTTCCGAAAAAGGGCTGCCAAAGCATCATCATTAGAGTTGAGCGATACTTTCCGATATCCAAAAGTATCGGAATCGGAATGGTATCGCCGATACCCCAAAAATATCGGCGATACCCGATACCGATACCGGAAATCCAATGTAAGTCTATGGGAGCAAAATATCGGAATTAAAAAAACCCCATTCTTGCCTTGTTGGTTAATTGTACATGAAGGAAAACAACAAAGAGTAATGTAGAATGTATTGGGGAAGGTTGAGGAGACATTAAAGGCATAGATGTTTAACCCAATCAAATGGAATAGCATAAATATTTTTTTTTTAAAGATGTTCGGATTGACGAAGAAATTGACAATGTTTACGTTTTTTCTATTTTGGCAAATATGTATATTTCACAACTTCCATGCTCTTCACCTTTTTAACTTTAGACACACTTTCTCCTTCATAATCTTCAGCAGCATCATCTTTTTCATCAAATTATTCTTCATCTTCACCTTCTTTATCTTCTTCTTAAACTTCTTGCTATTCATCTTTTTGTTAACATTACTCATATTCTTCTTATTCAACTATTATTCTTCATATTGTACTTCATCTTCTTCATCATATTCTTATTTGTGACAGAGATTCCTGTACTTGTAATCTGTCAAAGTATGAATTTTTCATCCTTCCGTTCTTGCTGTCACAAAAGATTTAAATTACAACAGTATTTGTCCGTGTTCAGTTTAGCCTGCAGCAGCAGGCATTTTCCAGGGGCACCACGAGGAGGAACGGACTCACCCCCATACACTGCTTAGTCTTCTTCTGCTTATAATTTAGAGCATATATTTTGCTCTTCATTTTGGTCTTATACTTCATGTTCTTCTGCTTATTGTTCTTAAGTCTCTTGTTCTGTATCTTGTAGTTTGTCTTAACCTTCTTAGTCCTGTAGGGTAATCTTTTATTTCTTCTTTGTGATGGTGTTTAGGCTGGTTGGCTTGATGCTCGTCGTCCTTGTGGTCGTCATCTTCTTCGGGGTGGTCATCAGGGTCGTCGTCTTCATTGTTGGAGATCCAGAGTGATTACCCAAAAAAACATTTAAAAAATCTTCAATTTGTAAATGTAGCAGAAGGTACAAGAGCCAATGCAAGTAACGAGGACCAGCTGACTGTGCTGGAACCCGGAGGGGCAGCAGAAGGAAAAGAGCCAATGGCACATCCGAGGACCAGCTGACGTTACTGGGACACGGTTACTAAGCAGGAGGTACCTGTGCTCCAAAGCACTACCAAGGACCAGCAGATGTTGCTGGAACTCGGATACCGAGATGGAGGCACCTAGGCCAAAGGCACTGCAGAGAACCAGCTGACGGTACTGGAACCCGGAGGGGCAGCAGAAGGAAAAGAGCCAATGGCACAACCGAGGACCAGCTGACGTTACAGGGACACGGTTACTAAGCAGGAGGTACCTGTGCTCCAAAGCACTACCAAGGACCAGCAGACGTTGCTGGAACTCGGATACCGAGATGGAGGCACCTAGGCCAAAGGCACTGCGGAGAACCAGCTGACGGTACTGGAACCCGGAGGGGCAGCAGAAGGAAAAGAGCCAATGGCACAACCGAGGACCAGCTGACGTTACAGGGACACGGTTACTAAGCAGGAGGTACCTGTGCTCCAAAGCACTACCAAGGACCAGCAGACATTGCTGGAACTCGGATACCGAGATGGAGGCACCTAGGCCAAAGGCACTGCGGAGAACCAGCTGACGGTACTGGAACCCGGAGGGGCAGCAGAAGGAAAAGAGCCAATGGCACAACCTAGGACCAGCTGACATTACTGAACCCAGTAACACAGTAGCAAGTGTTGACTGTGCTAACAGCACTTCCGAGGAACAACTGGCGGTGTTGGAGCCCAGGGATGAGAAGACAACAGGGTGGAGGCAGCAGGACTTTTTGACGTACACACAGCAGGGGAACAGCTGACATTACTGAACCCCAGTAACACAGGAGCAAGTGTTGACTGTGCTAACAGCACTTCCGAGCAACAACTGGCGGTGTTGGAGCCCAGGGTCAAGGAGGATGTTTAAATACTAGATCAAGTAATTTCCTTGTGACCTGTCAATTTTAAATGTCTATACTTCAAACAAGAGAAAGATAACCTTTACTACCATAAGATGATGATTTCATTTAAACTAATATCTAGATAAATAAAGAATTGACAAACATAAACACATACATTAACATGTTGAACAGCAATGCAAACCACAAAATAAATTAGTTAAGGAATCTGCTATACAGTTGTACATAAAAGCATACAAGTACATATCTGAATCCATTAATGATGGATAAGTAACAGTATGTACACCATTTTTATTGTATAGACAATAGGGTTGAGCATTCCGATATTGCAAATATCGGGTATCGGCCGATATTGGCTGTATCGGAATTCCGATTCCGAGTACCGATATTTTCGTCATATCGGATACCGGAATCGGAATGTCACTGTCACTGTCAGTGTCCGTCGGTCGGGTCTGTCAGGAGTCAGCGGCACTTACCCGGCAGAAGATCTCCGGCGGTCACATCCCGGACTGCTTAATGGCCGCCATCCTCTTCTCCCCGGCGGTCACATGCAGTTTCTCGCGATAACTGCAGTGACTGCTGGGTAATCGCGGCCGTAAAGCAGTCCGATGACGTCACCGCCGGGGAAGCTGGTAAGCAGCTGTGCTGCGCCGGGATGTCAGGCTCTGCCTGTCATTCCGATGTAGCAGAGCTGGATCGTCGTGGGACAGTCGTTACTATGGACTGCGTCGGACAGGTGGTATACTGTTGGTTTGTTTTTTTTATTTTTTACAGGAGATCGATGGCGTCGCAGGAATGAGAGAGTAATAAAAAAAATGAAAACTGTGTTGTCTCTTTTATTTCATTAAAAGACTTTTTTTCTTGCTGTGTCTTTTTTTTACACATTTAAAAACTTTGGGATTAATAATGGATCGGTGTCTTATTGACGCCTCTCCATTATTAACCGGGCTTATTGTCACCGTGCAATCAACGGTGACATTAACCCCTTATTACCCCGCTTGCCACCGCTACAGGGCAAGTGGGAAGAGCCGGGTAAAGTGCCACAATTGGCACATCTTTTGATGCGCCAAATGTGGGGCTGCTGTAGCCTGGTATTATCAGGCTGTTGAGGGCCAAAATCCATGGGCCTGACAGATTAAGGCACCTAAGCACCCGGCTAGCTTAACAGTAGATAATACAATGAAGTCAAGCAAAGCCAGAATGGCGGAGCCAGACTAAATAGGGAAAAAAGGTCATGTGACCAGCAAACTGAAACAAAACCTAACAAGAGGGTTCTAACACCCATGGCCAGGGACAATACCTTTCCCTCACTGCCCATTGGGTCAATGTTGTGTAGCCGGGTACTGATCTTGCGAGTGGCGCTGTACGTGTTCTGCCAACTCCAAGGATTGCAGGAATCAAGTCTGTACACATTGATTCCTCCTCCTACTCCAGTTCCTCAGAATCATCGCTGCAGGAGCCGTCACGGTCTACCTCCACATGGACCCGTGAACGTTTACCTGTTGTGACCGATATGAGCACAGCCGTGTCCAAATGTCAACAGGCTGTCCTGAAATTAATTTCCATGGGGAATCTTAGCCACACAGCGCAGGAGCTCTGTAATGCCATAAAGCAGGAGAGCGACGTGTGGTTTTTGGAAGCGAATCTACAGGCAGGCTTGGTAGTGTGTGACAATGGCCGAAATCTGGTGGCAGCTCTGGGCCTTGGCAACCTCACTCACATACCATGTCTGTCATATGTGCTCAACTTGGTCGTGCAGAGTTTTTTGAGGGACTATCCGGATATTGATGCACTGCTGCACAAGGTCCGCCTAGAGTGCGCTCACTTGCAACGTTCCAGCATGGCCAGATCGCTGATTGCAGCTCTGCAACGCAGATTTCGCCTTCATGAACATCGCATCATATGTGACGTACCCACCAGGTGGAATTCCTCGTTACATATGTTGGAGCGGTTGTGTGAGCAGCAGCCAACAGTAATGGAGTATCAGCTGCATCAGGCGCAATCAACTCGCAATTTGCGCCGTTCACACTTCACCACTACTGAGTGGGCCTCTATAATAAGAATAATAATAATATTCTTTATTTATATAGCGCCATAATATTCCGCAGTGCTTTACAGTTTAACAGTTTCAAAACCCAAGTCATAAGTAACAACGTTAACAATACAATAATTAAAGCAAAATCAGCCGCCCCTGCTGGTGAAAGCTTACAATCTACAATGAGGTGGGGGAGATACAAAGTACAGGTGTTTATATACAATGGTGTTTTTACAATGATGGTCCAGTTATTTTAAGGGAGTGAGGGATGCATGGAGATAGTGAATGGGCTACACACACAGACTTACACATAGAATGACTTTGATTAGTGAATGTGATAGGCCACTGTGAACAAATGTGTTTTGAGGGAGCGCCTGAAACCATCCAAATTGCGGATAGTCCTAATTTCTTGGGGTAGAGCATTCCAGAGGATTGGCGCAGCGCGGGAGAAGTCTTGGAGTTGGGAGTGGGAGGCACGGATTAGTGCAGAGGTTAGTCGAAGGTCGTTTGCAGAGTGCAGCAGTCGGTTAGGCCGATAAATATAAATGAGGGAGGAGATGTAGGGGGGTGCTGCACTGTGGAGTAGTGTTGAGCGATACGATAATGCAAATATCGGCTATCGGCCGATATTAGCTCTATCGGCCTTTCGATAATTCGTTTCGATATTTTCGTCTTATCGAATACCGGAATCGGATTTGTCACTGTCACTGTGAGTGTCCGTCGGTCGGGTCTGTCAGGAGTCAGCGGCACTTACCTGGCAGAAGATCTCCGGCGGTCACGTCCTGGACTGCTTGATGGCCGCCATTATCTTCTCCCTGGCGGTCACATGCAGTTTTTCGCGATAACTGCAGTGACTGCAGGGTAATCCCGGCCGTAAAGCAGTCAGTCCGATGACGTCACCGCCGGGGAAGCAGGTAATCAGCTGTGCTGCGCCGGGATGACAGGCTCTGCCTGTCATTCTGATGTAGCAGAGCTGGATCGTCGTGGGACACTCGTTACTATGGACTGCGTCGGTCAGGTGGTATACTTTTTTTTTTTTCTTCATTTTTTTACAGGAGATCGATGGCATCGCAGCAGGATGAGACAGTAATAAAAGAAATGAAAACTGTGTTTTTTTTTTTTTTTTATTAAATTAAAAAAATTTTTTTGGAACATTCACCCGTCCGGGTACATAAACAATTTAACTATTTATTTACATACAGGGACCCTGTCCGGGTTATTTAGACTTCTTTGGCTGGCCTCTTCCAGGTACCACCTGGTACTCTTCTGGTGCTTGCCAAACATCCGAGGCACCAAGGACCACCAGGACCTGATGACGTCGTGTGGCCTGTACAGTCAAGTCGTGACCCGCTATCTGGGTCTGTGTGGCCACCTCTTTCATCTCTCTCCGGGTCTGGAGCCCTATGTCACGGATTGTACGAACCCCAGGGGGCCTAACAGGCGCCGGGTACGGGCCACGTATCGATATCATGTCGATGGGTGGGTCTGCTGAGGAGACCACTGAGGGAGGCTGGGGAGATTTACGGCGTGGGGTGGGCACTTTTGCAGAGGCCTGGATGTGGGAGGCTGAAGGCTTCGAGGGTCTCACAGGTTCCTGACACACTGGGGAGTAGGGGTCGCACCTGGTAACATTTAGGGCGTACCACCCATTGTAACCCCAGTGTCGGGTGTAAGTCACCAAGTCTCCTGGCAACAGGTCCCTCCCCGGGTGTCCTTCTGGGAGGTGAGCCTCCACATCCCGCCGGGTCACAAAGACTTCTAAATAAAGTCCAGGCTCCTTGATGAAGCCCCACCCACCTTTCCGTACTGCACCCTTACGCCGCGGCTCCATCAGGGTTCCTTTGTCCTTTCTCATCCGGTCCTTATCTGCCCGGTCCTTCTCCAGGTGACGTTGGCGAAGTTTAGGGTTTCTCGCTGCTCCCTTTGTCGCTCTGCTTCCTTCTCCCAACGTCTCCACTCTTCCTCCTGACGCCGATTGTAATTCTCCTCCACCAGCTGCTCCATGTCTCCACCACTCCACTGCAGCTTACAGTGTCCGGTTTGCGGCAGCTCTCCTGTCGCCCCCAGTCCTGGCGGCGCTCCCCTGCGGAGGAAGCAGACGGCTCTAAATCAGATGACAGTCGGGGCTCCGGTACAGGCAGGTAGTGCTCTGGTGCCTGCGCGGCCTCCTCCATGAGGACGAGTGTCGCTTCTTCTGTCTCAGCGACCGGGGCAGACAGCGGGATTTGGGGTGCTGCTGACGGTGCTGCGGTTTTTGCAGGAACGGGTGCCTCCACTGCGACAACGTCAACCGGATCACATTGCAAGGGCTCCTCTACTATAACGGGTGCCTCACCTTCCGGTACAGACACTTCAGGTAAGAGGGATTGGCGCCGCTCCAAGTTTATTTTTAGGGCACGCCAGCTGGCTTCCATCCTGGCGACCTCCTCCCGGTGCCGGGCCAGGCCTCTCAGGGTATCCTCCGCTTCTTGCAGCGTAGGAGGGTTTACAGGCCGGGTGCCCAACGGTGATTCCGTGGCGATCGGGTCGCTTCCGTTGGGGGAGAGCTCTGACTGCTCCATCCCTTCCCACTTCTGCTCGTCGTGTCCATTAGCCATCTCTGCCAAGTCACATGTGTCATATCTGGAGAGGGCCCCTCTTTTGTAGGGAGGCGGGACCTTATCACACTGAGGAGGATGAGGAGGCGGAACTCCAGAGCTGTGGGGCACGATGTTACATTGCAGTACCATTTACAGTGGGCGGCCATCGTTTTCACGCCACTGAGTGAGTGACACCCACGAAGAGCACGCCCTTCTTCTTCACCAGTGCCTCGTCGTGACGCAGATATGGTGGAAAAATGGCAAATACATTCTCTGATGATTTTAGCAATTCTCAAGCACAAAACCAGTGCAATTCAGGCACACAGGACTCGCTTATAGCGAGCTACAGAATCCTGTTCGTGACGCCCAAGTTGAGTCGCACAGAGCCAGAGGTTTTCGGGGTACTCGGCACCGAGCCCGTCGACTTCTATGGGGTATGTCACGTCTTTACCCGGCAATTGAATTAGAGTCGATTTTACTATGTAGAAGTGTATAAACTATAAATATATGTATATATATATGTCACAATGACATGTATATATATATATATGTATTCTATGTGTGTATATTTTGTGTTTACAACGAAAGAAAGGGTTTTTTTTGTTGTGATATTTTGTTCCCATAGACTTACATGGGACTTCCGGTATCGAAATCGGATATCGACGATATTTAGTGCTATCGGCGATACAATTTCGATACGATATTTTTAGATATCGAGCAATATCGCTCAACACTACTGTGGAGAGCTTTGTTGGTGAGAACCAGTAATTAGAATTGGATCCTATAATGAATGGGCAGCCAGTGTAATGAGTGGCGAAGGACTCTATGAAGGACATCTGCCACGTTTTGCGTGCGTTTGATGAGTCAACGCGGATGGCGAGTGCAGATGATGCACTAGTCAGCCTGACTGTCCCCCTTATCTGCCTGCTTCAAAAAACACTGCAAGCACTAAGGCATGAGGTTTTGGAAGAGGTGGAGGATGAGGAGTCACAAATTCCATCACCTGCTGGACAGTCAGCGCAACGTGGTTCCTCACAAAGGGCTGGAGGACTTTCAAAGTACCATGCTGTATCAACAATTGAACCTCCAGAGTCGCTGTCTATATTTTCATAACCATTCAAAACTTTTAATGTATTTACAAAGCACATAATGTACAGTTTTTGTCTATCCTTTTGTAATGCTATTGTGTTTCCATAAACTGATGTTACAGAATTATGATACAATGTTTTTAAATTTTGAGTTTTAAATTTTGTAAATTTTTATGTATTTGAAGGACTTTGTGAGGAGGATGAGGAGGAGTCAATGGAGGAGGAAGACATCGCTCCAGAGGGAGGTAGACAATGCTCTAGTCAGTATGTAGACCAAGGGTGGGGTGATGCACAGCAGGCAGAGATGATGCCTCTTGCAGGGGACAACGTTTCTTGGCCAGTTGGGAGTCTGCAGCACATGGTTGATTTCATGCTGCAGTGCCTGAGAAACGACCGCCACATCAAACACATTCACACCACGTCTGATTATTGGGTGTACACCCTCCTAGACCCTCGCTACCGGGACAACTTACAAAGCCTCATCACACCGTTGAACCTGGAGCGTAAAATGCGGAAGTACCAAGACACACTGGTGCAATCCATAATGTTCTCCATTCCAGCCGAGAGCGCTGCTGCTACTGCTTTACAAAGCAGCTCTGTGCGTCGAGGCAGTGGAGACAGCTCTGCAACAAGAGGGAGCACAAGCAGCGCCTCTGCACAGGGCAAGAACAGTATGTTCCAAATGTGGCGAAGTTTTGTGGCAGCGCCACCAATGTCTACACCATCCGAGACGGCTCCAGTCAGCAGGAGGCAACATTTCCGTAAGATGGTGACAGACTACATGTCTTGCCCTCTCAGTGTACTCCCAGATGGCTCTTCCCCATTCAAGTTTTGTGTCTCTAAGCTGGATACATGGCCAGAGCTTAGCCAGTATGCATTGGAGGTGCTGGCTTGCCCTGCTGCCAGTGTATTATCGGAGCGCGTCTTTACTGCTGCAGGTGGTGTACTAACAGACCGTTGCATGCGACTATCCTCCGATAATGTAGAACGGCTTACTTTTCTGAAAATGAACTAGGCATGGATCTCGCCTGAATTTGCCTGTCCGGTTTCAGATTAACTAACTGGTTGGCAACGTTTTCCATGTCTCCTGTTATGTTCATCTTTCTACCACCTGAGCTATACTCCCTGGGCTACAACACTGCCAGTTGCTGCTCAGAAGTGTCGTGTCCACAGACAAATACACAAGCTATAGTGATAGTGGGGTTCAGTAACGCCTACTGTTCCCCTGCTGTGTGTCTGACAAAAATTAATGCTGCTAACTCCAAATTAAAGTTCAAATTAAAGTTCAAACATCTCATACTAGGCCTCAGGCTACACCCTCCTTGACCCTGGGCTCAGAAGTGTTGGATGCACAGATCAAAACAATCGATGATGTGTTTGTGGGGTTCAGTAACGCCTGCTGTTCCCCTGCTGTGTGTCCGGCAAAAATTACTGCTACCTAGCTACACATGTTGAAAAAAACATGACATGTTAAAGTGGCTAGTGCTACACATAGATATCAGGCTACACCCTTATTTCTAAGCTGTAAACAAGTGAAACGTCACATTTAAAACCATTCAATGATTAGTGTTGGTAACAAATCTGTAACTAAATAATTGTGACATATTATGGCAGATATCCACATGTCTAACACAAATGCTAACACAAAAGCATACTTATGCTATAGGGTACTGATGGTGAACCTTCTCACTCCATAACTTTGACAAATCCAACTCACATCATGCCTCAAATGCTGCAATGTTGGAAGTGCATAATGTGGGTTGAACTTTGACAACAGCTGCAGTGCGAAGGTTATCCTTCTGTGTTCTTGGCTTTTAAATAAAAGCATACAAGTAAATATAATAATACATTGTTGATTAAGGGACATGATGTACACCTGTAATATTGTGCAAACAATGGATGTAGGACTATTCCTCTTCAACATTACTTATATTTGTGTCATTTGAAAAAATACATATTTTAGTTAAAAATTAAAAACCCATGTTCACTAGCTGTGAAAGGCCCCTTTGTGTACTTCTATAGTGTTTGAAACCAATGTATTGTATACGGATGGAAGCACGTCACAGTAATAGATTTGAATTATTTTAAATAGAATGTAGCAGCACCAATTCGAGAAAAATGTGAAGGATGAGGCAGTGAGACACGCTCAGCAGAGTACAAGCAACAGTGGTTGAAGAACTAACTGGAGCGGGATCTGCACTACAAAAATGAAAACCTCTGACTACAGTAAACAGTGCACACAACTGTTCAGTAGCTGTGAAAGGCCCGTTTGTGTACTTCTATATTGTTTGCAACCAATGTATTGTATACGGATGGAAGCACGTCACTGTAATAGATTTGAATTATTTGAAATAGAATGTAGCAGCACCAATTCGAGAAAAATGTGAAGGATGAGGCAGTGAGACACGCTCAGCAGAGTACACGCAGAGGTGGTTGAAGTAAGTGGAGCGGGATCTACACTCCTACCAAAAATTTAAACCTCAGACTAGAGTGAACAGTGAACACAACTGTTCACTTGCTGTGAAAGGCCTTTTTGTGGACTTCTATTATGTTTGCAAGCAATGTATTTTATTTTGATGGAAGAGCGTCACACTAATAGATTTTAGTAAATTGAAAATAGAATAAAGCAGCACCAATTTTAGAAAAATGACAAGGATGAGCCAGTGACAGACACTCAGCAGAGTACACGCAGCGGTGGTTGAAGAAGTAACTGGAGCGTGATCTGCATTTAAAAAAAAAAAAAATACCTCACAGACTGCAGTGAACACTGAAACACAACTGTTCACTATCTGTGAAAGGCTCCTTTCTGTACTTCTATAGTGTTTGCAACCAATGTATTGTATACGGATGGAAGCGCATCACACTATAATTTCTATTGAATGGAGCAGCTAGAATTACACTAAAGAAAAAAAAAAAAAAAGAGTCTGTGAGTGACACGTGCAGATGCCTACAGACATCGTTGGATGCAGAGCAAACTGCAGCGTCACCTGCACTCTCACACACACACCTTGCACAGAGCTGTTAAAACAGCACTGCAAGGCAAAAGGAAGCTTTACACAGCGGTTGGTAAACTAGCCTGCCTAAAGCAAAGTACACAAAATCGCAATCTCTAACTGTCCCTCAGAGTCAGCAGAGCAGCGTTCTGTCCCTATCTGAATTCACAGCACAGTGACGCTAAAATGGCGGCGGCGCCTTTTATAGTGCATTCTGACATCATTTCAGCAGCCAATCACAGCCATGCCATTAGTTAGGATGACCGCAGCATTACAGGATGTGCCCACAATTCGTAGGATTCCTCATTGGCTGACTAAAATCACACTGCCTCTCAAAGAATTATGGGAACTTCCGATTCCGTTATACGATATAGGAAAAATATCGGAACTAAGTATCGGAATTCCGATACAGCGAATATCGGCCGATACCCGATACTTGCGGTATCGGAATGCTCAACACTAATCATCATTCTATTTGGTCAGGACTGCCCACTTTTGGAATTTCTGACAGTACAACTCAGCGTCTTCTAAACCCTGATTTAATGCCAACATGGTTTTTTCAGCTAGATCAGTGACATTAGGTTCATCGTACAATAACCCCAGAGCCAGAAAAAATACATCAATATCATTCAAAACAGGATCCCCAGGTGTCAGGGAAAAAGCCCAATCCTGAGGGTCGCCGCGCAGGAGAGAGATGACAATTTGAACCTGCTGTGCTGCATTCCCTGAGGACTTAGGCTTTAAGGCAAAAAACAACTTACTGTTATTTTTGAAATCAGAATTTTAGCACGATCCATCAAAAACAAATCTGGCATGGGAATCCTAGGTTCCACAACCGGCAACCCAGCAAGATAGGTAGCAATACTCCGAACCTCAGTGGCAAGCTGATCCACACGGCCAGACAACTGTGCAAGCTCCATGAAGAGAAAAAAAAATCCTCCTCAACACCCAGAGAAAAAGAGGGAAAAAAATGCAACAAACAGGGAAAAATAATCTCTGACAACTCTGACATCTTTTTTTTTTTCTTTCCACACTATTTTTCCCTTCTGTGAGTACCATATAATTTTCAGTTTGGGTCGGTGATACTGTTATGTTTTGGTAGCTGAGGAGAATAAGCAAAAACGGCAATACACCAGAGAGGCTGGAACCTATTGGATTGCAGTAACCTGAACTAACCACACAGCTAGAGGTAGCCGTGGAGCGTTCCTACGTTGATCCTAGACGCCTTGTCACAGCCTGAGAGATAACTACACTTAAAGGCAGAAAGATGAAAGCTATTTGCCCCGGAGCAGATCCCCAAAGAAAATAGGAAGCCCCCTAACATGTAATGGCGGTTAGACAAGAAGAAGCACGGACACAGACAGAAAATAGAATGAGCAAGCGCTGGGGCCCAATCTGTCTAGACAGAAAAGTACAGGAAAGGATACTCGCTGCAATCCAAAAAAAACCCCTAAAAAATACCAACTCTTCTGATTGTAAAAACACCTGAGATCACACGATCTCTACCACCTAAATCAGTTCTCTGCTGTAACAAAACTAAGTCGCAGCCATTGAAAAAACAGGAAAAAGCAAATGTACAAACAACAGTGGCTCCAGATAAACTGAGAGGAGCACAAGCCCCCAGAGGGGACCTGGCTGACCTCCACAGAAGTGCAGGGAACAATGCAAAAAGCAAGCACAAAAATAAAAGCAGAAAATATCTTATCTGATAGCAGAAGATGCAGGCAAGACTCAGCAAACTTCCAAATGAAGCAGGAACCACTATTGAGTCAAGAACAATTGATCACCGGCAACCATCATGGGAGGGAACCTCCCTTATATCAGACCAGTCCGTGATCCCAGATTGCCATTCCTCGCTGAAAGGTTCAGTACTGTCTGTAACCACCAGAGGGAGCCTCTGCTCAGAAACCATCTCTAGCACATTCATAACAGGTTGCCAGCAAAATAGCTCACTTTGTCCTCCCCTTCCTCCGACTTCTCCAATTCCTCCCTTTGCAGCTGCTACACCTCCAGCCTTCACCTCAACATATGCCAATTTTTCTACCTCCCTAACTGGCTGTACCCCCCTGGGCCGGCATCAGCACCTGGCACACCCGGGCAAGTGCTGGGGCCCTGAGCAGGTGTGGGGGCCCACTCGCCGTCAGAGACACCGGCGTACTATGAGGGGCCTTATGCCAGTGCCTGCGCCCATGAGTGTGCCCCCCTGCTTGCTCAGGGCCCCAGCACTTGCAATACTTACCTCTCCCTGCTCCACCGCTGTGACGCCTTCCGCGTTTCCTGACAGTGACATTCCGGTCAGAGAGCGCGATGACGTCACGTCTGTGCACCCTCTGCCTGAACAGTCACAGTGCAGAGAGCTGGAAGATGGCTATGCTGAGGAATCCAGAATAGAGCAGTGCCCAGCGAGGAGAGGTATTTAATTTTTTAATGTTTGGAGCAATATATGGGGAGCATTATACACTGGAGAATTATATATGGGGCCCATCATACACTTGAGCATCATAGATAGGGCCCATTATACACTGGAGCATCATATGGGGCCCATTATATATGGAGCATTATATAGGCCCATCATACACTGGAGCATCATCCATTGGGGCCATCATACACTAGAGCATCAAATGGGGTTCATTATTTATGGGGCATCACATGGAGCTCATTATTTATGGAGCATTATATATGGTGACCATTTTATTTGGAGCATTATATGGGGCTCATCATACACTGGAGCATTATAAATGGGGCCCATCATACACTGGAGCATCATATGGGGCCCATTATATATGGAGCATTATATAGGCCCATCATACACTGCAGCATCATCCATGGGGCACATCATACACTGGAGCATTATAAATGGGGCCCATCATTCACTGGAGCATTATATACAGGGCCCATTATACACTGGAGCATCATTTGGGGCCCATTATATATGGAGCATTATATAGGCCCATCATACACTGGAGCATCATCCATGGGGCCAATCATACACTGGAGCATTATGAATGGGGCCCATCATACACTGGAGCATCATATACGGGACCCATTATAAACTGGAGCATCATATGGGGCCCATTATATATGGAGGATTATATAGGCCCATCATACACTGGAGCATCATCCATGGGGCCCATCACATACTGGAGTATCATAAGGGGCCCATCATATACTAGAGCATTATATGGGGTTCATTATTTATGGGATATCACATGGAGCATTATATATGGGGACCATTATATTTGGAGCATTATATGGGGCTCATCATACACTGGAGCATCATATACGGGGCCCATTATACACTGGAGCATCATATTGGGCCCATTTTATATGGAGCATTATATAAGCCCATCATACACTGGAGCATCATCCATGGAACCCATCATACACTGGAGCATTATAAATGGGGCCCATCATACACTGAAACATCATATACGGGGCCCATTATACACTGGAGCATCATATGGGGCCCATTATATATGGAGCATTATATAGGCCCATCATACACTGGATCATCATCCATGGGGCCCATCATATACTGGAGCATCATATGGGACCCATCATACAATGGAGCGTTATAAATGGGGCCCATCATACACTGGAGCATCATATGGGGTCCATTATATATGAAGCATTATATAGGCCCATCATACACTGGAGCTTCATCCATGGGGCCCATGATATACTGGAGCATCATATGGGGCCCATCATATACTAGAGCATCATATGTGGTTCATTATTTATGGGGCATCACATGGAGCCAATTATATATGAATCATTATATATGGGGACCATTATATTTGGAGCTTTATATGGGGCTCATCATATACTGGAGCATTATAAATGGGGCCCATCATACACTGGAGCATCATATACAATGCTCATTTTATCATATGGAGGCATCATATGGAGCCCATTATATATGGATGCATTATATAGGCCCCATTTAATACACTGGAGCATCATCCATGGGGCCCATCATATACTGGAGCGTCATATGGGGCCCAACATATACTAGAGCATCATATGGGGTTCATTATTTATGGGGCATCACATGGAGCCCAGTATATATGGAGCATTATATATGGGGACCATTATATTTGGAGCATTTTATGGGGTTCATCATACACTGGAGCATCATATATGGGGCCCATCATATACTAGAGCATCATATGGGGTTCATTATTTATGGGGAATCACATGGAGCCCATTATATATGGAGCATCATATGGGGCCTATTCTATATGGAGCATTATATGGAGCCCATTCTGTATGGCGCACTATGTGGTGCCCATAATACTGTATGGAGGACTATACTGTCCGGTTTTTGAGCTATTGTAGAATTTACAATAGATATCACTCATGTAATGTAAGAAGTGAAGTATTTGGCTATACCTATATTTCTCTGCCGTATCTGAGCATCATGATTTGTGGTATGTGTTAAAGGGGCTCACAGAGACCCTTTCGCCCAGGGCCCACGAAAACCTGGAGCCAGCCGTGCCCCCCCCACAACTTTAGCCAAATAACCCCCAGTTTTCAAGGCGTAACTATTATTATAAAGTAAATTAAGGTTGACAAGCTTAAGTAATAAGAATTGATGTAGTTGGCATTGAAATGGGCACTGTATGTGTGTTTACTGTCCTCCACTCCCTGCCGACTTTTTTTCCCCATTGACTTGCATTGGGGTCGGTTCGAGTTTCAGTCGGACCTTCGACTTTTGCCGATAGTCAGACGATTTTGTTCGACTCGAATTTTGTGAAAGTCAGGTGGTCCGAAACCCGACTCGACCCTCCCGGAGGCAAATTCGCTCATTCTAGTGAGCACCCATTGACATTGATGGATAGGTCTGTTGGAGGGGTAGAGCGAGATGGGGACAGAAGATGAATTCTGTTTTGTCCATGTTCAGTTTTAGAAAGCGAGCAGAAAAAAAAGATGAAATAGCAGACAGACATTGTGGGATTTTGGTCCATAAGGAGTGAGGTCAGGTCCAGATAGGTAGATCTGCGTGTCATCGGAGTAGAGAGATGATACTGCAAATCATGGGATTCTATGAGCTGTCCCAGGCCGAAAGATGGAGAATAGTAGAAGTCCTAGAACTGAGCCTTGGGGAACACCATCTGATAGGGGACGAGGTGAGGAGGTGGTGTGAGAGAGGGAGACACTGAATGTTAGGTCTGTTAGATATGATGAGATCCAGGATAGGGCCAAGTCTGTGATGCCAAGAGTAGAGAGAATCTGTAACAGGAGGGAGTGGTTCAAAGTGTCGAAGGCAGAAGACAGGTTGAGGAGAAGGAGGACAGAGTAGTGTCGCTTGGTTTTGGCTAGTAGGTCGTTGGTGACTTTAGTTAGGGAAGTTTCAGTTGAGTAATGCAGTCAGAAGCCAGATTGTAACCGGTCAAAGAGTGAGCAAGAGGAAAGGTGGGAGGTCAGTTCAAGATGGACATGCTGTTCCAGTAGTTTTGAGGCATAAGGGAGAAGAGATATTGGGCGGTAGCTAGACACAAAGGATGGGTCGAAGGAGGGCTTTTTGAGGATGAGTGTGATCGAGGCATGTTTGAAGGATGAGGGGAAAATACCATTTGTAAGTGAGAGGTTGAAGAGGTGTATTAGAGTTGGGATGAAGACTTTGGCGAGGTTAGTGATGAGGTGGGATGGGAGGGGGTAAAGCGTGCAAGCAGTAAGATGTAATCTTGACAATAGGGTGGAGAGTTGATCTTCTGTCATGGTGGTGAAGCTGTTTTTGGAGGAACAGGGCTGAGCAGGTACAGGGAGGTGCATTGGGGGCTGTGGGCCAAAGCTTTCTCTGATCGTATCGATCTTCTGCTTAAAGAAAGAGGCAAAGTCTTCAGCAGAAATGAGAGGAGAGGGAGGAGGTGCTGGGGGACGGAGTAGAGAATTGAAAGTGTTGAAAAGTTATTTAGGGTTGTGAGACAGGGAGGATATGATAGATGAGAAGTAAGTTTGTTTTGCGGCAGTGAGTGTGGACTTGAAGCTGGCGAGGGACTGCTTGTATGCGATAAAGTGCTCGGCTGAACGGGATCTCTTCCATCTCCGCTCAGCGACGCTGGAAGCCCGTCTCAGTTCTTTGGTCAGGTTGGTCAGCCAGGGCTGCCTGTTGATTGTACGAGTTTTGCTATGCATGAGGAGAGCAGCCAAATCAAGTGTTGCTATTATTGTGGAGTTATAGAAAGCGGCAGCAGCATCTATGTCATGAAGGGAAGCTATGTCTGTAAGAGGGAGAAAGGACTCAGAGAGTGATTGTAAATTGAGGTGTTTGAAATTTCTGCGAGGGTGAGTGTGTTTGTGGATCGGGGGGTGAGCACTAGCAGAGGAGAGGGAAGAGAATGTCAGTAGGTTGTGGTCAGACAGGGGGAGGGGTGAGTTAGTGAGATTTGTAAGGGAACAGAGGAGGGTAAAGACGAGGTCCAGCGTGTGAACATCTTTGTGAGTGGCCGCAGAGGACCATTGAGTGAGGCCAAAGGAGGCAGTGAGCAATAAAAGTTTAGAGGCAGCTGGGGTGGAAGCATCAATGGGGATGTTGAAGTCACCCATGATGATAGTGGGGATGTCAGTAGAAAGGAAATGAAGTAGCCAGGTGGTGAAGTGGTCGAGGAAGGTGGAGATGGCTAGTTCTGGGGGTGGTAGATGACAGCCAGCTGGAGGTTGGAGGGAATAGATGCAGACGAGTGCATCTCAAATGAGGGAAGAGTAGCGTAAGGTGGTAGCGGAATTGGGGTAAAGGAACAGGTATCAGACAGGAGCAAACCAACTCCTCCACCACGTTTGTTGCTGGGGCGAGGGGTGTGAGAGAGATTCAATCCACCATAGGAAAGTGCAACTGGAGAGGCTGAGTCAGAGGGGGTGAGCCAGGTTTCAGTGATGCCAAGGAAGGAGAGTTTGTTGCAGACAGAGCGTGTGTTCCATAGTGCTCCAGGTAGTGAGACAAGGGGAGTGGGGGCTGGATGAATGGTTATGAGGTTATCATGGTTGCAGAAACATGTAGAGGATCATGGCAGCGTGTTAAAAATTAGTGTGGGGATGTGTTGAGGAGGGCCAGGATTTGGGGATACGTTGCCAGCAATGAGGATGGATGGCAACAGGATTTGGGGATACGTTGCCAGCAATGGGGACAGATGACAACATTATGATGATCTATATAAAACTATAAAAGGCAACCTAAGACACAATATCTAATAAATTGTCTAATTGCAAGGGTTTTGTGACCTTGTGCTATCTAAATTTTCCATTAGAAACTGGTACCAGGCTGCTAGTACCAGCCGGACGTAGGAGCGCAGGGTAACGGGAGGCTGACATGACGCTGGGAGGCCGTGACAACAGGGACGTGGAAAAGGGGGAGGGGTTGGTGTGTAAGGTGAGCCAGGAGGGGACCAGACGATTGGACAGGGGAAAAAGAGGACGTGACATAGGTAGAGGTGGGGTCAAAGGGGACAAAAAGGTACTGACCAAGGGAGGAAAGCCTCTCTTTTTCGGGACCACTAGGACAGACAGCAAGAATGAATCCATTTAATTGCATTGGCCTCGTAAGCCCAGGGGAAGGGCAATCTGACAGTCGCGGTTCCATGGAGGTTTCCACAACAAATATATATTAAAAAAAAAAAAAAATGGGGGTTTTTCCTCTCCCCAGTACTGTCGGATGGCTCCTAGTGAGAAAAGGTCTCTGCTACAATGGGTATTAATGTTGTTGAGGCGTTGGTGGGTCCTCGAAGTTGGTAAAAGAAGGAGGATTGGGGAATCGTTAGATACATGGATCCCCTTCATTTGGATGTTGAGGTGGTGGCGGTCTGGTGAGTTTTGGGGTGATACCTGGCGATGGAACGCCGGGGTCACAGTAACTGGACTTTTGGGTGATACCCGGCGATGGAACGTTGGATTCACATTAACTTGATGGGTGATACCCGGCGATGGAATGTGGGGTTCACAGCTGTATTAGATTGGGCGATTCCCGGCGATGGAACGCCGGGATCGCATGGGCCTAGAAGGCCACCCCTTACCCCGGTTCATGGTGCTCCTGAGTCAGAGATAACCGCGGCTAGGAGTAAGGCTGGGGGTAAAAGGGGTAAGGCCCGGTAAAAAGACCGCCAGACCTTCTATAACTTCGAGGACCTCACCAAGTGCTTGATTGACAATCAATTTAAATAAATAGGCTGCTGTGGCGGTTATTACCCAAAATATGGCTGTCGCATGTTTTATGCTAATAGGAGTTAAGGGGAAGCAGGAGGGAAAGGGGGGTAAGTTGGTCATAAGGAATCAGCCTATCCAGTGTCAAGTGCAGAGCAGAATAGATATAATCAAGTCAGTAAGCAAAAAAAACAAACATGGAGGTTAAGTGTTTTATAGTTGAAATCAATTAGCTGAAATTGTGCATTCACAGCAAAAACCCACCCAAATTAAATGTTAAGCGCAGTGGTCAGAAGCGAGAATGCAGAGAGTACATGTTGCGCCCAATGGTGACGCACGTTGATTTGTGGACCCACGGTGCCACAGAACTGGGCTTGCACAGGAAGGAGCGTTGCTAAGCGGCTACCTGGTGTTCACTGGAAATCCTGACGGTAGAGACAGACTGGGCTGCAGGTAGCCACCAGGTACCACTCCAGGGCAGATCCCAGTACTACAGGTTCTGAACCCAGGGTCAGGTTCGCTGACACTGATTAGGGCCATGTTCACACACCAGTCAAAGATACTGGATAAGTAACTAGCCGCACACGTACCAGGGAACAATGATCAGCCACTGGCCAAACTTGGAACAAGGGACTTTAAGAACAGGACTGGCTGCAAAGGGACTTTGGATTCAGAGCTGGCTACTCCAGGACCAGTGAACAACATTCAGGAACTGGCTGTACTAGGACCAGGGGATGATGTTCAGGACACTTGTCACACAGGGACCAGGGATTTGCACTGTCTGAACTGAGACCAAGGATTCGGGTTCAATTTGTTGCTTAGCAACTCTCTAAGGGAAAGGGGGTCTTCTATTCTTCTATATAGAATGACTCCCATTAATTTGCTGGGAGCTATCTTAGAGGTGCACACATTATATTAAATGCCTCTCAGCAACAGGCTGAGGGCATTTAGCAAAATGGGCGTGCTGCCCTTTTTATGAGCAGGGGACCACGCAAACATGCTGCCGAGAGCTGCATAACACACTAGTAGGAAACAAGAAGCATGTCGGGGACCACGCTGATGGCCGGGGCAGTGAGTAAGCTGGGTCCTTACATGGAAAGAGAAGGGGACACCATAAAAGAGCTCCAGCCATAGTGCTGCAGTGAATGTGAAGAACCATTGTTTACCAGGATGACCAAAGTTGTGTGTTTTTCCCCCTTCTAAGTTTGTTTTACTCCTGTTTGCATATTCCCCTGCTGGTTTGAGGGACTGTGAACCGCTTAAGGGTCGCAAACCATTTCTGTCTCTATGGACTGTGCATATTGACCAAAGGACTCTGCCCTATCTCCCCATGAACTCTGCCTCCTGTTTTTCCTTGAACTTTGTCCCCAAGAACTGCAAGCTTGACACTAGGGCAACATTGTGCAATTTAAAGGGACTGTTGTTCACAAAAGGGAAAGAGTATGAAAAGAATGATCCAATGTTCTAAATAGGTCAGGACTGTGTGAAGTGCATTTTTGTCTTAAAGGATTGACGAGGGACCTTCAGAGACTGTGCTCATGGACTGATGAGCCATTGTTGTGTGGGACTCAGATGAACATTAGTTCTGCAGTTCTAAAAGATAGAATTGCCTAATTTAAATATTGTACAGAAGGAGCACTTGGTATGTACTCATGAACTGTTGGGTGGTTGTGGTGTTGGCCTATGGGCCCAAGAACTTGAGCTCTTTTATTCTGGGGTCAGTACAATCTCTGGCAAGTGGACGCGCTATAACGTAGAAAGGAGACACTGGTCATTTTATAAGATGTATGTGGATTTTGTATAATGCATGTTGTCTTCCAGATTCCTGAATGGTCGATGACAACCATGTCCAAAGAGGGAAGGAATCTAAGAGTAATGGACTGTTCTGCTGCATTCCTTCCACTGAAGACAACAATTATGCTATGTGTACAGTGTCATGCGGTTTTACATGTAATGTGAACAGTAATACGCATCTTCTACATTGTATAAGGGTAATTTGCAGCATATAAGAAAGTGTTAATTAATGTATAATATGAGTAGTGTAGGGTAAGCACAGGTTTAGACCTGGGATAGTATAGTACTGTTCATATCATTAGGTGGCTTGCGACAATATAGGAAATAAGATAACGACAATAGGTTTAGTCTACAGAATAGTTAATAGATAGAACTAGCCCAGTGGGTGGGGACTAGTGTTAGTGAAAAGGGGGCACTTCCTGATTGTGAGTCAGATAGGAAAGTACCGTGTCAAGGTTAAGTTCAGGTGCAGTGGGATGTTAGGGCCAGCATGTGCCAATCATTCGAGGCAGTGGGAGGTTGTACTGATATCCCTTGTGGACATTCCTGCAACGTCTGGAGCCCAAGGCTTGGTCCAAATCCTAGAGAGTGTGCCTTGTCTTCTGACATGTGTAGGTTTGCAGACATGGAATCATGTGAAGGGCAGATGGCCGTTCCTGGGTGCACTGCTGAAGTGTACAAGAAATTCCTGAGGCTAAAGGAGTCAGTGGGCTTAGAAATAGTCCAGGACAAATGAGTACGTTGTACTAAGGAAGAAAGAAACACGAGGTGCTGTGCCTTATCCCATTTGTTACATCCAGATGAACTTGAATTGACCAGTAAATGTTTGCTTAATGCAATGAACTTTGTGTACCTTGAATTGTGTGTGGTGGCTCCTAATGATGGAGGCCTGGAGACAGCTGAGCCTGAGGCCTACAAGTGAGTGTGAATGGACCCCACATCTGACAGCACATTGGAACTGGGAGTGTGTTTTCCTGTAAAGTGCCAGAGCATAACAGTAGTTAAGCCATGATTACCACACTCTGCAGCTTTACACTCCCACAATTGAACTTAACACTTAATTTGCATACTGCTAAAAATGTGGATTCCTTCAGATTCAGGCAATAGAGCGACAATAAAAAAGTATCATTCATCTTTCACTAGGCTACACGCTTGTATAAATGGATAAGGGGGTATAATTTAGAGACAGAGTCCCTTTAATTTCAGAATATTATATAAAGTAAGCAAGAAAGATTAAGCAGAAGTAACTGTAAGGCTATGTGCACACATTCAGGAATCTTTGCAGAAATTTCCTGAGAAAAACCGGACTTTTTCCCAGGAAATCTGGATACGTTATTACCGCATTTTTTGCGCGTTTTAACGCGTTTTTGCGTGTTTTTTTGCGCGTTTTTACCACAATTTTTTCCTGAACATTCTAGGCCAATAATATAGCAGGAAATACGCAAATTTAACGTGAAATTAATGAACATGCTGCGTTTTTTACCGCGATGTGTTTTTTTCAAGAAAAAAACGCACCATGTGCACAAAAATTGCAGAATGCATTCTAAACATAGGATGCTCAATGCATGCGTTTTTTAAGCATTTTTGCGGCGGAAAACTGCTGCAAAAACGCAAAAAAAATGCGAAAAATCCTGAACGTGTGTACATAGCCTAAAGATTAGATTCTTTGCACTTTCAAGGAATCAAGAAATGTGTTGTGAAACAAAAACTAAAACGATACTACAAAATATTCATAGTGATGTAATGAATAACATTTAGTCAATTACATGTATTATCAACTTTTTTAACACTTCTGAAAGTGAGAACATTTTGGTGACTTGTAATTAACAATGACAGATACATTTAATATTAGGTGTTCAATTAAGATTAAACACAATTTTCACATACAAAATTCAGCACAATGAAACACACTCAAACTATTTCATATCTAAAGTTTAGACAGGCGTTGATCTTGTAAAGCAGGAAAATAACTGTTTTTAGCAGGTAATAATTTAAGATTTTCACTTTTTCTACCAACTCACAGGCAAAATCGTGTCATTAAGTCCCTATTAATGGTTATATAATTTATAAATGATATCTCATCTTATTATGGAATTGCTGTAGTACAGCCCGAAGTTAGAAATAGAGTATAAGAGCAGATTGCAAAAATTTGTGCGACTTTTCATTCTGAATGTGACATGCAGAAATCTCTGTTCTCACCATCAAAACAACCACATTCAGATAATAAAATGATTTTCAGTTATGGATATGTATATCAAATTAATCATATTATGCCTAGGATACACATACATTAAAATTAACCTACTAAGTTGCCATGATTTAGGCTAAGGCGACATGGCAACATGTGTCGTGCAACACTGAAATAGCAGCGACACTGTGAAACGTTAGCTCTGTGTAAGTATGTCGCAGACAACTTGCACAAATGTTTTTGCAGCACGTGCCTTTTTGCAGCCCCGGCCTAATACTGAAAGAAGTCCATTGTGAAATGAATTTGTTCTTCTGATTTTATGTACTAAAGCTAGTTTAACCTTTTCTGCTTAACGACGTACCAATATGTCATGCAGCGGGGGTGAGCTCATGACGGTCAAGTATTCATGAAACCTACGAGCTTCCTTACCTTCAACCCAAAGTTGCCTTGACCAATCTATCCCCTTTAACAACCCGTGATGCAAAATAATGAACCAACTCACTGTTTTGGATAAATTGGCCTTTTATTAATAATTAACATAACAGTTTCAAAAATTTAAACATTTCCGAAGGAGGGGATGGTCCTCGAAGCCCTAAAGTTTATAACAACCATATAACCCAACCACATCTGATCCAATGCAGAGTCCTGTCTCCAGCCGTTACACACACCAGCTCGAAGACATGAAATCAAGACTCGATTGGCCAGTATCCGCCACAGCCCACAGGTTCCCCCCACCTTGTGTCCGTCATGTTCCCGTCCACTTAATCCACTTAAGGGGGAATCCAGGACCTATTTAGATCACCCCCCTTTAATCCGCCATTTCTTGATATCACCAACTTCGAGGACCTGTCCCCCCCACGCCACCAGCATAAATGACTCGATCCCCTCAATCATTTATGTCCCTCCACACCTTCAATGCCCTCTCAGTGCCCTCCTGTATGGCTAAGCACCACATGTCCAAACCCACTGCATTCAGGTGGACTCCATCTGACCTCCAAAATTCTCCCTCCCCTGCCTCCAGATCCCAATGACGTCCAACAATCGCCCCATTCCTCACCATGAAACGGGATACTGCCCTGTTCAATTTAATTCATGCCTTATTCAACCCCTCCATTGATCTCGCTCCGTACCACGTTTTCCTTGGAATAACGTACGACCAGACTACAAGTAGCCTGGGGAACATGGACCATAGGCGCAGCATGTCGAATTTGACATCTCGGATTAGATCCCTACATGGCCGCTTTCCTAAATCATTTCCACCCAGGTGTATAACTAAAACATCCGGTACTCGATCCAAATGAACAAACTTGTGGAACTCCGGCAACAAGCAGTTCCACATCATACCCCTTTTTCTAATCCACCGTACAACCGTCTGGGTCCATGGTATACCTAGCTGCCGTCCGTCCGGACGAACAGCTGCCCTAAGTGCTGCCCAAAAAACAAAGGAGTGCCCCATTATCCATGACAGGAGTTGCATTGGCTCTGAAATGAGAATAAACAAAAGATACCACACATTTCAAGCCATTATAACATTGTTAGAAAAAACACACAGCCAGAGAAAAAAGAACAAGAGTAATTGATCAAAATTATTACGACGACCATCGCACACTACGGTAGAGACGGTCGCACATAAGAACGGAATCTAACCGATTCCCACCGCCCAATGCGGTTTACAACCTCATCCCCCAAACCCCGTCTGGCTGCCTTGGTTGCTGCCCCGATGCGGAAGGAATGCCCACTGTAGCTTTTTGGTGAAATGCCGCCTTTTAATAGGCACCACTTGAAAATTGTTACAAATTGAAAACAGGATAAAAATGTCCCATCTTCATGTATCGACAATGGATTAGACCCTAGACACCCCGTCTTTACGAAATTCCTCATGGTATTAACCAGGTATGGAGGTGAACCCTTTACCTCAAATAACACAATCGAACAGCCCTTTCCTTCCGTGTCCGTTTTAGATGACCGAATGAATATTTCTACCCTCTCTTCATATAGAATAACATCCTTATTTAACAACCCCCCTTTTTTGTGCCTGGAAGGACTGACTAATTCCCCTAAACGAAAAGCCCCGAAAAATGGTATTGAAAATGCCAAACTAAAAAGCGCTATTTCCCAAGAAGAAGAACAGACCTCCTCCAGCTCCCTCCCCAAAAGCAATAGTATCTCGTACGACACCGGTCTCCTACCATCTATTGCCCTCCAACCTTTTTTCCAACCTCTACCTATTTGAAGGACCAAAAATGATTTCGTTACATCCTGTATACCCCTGAATTTAAACCCAAATGATATTCCCGCTAAAATTTTATTAAGTTTTGGAACCGACCATCCTGCCTCCCAATGATGCCCTAAAAACAGTAGTAGTTTCGCCTCATCCCCAAATTCTCCGTCCAAGTTTTTTTGACCAATCCTCCCATATTTTTCAAGCCCTCACGTAATGGGCCCATGTTCCCGGTGCCAAGGATCTGATGATCAGATCTCTCACTGCCCCAATGGAAGATTCCATAATGACTCTGGAAGCACTATCCGGCCAAATTCCACCTGAGGATACCGTCCTCTTTCCCGATCCTGCTGTAAACACAAAAGAGCTTCCATGTTAGTAACCATTTCACACTGCCGCAGCGCCGCAGTAATCCACACATTCGTGGTATTTATTTAGAAACCGATCCATCTCTCCCAGGCGTATTGGTGTCGCCCCTCTTTCCAGTACCGTCTGTCCCTTTTTGCCCTCCGCTCCTGAAGCATCTTGCCAGCCCATGGCTACTCCCACAAGAGGAACACTCGTGCTTAAACTGCACTGTGTCCCAAATCTACATGCTCCTTCGTTAAACAAGAAGCACAGCCCTTTTTGTGTTGCCACCGAGTGCCCCAACTGTCCCTGGACCCTGGTGCCCCCTTGAAAAACTGTATCCCTTGGCCTGGTTTACTTGGGGCTGTTACTCTCATCCATAAGGCGATATCTTTATGATTCCACCTGATGCCCGGTCTTGCTGCCTTCCGCTGACGAAATTGTTTGTCATTTCTGAGCCAGCCCTGTCCCCCGGATACCCCATACGCTTCCCCGATCGTATCCATGTAGCAAAAAAGCGCTGAACAATTTTCTGATGCCTTTTTCCCAATGATGCTGGCTAAAATCGCAAATGCCTGCAACCAATTATTAAACGTACGAGGGATCAATCTATACCTCCTCTTATCCTCATGCTCCTTTTTTGAATCGTACCTCCTGGCTCTATTCAGATTGAAACGTTCAAGGGGAAGCAATGAGAATATGTCTATATATTCTCTTTTCCAAATTCTGTCCCTTATCTCTTGTTTTAAATGCAAACCCAGGGGACCCTCAAAGCAGACATATACCTCTCCCTTTGCTGCATCATCTAGTCTTGGCGTATCATCCTTCCCGTCATTCAACTGTGTCCCCTGATCTTGGTTCCCACCTTCAGACCCTGCTGAGATGGCTGCGGACCCTGATGCCCCGGGCGTTGACAGCAACGCTGTGTTGGATGTACCCCCAGACCCGCTACCTTCTCTGATACCCAACTCAGGGCTACCTAACCACGCCTGCACTTGCGACGCTACGCCCTGGCCTACCCCCGCTTCCCACTGATTCCACAATTCAGTCAGACCCCGCAGTATTATTCCTATACCAGCCCCAGCGCCCCCCGCAATTACACCCCATTCACACCCGAATCACACGCTAGCGCCGGTTGTATATTAAAATGCGCTCCGCTCTCACCTGACTGCCTGGGAGCTGTGAGCCCAGCAGCCGCAGGTCCTGTGTCCGGATGATCCTCGCCTGTCTCCCCTTCGTCCTGCATGCCTGTGCCGGATCCGGATCCATACAGCCAGATGAACTGATCCGCTGCATCATGTACATTGTCCGGACGATGGGCAGAGAGTGCAGGTGATGTGCAGGGGCCAGCTGAATACTGCCCCTGGCTCACGTAGGTGCTTGTTCCCCTTTGTAGCCCCGACGCCCCGCTGGGGCCCGCACCATCTAAACCCACATTTAGGACTACCCGGGGGTCCCTGTGCCCATGAGCCTGCGCACTACTTAAATTGCCGGCAGCGGTCTGTGAGGTAATGGGGCTTAAACGCCCGCTCTCACCAGCCACTCCGTGTGTGACATGCTCCTGATGACTCCTTGCCCCGTCGCTGTGTTGCGCTGTAGATCGCGCCTGCTGGATCGCTCCTGTGCCCCTTGCATCTTTTGAATTTGGCGCTGCGACATCCGGGAGAGCGCACGGCTTGCAGGCCTCTGTGCCGCCTGCCTCGATTTCTGTCCCCGCTGAGCGGGGCCTGACTCCGGCAGTGCTCCCGCCATTCCAGGGCCCGATCCCACGCCATCCACCGCCGTCGCTGAAGAAGAGGTGGCCGGCGCCACCCCCCGATGAAGGTCCCGCCGGGTGAGTGGATTCCTCCGGCCATGGTGGAACGCGACCCCAGTCTGCAGGCCGTGCTCCCGGCTGGAGGGTCCCTAGAGGGGCTCCACATACGGCGCCAGACCCGTGGGGTTGCTTCAGGGTTAAGGCGCTCCGGAGGCCTAGACCTCCGAGGCCGGCGCCCGTCACTGGGCATACTTTTCGGTTCGTCTCCCCCACCTTGTAGCAGGCCTTGTATCGATGCCTGCAACCAGCCTGCACCTCTGGAGTCTTCTGCCTGCCTCAGCTGCTGCAGAATATCGTCCACCTGCATTTCAGACGTGGAGCTCATCATGGCTTGACAAGGTGAGTCAAATATTTGCCCCCTAGCGTCCCCTTCCTATTTTATATCCCCCCTCCTGCTCCACCTTTTTTGCCTCCACCTTTTCCACATGACCCATCTAACCCCCTCCTCTCTCCAATCACACTTAACCC
>JARQOD010000006.1:82435333-82491529 GCA_033576555.1 Oophaga sylvatica
AAACCCCTGAAGGAACTTCTCTAGAGATATGGTAAGAAGCTTGAACCCACAGGTGCTTCACAGAATTTTATAACGTTGAGCCGTGAAAGTGAATTATTATATTTTTCAAGTAAACATGTTTCGTTTGCCCCAATTTTTTCATTTTCACAAGGGTAACAAGAGAAAATAGATCATGCAATTTGTTGTGAAATTTCTTCTGAGTATTCCAATACCGGATAAGAAATTAAGGAAAGAGAGCGCACATAGGGCGATAAAAGTGATATTTTGGGTGACAATACATGGTTGGTGCACTCACCTTTACAGGTTGTGAACAGTCACAACCCCTTGCAGAATGTGAAAGGAACCATGGTCACTCCATAGATGCCAATGTCACAGAGGAGGAAAAAAAAGACCGGATTTTCCAATGTATCAGCGCTGACCACACAAGGACAGAAATATTCTTCAAAGCTTTATTGTGCCGACGCGTTTCATGGCAAATCTGCCACTTCTTCAGGGCCAAAGAATTCATTAGCACAGCTGAGTTTCAGAGCAACCACAACCACCAGCCTAGACTTCCCTGGCTTTAGCACAATTTAGCATGCAAAAATATAGCAAAAGCTCATAATGGTGACCATTTCTCCAATCGTCTAAGTAGATCCCCAAGTAAAGTGCCTAGTGCAAGAACAATAATTTAAGGGAGACGATATACCTGCTAGATGCTGGTGAGTAGGAGACACCGGATGTCCCTCTGCCCCAAAGAAGCTGAGCGAAACGCGCGTCGGGGCAGAGGGACATCGTCTCCCTTAAATTATTGTTCTTGCACTAGGCACTAAATTATGCTAAAGCTGTCATTAGGTAGCTCTGATTTGGATAGTAGTTTCAATATACATGCTGGCAGTGAATTTTGTGTTGTGATATTTTGTATGGCTTTATTTGCTGGTGACACTTTTTGGGTGGGTCTCCCATGGCTTGTTTGTCCCTCTCTTTTTATATATCTTGCACCTTATCTTGTGATTCGCCATATGTTATTGTAATTTAATAAAGAAATTATTTGCATCTTATATACCTTTTGGTGGTGTATTAATTGATTATGAGCACCACCACAGTGATCTCATATTAAGCTTGGGTATATGAATCCCCATGTGTAGGGGTTAACCTTAGTTTTTGGGCATTTAATGTGATTTAACATCTGGATGCTGCGGATTAAACGCTGCGGCTGTACGCAGCGTCCAATCCGCAGCAAAAACTGATGGTTTTCTGACTGTGGTAACATACCCTGAGGTGGTGAAGAAAAAATAATTACATTTTTACCACAAAAATTTAGTTTTAGCTCCAGATTTTACATTTATGCACGGGGAGATGGGTAAAAATGTCAGCAAAATTTGGCACACAATTTCTGTTGAACATGGCAATACCCCATATGCAGCTATATAGTGCTGCTTAGTGACATTGATGAGACTCGGAAACAGAAGGAGAGCTATTAGACTCCTGGTGAACAGAATATCATAGAATAGTTTGCAGACTCCATATACAGAGCCCCTAAGTCACAGAAACCCCCTCAAGTGACCACATTTTGGAAATTACACCCCTCTGTGAATTTATCTACAGTTGCAGTGATGATTTTGACACCATGGATGTTTGCAAGAAAAAAGCAGCAGTGAATGTTGCAGAATGAAAAGTGCAAATCAGCCAATGTAGTGCTCGTACATTGTGGTGCCCGTACATTATAGTGCCCATACATTGTGCCCGGCTAGTGCTTCTTGAGACATGGACCCCGTCAATTAAATTAGATCTCATCACTTCAGAGATGCCAAACATTGATGCTTACTGGTTTAGGCACACTGTGAGGCTCATTAGGGGCTCAGAATGGAAGTTGACATCTGGCTTTGGGAGCGCAGAATTTGCTGGATTTCTTTTGGGGGGCGAATAGCCATAGCACTTTTTCCAGAGCCTTTGTGCTATCAGTAATGTGGAAGCCCCTTATATTTCTGTTAACAGATGATGTACCTGAGTGGAAACTTGCTATTTTTGTAGATAGATTAAAAGCTTTTGTCTGGAACATTTTACAAAACATTTTGGATCACATTTATCTGTGATTTACCTCTTTTTCTCCTCCAAGCACTCACTAGGATGTCAGTTAAACTGTTGTGTTTGTTATCCCAGAGCACTGTAACAACAATTTAGTCTACTACCCAAAAGCAGGGAGAGCAGAGAGGATTTAACATTGCTTTTACACACAAATGTAAAACTTATATATTATAGATCATTAAAAAATAATATTAGGAAGCTGATAAAGTACTCCTAATACAGTAACTCCTAGGAGTAAATCCTTCTGTGAGGTTCCCTTTAACTTTTTAAATGCTGCTGTCAACCATGATAGAGGCATTGGTTCAACATAGCAGCCACCGTTAAATACCTGTCCAGCATATCCCGGTCTTGACTTCCTTCACCTTGGTCCGCTGCTCTCTCCTGTGCTCCACGTTGGGTTTTGCAAGTTGCCTGCTGTGGCTCAGTGATGTCATCTCCATGAATAGGAAGTCCCCGATGACATCTCATTCAGGGTGGTGACAGTGTGAGAATGCCCAGTGCATGCTGGGAGACTCAAATGTACTGTGATCAGAAGAAAGAAAGAGAAACGTAACTAGGAAGTTAAAGTAGAGAAGAATTGGTAGGGAATTTTTAATTGAAATACATTGGAAAAGTTGCTAGTTTTATTTTTAATTTAAGTAGTTTGACAGTGATATTAAATTCACTATTCAGTGTCGGTCAACCCATTTGATATATGCAGTTTGCATTGTAAAATTGGGTGCTAGTTCCTCTTAAATGAAAACCAATAGTTCCCCAAAGGCCTCATTCACATGTCTATGAAATAGGGTCTGTGTATGGACTATGATTTGCCTCGGGTCTCCAGACCTGAACATGTTAGCCTCACAGGCAGGGTCGGACTGAGGCACCGGGACATCGGAGAAATCTCCTGTGGGCCTCGGCCCCCAGCCCCTGCCTCCTTCATTAGTCCCTGCCCTGCATGTCGATAGTGCCTACACAACTGACCGGCCATGCTGTGTGCAGATGTCAGGCGCAAACTCCCCTCATCCAGCTGATTTCACTGCGTCAGCCATTTCCACATCATCCTATAAATCATTCCCAGCAATGATATCGCTAGGCTGCTCTGTGCGCACAGGACCTGTGATGAGGTCACGGGAGGGGAGGAGTCAGGGGTCACATGATCAGGGGCCTCTGTATGCAGGACTTTGGGGTGCTGATTGTCATGGTGCTGGATGAGGGGAAGTTTCTGTGTGATGACGGGTTTACAGGGTGTATGTAGCAGAGCTGTTTGTGTATAGGGTGTACGGAGCAGAGCCACGTGTGTATGGGGTGTACGGAGCAGAGCCACGTGTGTATGGGGTGTACGGAGCAGAGCCACGTGTGTATTGGGTGTATGTAGCAGAGCTGTGTGTATGGGGTGTACGGAGCGGAGCCGCGTGTGTATAGTGTGTACAGCGCAGAGCCACGTGTGTATTGGGTGTATGTAGCAGATGTGTGTGTATGGGGTGTACGGAGCGGAGCCGCGTGAGTATAGTGTGTACGGAGCAGAGCCACGTGTATATAGCGTGTACGGAGCAGAGCCACGTGTGTATAGGGTGTACGGAGCAGAGCCACGTGTGTATAGGGTGTACATCTCAAAGCCACGTGTGTATGGGGTGTACGTAGCGGAGCTGTGTGTGTATGGGTTGTACGGAGCGGAGCCGCATGTATATAGGGTGTACGGAGCAGAGCCGCGTGTGTATAGCGTGTACGGAGCAGAGCCACGTGTGTATAGGGTGTACGGAGCAGAGCCGCGTGTGTATAGGGTGTACGGAGCAGAGCCGCGTGTGTATAGCGTGTACGGAGCAGAGCCACGTGTGTATAGGGTGTACGGAGCAGAGCCGCGTGTGTATAGGGTGTACGGCGCAGAGCCACGTGTGTATGGGGTGTACGTAGCGGAGCTGTGTGTGTATGGGGTGTACGGAGCGGAGCCGCATGTATATAGGGTGTACGGAGCAGAGCCGCGTGTGTATAGCGTGTACGGAGCAGAGCCACGTGTGTATAGGGTGTACGGAGCAGAGCCGCGTGTGTATAGCATGTACGGAGCAGAGCCACGTGTGTATAGGGTGTACGGAGCAGAGCCGCGTGTGTATAGGGTGTACGGCGCAAAGCCACGTGTGTATTGGGTGTATGTAGCGGAGCTGTGTGTGTATGGGGTGTACGGAGCAGAGCCGCATGTATAATGTGTACGGCGCAGAGCCACGTGTGTATGGGGTGTACGTAGCGGAGCTGTGTGTGTATGGGGTGTACGGAGCGGAGCCGCATGTATATAGGGTGTACGGAGCAGAGCCGCGTGTATATAGGGTGTACGATGCAGAGCCGCATGTGTATAGGGTGTACGGAGCAGAGCCGCGTGTGTATAGGGTGTACGGAGCAGAGCTGCGTATGTATTGGGTGTACGTAGCGGAGCCACGTGTGTATTGGGTGTATGTCGCAGAGCTGTGTGTGTATGGGGTGTACGGAGCGGAGCCGCATGTGTATAGCGTGTACGGAGCAGAGCCGCTTGTGTATAGTGTGTACGGCGCAAAGCCACGTGTGTATTGGGTGTATGTAGCGGAGCTGTGTGTGTATGGGGTGTACGGAGCGGAGCCGCATGTATATAGGGTGTATGGAGCAGAGCCGCGTGTATATAGGGTGTACGATGCAGAGCCGCGTGTGTATAGGGTGTACGGAGCAGAGCCGCGTGTGTATAGGGTTATGTAGTGGAGCCACGTGTGTATTGGGTGTACGGAGCGGAGCCATGTGTGTACGAGGTGTACGGAGCAGAGCCACGTGTGTACGGGGTGTACGGAGCAGAGCCATGTGTGTACTTGATGTACGGAGCAGAGCCACGTGTGTATGGGGTGTGCGGAGCAGAGCCATGTGTGTATGAGGTGTACGGAGCAGAGCCACGTGTGTACGGAGCAGAGCCATGTGTGTACTTGGTGTACGGAGCGGAACAACATGTGTACGGGGTGTACAAAACAGCCCTGTGTGTACGAAGTGTATGGAGCTGAGCTGTGTGTACGAAGTTTACGGAGTGGAGCCATGTGTGTATGGGAGGGGAGCAGTGAAGGAACAGGCACTGGGAGAGAGGAGAGCTGGGCGAGGAACTGGTGACTGTCCGCAGCTGGCTCTTGGCTGTTCCTCATCCAGCAGTGGGCAGTCTGTGGACGCCCAGCCGTGCACTATGGCGGCTGTGGAAGTCACCGGGACCAGCAGCGACACCTCCAGCCCCGGCGAGGAGAGGATGAGGCGCCTCTTCCAGACCTGTGATGGGGACGTCGATGGCTATATCAGCAGGTATGGGGGGCACAACTGCAGGATTCACTTATCCCCCTGTGAGTGCAGGAGGCTGGGCTGAGAGCCCTTGTGCCCACTGATGATGCCACCCTCCGGGCCCTGGGGGCACAGGGGCTCCACTCATTCTGCTCTGGTACAGCACATGTCCCTCCTTGCCAATGTGCTGCCCACCTTTCCTGGGTACAGCAGGGGGAATCTGCTGGCAGGGTGAGTCCTCAGGGCGCTGCTGCCATTGTTCTGAGAAGTGGAGTTATTTCTAGCAGTTCCTGACATTTGTGCCCATGTACTTAGAACAGATTATGAAGGGCAGCGCTGGCACGTGAGAAATCCCAGCGGGATGTGACATTCGGGCTCAGTCTTACAGGATTTATGGCAGATATGACACATCTTAGTTTACCTAAGGCCATGTTCACAATGAGGTGTAAGTGCACCAGAATCTGAAGCAAAAAAGTCTGGTGCTGACCCTGTGGTGCTCGCTGTGGGTTCTGCGCGTGGAATACCCTATCCCATTGTGTAAGGCCTCGGGCCACCAACTGCGGTGTCCAGGAAGATTGTTCACTAGGTGACATGTCACAGGTTAAAAGAAATCCACCGGAATGACCAGCAGTGCAGATTACCCATTGGAGTTTATGGGGGCGATTTGTGGGTACTTCATATGTTAATCTGCTTTGTGGAGACTAAAGGTACTGCCACACTAAGTGATCTCGCTAGCGATCTCGTTAATGACGCAAGCTAACGAGATCGTTGGTGTGATCGCTTTTAGGTCGCTAGTAGCTGCCAAACAGGAGATCTCATAAACGACACATCAGCGGTCAGTAGAGTTGAGCGATACTTTCCGATATCCAAAAGTATCGGAATCGGAATGGTATCGCCGATACACAAAAAATATCGGCGATACCCGATACCGATACCGGAAATACAATGTAAGTCTATGGGAACAAAATATCGGAATTAAAAAAAAAACATTCTAGCCTTGTAGGTTAATTGTACATGAAGGAAAACAACAAAGAGTAATGTACAATGTATTGGGGGAGGTTGAGGAAACATTAAAGGCATAGATGTTTAACCCAATCCAATGGAATAGCATTAATTTTTTTTTTTAGGAAATACGTTCGGATTGACGAAGAAATTGACAATGTTGTTAACCTTTTTTCTATTTTGGCAAATATGTATGTTTCACAACTTCCATGCTCTTCACCTTTTTAACTTTTGACACACTTTCTCCTTCATAATCTTCAGCAGCATCATCTTTGTCATCAAATTATTCTTCATTTTCACCTTCTTTATCTTCTTCTAAAACTTCTTGCTTTTCATGTTTTTGTTAACATTACTCATATTGTTCTTTTTAAACTATTATTCTTCTTCATATTATAGTCCTTCATCTTCTTCATCATATTCTTATTTGTGACATAGATTCCTGTACTTGTAATCTGTAAAAGTATGATTTTTTCATCGTTCCGTTCTTGCTGCCACAAAAGATTTAAATTACAACAGTATTTGTCCGTGTTCAGTTTAGCCTGCAGCATCAGGCATTTACCAGGGGCACCACGAGGAGGAACGGACTCACCCCCATACACTGCTTAGTCTTCTTCTGCTTATAATTTAGAGCATATATTTTGCTCTTCATTTTGGTCTTATACTTCATGTTCTTCTGCCTTTAGATCTTCTGCTTATTGTTCTTGTGTCTCTTGTTCTGTATCTTGTATTTGTAGCACAACCTTGTACCAGCTGATGTTACTGGGACACGGTTACTAAGCAGGAGGTACCTGTGCTCCAAAGCACTACCAAGGACCAGCAGACGTTGCTGGAACTCGGATACCGAGATGGAGGCACCTAGGCCAAAGGCACTGCGGAGAACCAGTTGACGGTACTGGAACCCGGACGGGTAGCAGAAGGTACAAGAGCCAATGCAAGTAACGAGGACCAGCTGACTGTGCTGGAACCCGGAGGGGCAGCAGAAGGAAAAGAGCCAATGGCACAACCGAGGACCAGCTGACGTTACTGGGACACGGTTACTAAGCAGGAGGTACCTGTGCTCCAAAGCACTACCAAGGACAAGCAGACATTGCAGGAACTCGGATACCGAGATGGAGGCACCTAGGCCAAAGGCACTGTGGAGAACCAGCTGACGGTACTGGAACTCGGACGGGTACCATAAGGCACCCATGAAAATGTAAGTTGACAGGCCGCAAGCCGTCTGCAGTTACCAAATCACACAGTCCTACAGTGGGTGCTTGTCCTATTTTCACAACGGAAAGAGCCTTTATTTACATATCCCACAGCACACATAGGAATCACCTAAACTGCAGGCACCATAGAGTCGGATAACCGGAATGCAACATGACAGGACAACTTATTTGAGGCTAATTTACGTTGACACTGCCAGGAAACAGCTGTGGTGCTGTAACCAGGGTGGGCATGAGTCAGTACCCGTGCCAATTACTTCCGAGCAACAACTGGCGGTGTTGGAGCCCAGGGATGAGAGGAGGACAGGGTGGAGGCAGCATGACTTTTTGTCGTACACACAGCAGGGGAACAGCTGCCATTACTCAACCCCAGTAACACAGGAGCAAGTGTTGACTGTGCTAACAGCACTTACAGGCAACAACTGGCGGTGTTGGAGCCCAGGGTCCAATGCATCGACTTCAATTGTTTCCACCTCCTCTCAGGAACACAGCACTGTTGATCAACCATCTGTCTCTTCACCGCCTGCCAAATTGCCCAGTCAGTCAGAGAGTTCTGTACAGGAGCCAGCTGAGTCTCTGCTTCTGTTCTCAGAATCTGTTGGTTTGCAAACAGGGGCACAGCCAAGCAGCATTCTGGAATGTGAAGAAGAGGGAGTATGCAGTGATGCGCAACAGCTGTGTCTCTCTGAATCTGAAGAGGCGGGTGAGACAGTGCTGATGGTCAGCACACCGCAGAACGCATCTGATGATGATGAGACTCAGGTGCCAGTTTCTGTTGAGCATGGTGGTGGCCAGACCACCCAACAGCAGCAGGTGTTGGAAGAGGTTAGTGGAGATGATGAGGTCCAAGACCCAACATGGCGTGAGGAACAGGAAGGTGGTGGTAGCAGCTCTGAGGAAGCGATTGCCCCAACGGTACAAACAGGAGGGAGAGTTAGGCTGCATACTCTGTTGCCTGTAGCCTCCATTTTGGCACCTGTTCGGATTTCTCTTCCAAAAGTCTAAACGGACGCTCCCAGGACTTGCACTGCGTGGTCCTTTTTTCACACACTTGCAGATGATATTTGCTATGTCAAATGCAAGCTGTGTAATCAAAAAGTAAAAAGAGGTAAAGTGTCAGTAACCTCAATACCACAAATATGTGTAAACATGTGCGGAGAAAACACGTACTTGAGTTACAAAGACACACTGAAGATGTACAGTCTATAGAGAATCACTGCACAAGTTTAACTGCATATGTCATGGTTAAATTTGAAATTTTTATTGCACACTTGATGTGAAAAAAGAAAATAGCTATGAGACTACTGACTGACGTTTTGGGCAACACAGTGGCCTTTATCAAATAGTCGCTGGAAGAGATAGAAAAATTTACAGTCAATGACAATGTATAATATATACAATATATACAATAAATACATAGGGTGAAGAATATATATACATAGGAATTAGGCAACATGTTAAACATTTGGGTGATACTGTAGAACACGGAGAATTATCCCTCTAGGGTATGCGGGTGGATAATGTAGTTTTTTGTTGATTTTTGGGAGTGTGTAGAAAACAGGGGTGATGAGGTATTGAATATTAAGGAATGTCATAGTCTTACAGTCTATGGTGATCAATTAAAGATGTTTTGTCAGGATACGATAAATTTTTTGACAGATGTAAAATGTAGGGTCACAATTGAGTTGTCTGTAGGTTAGGTTAACTGACAGTTGTCTATGAATTTCGGCAATAGATTGGGTCTTATTCATAATAACGATAGCACCCCCCTTATCTGCTGGTTTAATAATAATGTTGGGGTTATCTTTCAGAGATTTTATGGCTTGTTTATCTGTGGGTGTCAGGTTGTGGCGTATCGGGTGTAGGCCCAATCTCGGCAAACCATCCACGAGCACAGGCTCTGAATGCTGGCATTGCAAAACTCCTGTCCCTTGAAATGCTGTCATTCAGGCTGGTGGAGACTGACAGTTTACGGAACTTAATGGCATTGGCAGTCCCACAATACAATGTGCCAAGCTGATTTTATTTCAGCAGGCAAGCCGTCCCTGGTCTGTAAAAGCATGTTGTTGAGGTTAAAATTAAACATGCGCTACTAAACTCCGTCAGTAGCAATGTCCACCTGACCACCGCTGCGTGGACCAGTATCCATGGCCAGGGACGATACCTTTCCCTTACTGCCCATTGGGTCAATGTTGTGGAGCCGGTACAGATCTTGCGAGTGGCGCTGTACGTGTTCAGGCAACTACAAGGATTGCGGGAATCAAGTCTGTACACATTGATTCCTCCTTCTCCATTTCCTCAGAAACATCGTTGCAGGAGCCGTCACGGTCTACCTCCACATGGACCCGTGAACGCTTAATAAGAATCTTTAGTTATATAGCGCCAACAGATTACGCAGCGCTTTACAGTTTAACAGTTTCAGAACACAAGTCATAACTAACAACGTTACCAATACAATAATGAAAGCAATATAATCCGCACATGCTCGTGAGAGCTTACAATTTACAAATATGTGGGGGAGATACAAAGTACAGGTGTTTATATACAATGGTGTATTTAGAATGATGGCCCAGCCATTTTGAGGGAGTGAGGGATGGATGGAGATAGTGAATGGGCTACACACACACACTTACACATAGAATGACTTTGATTAGTGAATGTGATAGGCCGCTATGAAGAAATGTGTTTAGAGTGAGCGCCCCAAAACATGCAAATTGTGGATAGTTCTAATTTCTTGGGGTACAGCATTCCACAGTATTGGCGCAGCGCGGGAGAAGTCTTGGATTCGGGAGAGATGTTCTTTAGGTGTAGGTGGCAATAGCGGGCAACAGATTGTATATGGGAGGTGAAGGAGAGATTGGTGTCAAACATAACACCCAGACAGCGAGCCTGTTGACCGATATGAGCACAGACGTGGCCAAACGTCAACAGGCCGTCCTGAAATTAATTTCCATGGGGAATCAAAGACACACAGCGCTGGAGCTCTGGAATGCCATAAAGCAAGAGAGCGACATGTGTATTTTGCCAGCGAATCTCCAGCCAGGCTTGGTAGTGTGTGACAATGGCCGAAATCTGGTGGCAGGTCTGGGCCTAGGCAACATCACTCACATACCATGTCTGGCACATGTGCTAAACTTGGTCGTCCAGAGTTTTTTGAGGGACTATCCGGATCTTGATGCACTGCTGCACAAGGTCCGCCTACAGTGCGCTAACTTGCGACGTTCCACCATGGCCAGATCGCGCATTGCAGCTCTGCAACGCAGATTTTGCCTTCCTGAACATCGCATCATATGTGACGTACCCACCAGGTGGAATTCCACGTTACATATGTTGGAGCGGTTGTGTGAGCAGCAGCCAGCAGTAATGGAGTATCAGCTGCATCAGTTGCAATCAACTCGCAATTTGCGCCGTTCACTTCACCACTACTGAGTGGGCCTCTATAATAATAATCTTTATTTATATAGTGCCAACAGATTCCGCAGCGCTGTACAGTTTAACAGTTTCATAACACAAGTCATAAGTGACAACGTTAACAATACAATAATTAAAGCAATATAAGCCGCCCCTGCTCGTGAGACCTTACAATCTACAATGAGGAGGGGGAGCTACAAAGTACAGTTGTTTATATACAATGGTTTATTTACAATGATGGTCCAGCCATTTTCAGGGAGTGAGGGATGGATGGAGATAGTGAATGGGCTACACACACACACAGTTACACGTAGAATGACTTTGATTAGTGAATGTGATAGGCCGCTCTGAACAAATGTGTTTTGAGTGTGGAAGTAGGGCTGTTAATGGGGATGTTGAAGTCTCCAAGGATAAGGGTTGGTACTTCTGAGGACATGAAAGTGCGGCAGCCAGGCAGAGAAGTGGTCAAGGAACTGTGTGGGCGAGCCTGGGGTCCGATATATTACCGCTACTCTAAGGAGAGGGGACGAAAGAGCCTCATGGTGTGTACCTAATAATTTTCAAAATCTTAATATAAAATTTACATGTTACATATTTACATCTAGTATAAAACATTTAACCATTAAGCCTACTTACAGAACAAGGAAGTGTAAAAAAACTTGTGCTTAAAAAAAAAGTGCAAATTAAATGTGAGAAGGGCAGTGTAACAAATAATTTAGGAAAAAGATAAACTAACATCAAGTGCTGTGTGCTGTGTAAGAGCCAGACACATTAACATGAAATCAGTCTGGAATAGCGGTGATTTTCTCCCCATAACCCGAGTAACATTCTGGGGAGAGGGGTGTAGAGTCAACGATCAGCAACTAGCTACGGTAGATCAAATACCTGAAAAAAAAAAAAAAAAATGGTTATTTAACATTCATAAGATACATTTTATTTTATCAAAAAAAAATTAAATATTTAACATTCATAAGATACATTGTATTTAAAAAAAAAAAAAAAATTATTTAACATTCCTAAGATAAAAAATTTTTTTAAACATAAAAACTATAATACACAGCAGGATCTTTAGTAAAAACCAGACTTACCACTGTAACCTCTTAATCCTTGCAAGCTTCAACACAACGTTGACAAGGTACACAGCAGGGGTGGTCGGTCTCCTAGACAACGAGCAAACTCCTTCATGTTGAGAGAGGCCACCATCTCCTTAGCTTTCTGGTACTTTTCTGTGGGAATGAGCTTGTCTCCAACCAGCCAGGAATATTCATTGAATAGCACACCATGGTTTGGTATTAGCACCCAGTACCAAAAGTGAAGCCAACCACAGTTCCCATTTCTCATGAACTTTATTTGATATACTGGCTGGCCAAACATTAGTTTCTCACAAAGGAGCTGAAGACCCTGAGTGGCAGTAGGTGCAAGTCTCTCCAGCATGACCTGTTTGTTAGATATTTGCCGTCTACACCTAAAGAACATCTCTAGAATCCGCCCTTTCTCACCATGGAAACAACAAAAACCCTCACTGTAGCATTGATCCACTCCCGCCTGGACTACTGCAATGCTCTATTACTTGGCCTCCCCATTACTCGACTATCCCCTCTCCAGTCCATCCTTAATGCAGCAGCCAGGGTCATCCATCTGGCTAATCGGTACTCGGACGCGTCCGCTGTTCGCCAGTCCTTACACTGGCTGCCCATTCATTATAGGATCCAATTCAAAGTACTGGTTCTCACCCACAAAGCTCTCCACAGTGCAGCACCCCCCTACATCTCCTCCCTCATTTCTATCTATCGGCCTAACCGACTGCTGCGCTCTGCAAATGACTTTCGACTAACCTCTGCAGTAATCCGTACCTCCCACTCCCGACTCCAAGACTTCTCCCGCGCTGCGCAAATCCTCTGGAATGCTCTACCACAAGAAATTATGACTATCCACAATTTGCCTGGTTTCAGGCGCTCCCTCAAAACACATTTGTTCAGAGTGGCCTATCACATTCAATAAGCAAAGTCGTTCTATGTTTAAGTGTGTATGTGGAGCCCATTCACTACCTCCATCCATGCCTCACTCCCTCAAGATGGCTGGACCATCATTGGAAATGCACCATTATATACACACCTGTACTTTGTATCTCCCCCACCTCATTGTAGATTGTAAGCTCTCACGAGCAGGGTCGGCTTATTTTGCTTTAATTATTGTATTGTTAACGTTGTTACCTATGACTTGTGTTTTGAAACTGTTAAAGTGTAAAGCGCTGCGGAATATGTTGGCGCTATATAAATAAAGATTATTATTATTATTATATCAGAGGGAGAAGAGGATTGGGCCTTGACAAGGTGCCCGATTGCATCTTAAGTCTTATTGAATGTTGGAGCCAGTCCACCGTACAAAAGCAGCCATAGAGTGTCCGGGTACCTGCTTGGATTTCGATCAAAATGAAGACTACTTTGATGTACATGTACACCAATTCGAGAAAAATGACAAGGATGAGGCAGTAAGACACGCTCAGCAGAGTACAAGCAGCATTGCTTGAAGAAGTAACTTGAGCGTGATCAAAATTGAATAAATTAAAATCTCAGACTACAGTGAACACAACTCTTAGCTGTGAAAGGGCTTTTTGTGTCCTTCTACAGTGTTTTCAACCAATGTATTGGATACGGATGGAAGCACGTCACACTATAATTTCAATTGAATGGAGCAGCAAGAATTACACTAAAGAAAAAAAAAAAAAAAGAGTGAGAGTGACATGTGCAGATGCCTACATACAGCGTTGTATGCCGAGCAAACTGCAGCGCGTCACCTGCACTCACACACACACCTTGCAGAGCTGTGAAAAAAACACTGCAAGGCAAAAGGAAGATGTACACAGCGGTTGGTAAAGTAGCCTGCCTAAAGCACAGTACACAAAATCGCAATCTCTAACTGTCCCTCAGAGTCAGCAGAGCAGCGTTCTGTCCCAAACTGAATTAACAGCACAGTGACGCTAAAATGGCGGCTTTATGCCACAACAATACCTTCCTTGTGTCACGGTTAGGGTAGCGTGTGTCTATTATATGAGTGTCTGTAAAATGTAACGTTACGCAGACTTATTCTGCCCTTGGGACGCAAAAATAAGACAGCAGTAATCATTTACTGTATAAAACTCCACCTATGCGCAACAAAACAAGCACGTTCCCTCTTACGGTTCCTGCGCTGACATGTGAGTAGGGAGTTTGGAGACGTTCCTGAATTTATCCCAGGTATCCAAGCATATCAGGCCGATAGGAGAGCATTAAAACCACCCACGGTGGTGACTTAAATATGGTGAATCGAACCAGTGAAGAACTGTAGGTCGATGCGAATGAATGTGCGATCACATGACACACGTTTATAATAACCCTTGCTAGACACGAGTAACTTTGTAGACATTTGGACACACCTGAACCCAGATGGCAGTGAATATTCATTCTATTCGGCGCCACATGACTCTTGGTCCAGAATAGATTATATATTGCTAGCACAGGAGCTATTAAGGGGAGTGGAAGAGGCAGATGTGCACAGCGTAGCTATATATGACCACGCGCCCGTATCAGTGACCCTGCCAGATATGGTGCAGATGGGGCCAAACCAAACTTGGCGCTTCCCGACCTATTTGTTAATGGATGAGAAGTTTCGACATCATGTGAAGCAATGGTGTTTTTAATATGTAAGGGATAATGGAGATACTAGGGATAGGCCGGAACTTTTATGGGCAGCAGGGAAGGGAGTAATGCGCGGGAAACTAATAGGTTATCAGACAACGCTAAAAAAGAAGATGGCGACAAACTACTCGCAGGCTAGCAGGATATTACGCGATAGGTACACGGCAAACAAGACAAGTTCATCAACACAGGTTAAAAATAGATGTAAGCAGGCTAAGGTTGACTTACACGTATGGGTATATCGACGAGAGAGAAGCAGTAATAACAATTATAGAGCCGATGTATATCGTTATGGTAGTAAATGAGGGAGACTATTAGCACGACTAGCGAAAGGAAATCACATTCGTCATCAACATATTACAGCGTTAACGAATAAACATGGGATCATGAACACAGACCCTCGAACCATAAACACCATTCTACAAGAATACTACTCAGACTTATATAAGGTGGAACATACGGATAGTGAGGAGGGTAACACCTTTGTAGATGGAATACGGTTACCATCCATCACAAACTATCAGCTTCTCCTTTTAAAAAAACAAATTGAGGTGACGGAAGTGACAGCGGCGATAAGTTACTTTAAATACGGGAAAGCTCCAGGATCTGACGGGTTTACAGCCAAATTATTAAAATTATTGAGTGAGGATATCCCGTCCACATTGGTACGCACCTTCAATCATATATTGGAGACAGGAGGGTTGCCCAGCCATTCAAACATGTCACACATGAAGTTGCTACTAAAACCAAACAAACCTTCACATCTGCCTGGATCCTATCGTACATTCTCACTCATTGACCATTATATCAAGATTTTGTCCAGGATCATGGAAGATCTTTTGAGTAGCATTGTTCCTACGCTGATAGGGCGATCACAAGTGGCCTTTGTTAGCTACTTTGTTGGCTACTATCAGTCTCACTATGCATAACACATGTGTGCAGTGGGCAGTATTACCTTTGCCTTCGGTGGAGTAGGAAAACCCCTCTCCTATCGAAGTGTTAGTTGGGGAGATGGAAGATTTGACACCGGGACCTGAATTGTAATACTTAAATGTGACAGGTGACAAATTTGTTAAGGCGCAACTACGCGGCCCCTACGTTGAGTCTAGCCCGTGAAAATTTACTGGTTGTCAATGGGGAACCCCAACACCCCGGGGCAGCTACAGTATTTAAACAATTAGAGCTGAACCAAGATTTGCTGTATCAGGTTTATAAAATACATGTTGAAATTTTTTAGCAATTGCTGCTACCGCAGTCATATCGGAGGTTGGTAATGGACTTAGCGCATGCGCATGTACTAGGGTGACATTTGTGCCAAAAGAAAACCCTACACAGAATTATACAACGGTTTTACTGGCTGGGGGTCTATCAAGAAGTTAAACGGTATTGTAACTCTTGTCGCATGCGCCAGATACACAGTCCTCAGCCTCATTTTGTAAGTCCCTTGGTGCCATTAAAAATTTTAGAGGTCCAGTTTGAGAGAATACCCATGGATCTGGTGGAGCCGGTTAATAAATCAGCAAGGGGTCATCAACAGGGGCAATAAAAGGGGCACTGTGTGGGTCACCAGTTTTGAGCACACCCGAGTCCAAAAGAGAATTCATTGTCCAGACTGATGCGTCAGAGGTAGGTCTGGGTGCCGTGTTGTCTCAGGACTGGAGCTTAACGGGGAGGAGCATCCCATTAGTTTCCTGAGTCGAAAACTTACTCCATCAAAAAACAGAGACAGCATTGTAGAGAGAGAGTGCCTGGCGATAAAGTGGGCACTGGAGTCGTTGCGCTACTATTTGTTGGGGATAACATTTTGTTTTGTAAATGATCATTCCCCTGTGACTGGCAGTGTTGTAGCCCAGGGAGTAGAGTTCAGGTGGTAGAAAGATGAACATAACAGGAGACTTGGAAAACGTTGGCAAACAGTTATTTAATCTGAAAACGGACAGGCAAATTCAGGTGAGATCCATGCCTTGTTCATTTTCAGAAAAATAAGCCGGTCTACATTGTCTGAGGATAGTCGCATGCGACGGTATGTTAGTACACCACCTGCAGCACTAAAGACGCGCTCAGATAATACACTGGCAGCAGGGCAAGCCAGCACCTCCAAAGCATACCACACATCAAATACAAATATAACAGTAATAATAATATTATCAATAAAAAATGAAATTGCACACACAGTACACAGACACAGCTCATATGTGTGTATGAGAGAGTGTTTCTGTGTGTAGTTCATGCCTCTAGCCTAGAAGATCAGTCTTGCTAAAATCTTTAACACTGACCCCTGTTCTGTTCTTAAAATGGTGGATGCTGAACTGCTTCTCAGCCCCCTCATACACAATCATTATGTGGCACTGCTGGGCTCAGTCAGAGGCATCAGATTGAACTAGGCTGTCCTGAGTCATTCTCAATAGAACATTTTGTTCAGCAGTTCATCTAGTTCATTTAGTTCAGAGGTCACATGATGCATTTCCTATCAGCTCCTCACAGGATAGGGTGGAGAAAAACTGAACTAAATGAACTAATCTTTTGAACTAATCTTTTCAGTGAACTAGTTCATGGTGAACTAATCACCAAAATTAACTAGATTTCCCATCACTATGGTGTACACCTTGGTGGCGCTGTCACAAAACTTCGCCACATTTGTAACATACAGCTCTTGCCCTGTGCAGAGGCGCTGCTTGTGCTCTCTCTTGTTGCAGCGGTGTCTACAATGCCTCGACGCACAGAGCTGCTTTGTAAAGCAGTAGCAGCAGCAGCGCTCTCGGCTGGAATGGAGAACATTATGGATTTCAACAGTGTGTCTTGGTCCTCCAACATTTTACGGTCCCGGTTCAACGGTGTGATGAGGCTTTGTAAGTTGTCCCAGTAGCGAGGGTCTAGGAGGGTGTACACCCAATAATCTGACGTGGTGAGAATGTGGCCGATGCAGCGGTCGTTTCTCAGGCAGTGCAGCATGAAATCAACCATGTGCTGCAGACTCACAAATGGCCAACAAACGCTGTCCTCTGGAAGAGCGTCACACTAATATATTTTTGTAAATTTAAAATAGAATAAAGCAGCAGCAATTTTTGAAAAATTACAAGGATGAGCCAGTGACAGACACTCAGCAGAGTACACGCTGCGGTGGTTGAAGTGGAGCGGGATCTACACTCCTACAAAAAAATGAAACCTCAGACTACAGTGAACACTGAAACACAACTGTTCACTTTCTGTGAAAGGCCTTTTTGTGGACTTCTATTAAGTTTGCAAGCAATGTATTGTATTTTGATGGAAGAGCGTCACACTAATATATTTTTGTAAATTTAAAATAGAATAAAGCAGCAGCAATTTTTGAAAAATTACAAGGATGAGCCAGTGACAGACACTCAGCAGAGTACACGCTGCGGTGGTTGAAGTGGAGCGGGATCTACACTCCTACAAAAAAATGAAACCTCAGACTACAGTGAACACTGAAACACAACTGTTCACTTGCTGTGAAAGGCCTTTTTGTGGACTTCTATTAAGTTTGCAAGCAATGTATTGTATTTTGATGGAAGAGCGTCACATTAATATATTTTTGTAAATTTAAAATAGAATAAAGCAGCAGCAATTTTTGAAAAATTACAAGGATGAGCCAGTGACAGACACTCAGCAGAGTACACGCTGCGGTGGTTGAAGTGGAGCGGGATCTACACTCCTACAAAAAAATGAAACCTCAGACTACAGTGAACACTGAAACACAACTGTTCACTTGCTGTGAAAGGCCTTTTTGTGGACTTCTATTAAGTTTGCAAGCAATGTATTGTATTTTGATGGAAGAGCGTCACACTAATATATTTTTGTAAATTTAAAATAGAATAAAGCAGCAGCAATTTTTGAAAAATTACAAGGATGAGCCAGTGACAGACACTCAGCAGAGTACACGCTGCGGTGGTTGAAGTGGAGCGGGATCTACACTCCTACAAAAAAATGAAACCTCAGACTACAGTGAACACTGAAACACAACTGTTCACTTGCTGTGAAAGGCCTTTTTGTGGACTTCTATTAAGTTTGCAAGCAATGTATTGTATTTTGATGGAAGAGCGTCACACTAATATATTTTTGTAAATTTAAAATAGAATAAAGCAGCAGCAATTTTTGAAAAATTACAAGGATGAGCCAGTGACAGACACTCAGCAGAGTACACGCTGCGGTGGTTGAAGTGGAGCGGGATCTACACTCCTACAAAAAAATGAAACCTCAGACTACAGTGAACACTGAAACACAACTGTTCACTTGCTGTGAAAGGCCTTTTTGTGGACTTCTATTAAGTTTGCAAGCAATGTATTGTATTTTGATGGAAGAGCGTCACACTAATATATTTTTGTAAATTTAAAATAGAATAAAGCAGCAGCAATTTTTGAAAAATTACAAGGATGAGCCAGTGACAGACACTCAGCAGAGTACACGCAGCATTAGTTGAAGTAACTGGAGCGTGATCTGCACTCAAAAAAAAAAAAAAATCACAGACTGCAGTGAACACTGAAACACAACTGTTCACTTGCTGTGAAAGGCTCCATTGTGGACTTCTATAGTGTTTGCAACCAAGGTATTGTATACGGATGGAAGCGCGTCACACTATTATTTCAATTACATGGAGCAGCAAGAATTACACTGAAGAAAAAAAAAAGAGTCTGTGAGTGACACGTGCAGATGCCTACAGACAGCGTTGCATACAGAGCAAACTGCAGCGTCACCTGCACTCACACACACCTTGCTGAGCTGTTAAAACAACACTGCAGGCAAAAGGAAGCTTTACACAGCGGTTGGTGCTAGCCTGCCTACAGCACAGTACACTAAATCGCAATCTCTAACTGTCCCTCAGAGTCAGCACAGCAGCGTTCTGTCCCTTACTGAATTCACAGCACAGTGACGCTAAAATGGCGGCGGCGCCTTTTATACACTGAAGAAAAAAAAAAAAAGAGTCTGTGAGTGACACGTGCAGATGCCTACAGACAGCGTTGCATGCAGAGCAAACTGCAGCGTCACCTGCACTCACACACACCTTGCAGAGCTGTTAAAACAACACTGCAGGCAAAAGGAAGCTTTACACAGCCGGTGGTAAACTAGCCTGCCTAAAGCACAGTACACTAAATCGCAATCTCTAACTGTCCCTCAGAGTCAGCAGAGCAGCGTTCTTTCCCTAACTGAGTTCACAGCACAGTGACGCTAAAATGGCTGCGGCGCCTTTTATAGTGCATTCTGACATCATTTCAGCAGCCAATCACAGCCATGCCATTAGTTAAGATGACCGCAGCATTACAGGATGTGCCCACACTTCATAAGATTCATCATTGGCTGACTAACATCACATTGCCTCTCAAAGAATTATGGGAACTTCCGATTCCGGTATACGATATTGAAAAAGTATCGGAATTAAGTATCGGAATTCCGATAACGCGAATATCGGCCGATACCCGATACTTGCGGTATCGGAATGCTCAACACTAGCGGTCAGCGATCTCTTTAACGACTTTGGCGGTCGTTAGGATCTGTCATTAGCATGTACTGAACGCAACCTTTTCCACGCCCCTCAGCACAGATATGTTATATATGTGCAACAATTTATGTTTTGACCGCTTCATGAAAGACGGCGTATAGCGCTCCCTTTCATTGTTCTCGAGCGCTTCTCATTCATAGGAATTTCCAGCATCGCTCCTGCTCTCTGCGTCCTGCTAGACTGCTTTACAGCTACTGCGATCCTCTCTGTGACGCAAAAGAGAACCTAGTCCCACCTGCCTGATTCTACAGATATTGCGATCCACTCCGTGACGCTAAAAAAACCCTAGTCCCGCCTGCGCCGCTGTCATATGCGTCACAAACGAGGTCGCTCGTCGTTCGCAAAAGGTGCTAAACACAGCGATATAGGCTCACCAGCGGGACGCCAACGATCAAAAAACGGTCCAGAACGCTAGTGAACGATCAGCGACATCACAGCAGGGGCCACATCGCTGCTACATGCGACACACAACGAGGTCGCTAACGAGATCGCTAAATAGTGACGTAGTAGCGATGTCGTTAGCGATCTCGTTAGCGATCACGCTTAGTGTGGCATACCCTTAAGGCTACTTTCACACATCAGTCTTTTTGTGTGAGAGAGAGAGAGACCTTGGATTCCGGATCAGTTTTTTTGACGGATTTGACAAAACACTGGTCCGGTTCCATAGACTTGTATTATTTCCGGCCGCCTGATGCGCCGATTCAGGCGGCTCCGGAAAAAAAAAAAAAACTTGCAGTCAGCGTCTTCTCCGGCCGCCGGAATGTACATTTCCGAAGGATCCGGCCAAAAACGGATGCAACGCAGTGACATCAGGCGCGATCCGACGCTAATGACAGTCAATGGTAAAAAAAAACGCATCCGGACCGGATGCGTTTTTTTTAAAAACACGCCGGATCGCGCCTGACGTCAAAAGACTGATGTGTGAAAGCAGCCTAAGGTAGGCTCATACTGAGGTGTTTTTTCTCAGTTTTTGCAGTAGAAAATCTTTAAAAAAAACACCAGTTTTAGAGTTTGTGTTGTAAAACACTGCCAAAAACCCTCTGTGTGAACATGTTCTACGAGAGGAAAAACAATCTGTTTTTCAAGAAGAAAACTCTTCAGGAATTATTACTTTTCTCTTGGGTTTTGTAGACCTAAAATCTCCTTTATATTAGTATTTTCTGGACTTTACCTGAGCTCTTTTTCAACACTTTTTTCTTGCTGGAGCTTTTTCTTTGTGGGGGAGCGTCTTACTGACAGTCGATGACTTTAAAAAAAATCTTTACAACGAATAAGAAAACAGTAGCTTTTTTTTTTAAAACAAAAGCACTGACATTCGCTTGAAAAGACTTCATGATCTTGACATCTTTTTAGCTTTCCCATTGACTTATAATTTAAAGGGAACTTCTCATATCACCAAATAATGTTAATCTGCGGATATCAGCCGCCGCCTGAATCAGCGTGGGAGCGATGAGGAGAGGTGAGTATAGTTATATATATATATATATATATATATATATATATATATATATCCTGGTTGCATGATACCCTGTATGAGGGGAGGCATGTAACTCTATGAGGAGGGCTGCATTATATTCTGTGGGGGCTGTATTATACTATATGAAGGGGGCTGCATTATATTCTATGGGGGGCTGCATTATACTCTATGATGCTTGCTGCATTATATTCTATGGGGAGCTACATTATATTCTATGAGGAGGGCTACACTATATTCTATGAGGAGGGCTATATTATACTTTATGAGGGGGCTACATTATACTATATGAGGGGGCTACTTTATATTCTATGAGTTGGCTACTTTATATTCTATGAGAGGGGCTACCCCAACCCCTGCTACATAATTACTACCTTATATTATACCCTGATATTAGCGCGTTTTACCGCACAATTGGTGGTCTTGTATTTATTTTTGTAGCTACATAGCGGGCCCCAAGAATGATTTTCTCTGGTGGGCCCAAGGTGCTCCAGTCCGACGCTGCTCACAGGCATATACGGGACTATTGAGTTTGGGTCGGGAGACCTGTGGCCAGTCTGTATATCATACTCTGTACACAGATCGTGTATCATAGATGTCTGAATGAGACCTAAGCTCAACCTACTGCTCATTATATGTACTAGAAGATTCAGGCTTAACAATAAGAAAATAATTGGTTTACATTTTGATTTAATTTAAAAATACAAATAGCAATTAGCTTCAATAAATATTAGCCAAGAATAAAACAATACTTTTAAGAGAATGCAGCCTATGCTTAATTAAGGAAAATACTTTTTAAGGGAATTGTCTATATTCATCTGAATGTAATGAAATATACGGATTTGCTGTGAGCGCATTCCCCCAACAGCACGCAGGAAACAATGATCCTTTCATCATTCTGTTTCCTTTGTTCTGAGGCACAAATCTATTTTCCTCTTAGGGATTATTAATACTTTGCTCCTTTGGTGTCACAGAACCTACAGAATGGCTTTGCTTTTAGAGTTCACACAATTGCACAGTATTTAAATGCATTCTTTAGTAAACAGAGAAAAGTACAGCTTTTTGGTATAGTTACAGTTTCTTATGCATGATTCTGTGTGGTAGTAGATTCCTTAGCAGCGACACCACAGGAGTCTGCCAATATCTTCTAACATATAACAAAAAAGGTTATTGATGCTTCACCAAAGGTCCCTGTATATTTCAGCAAATTAATGTCTGTTTAGTCGTCATACATTCAAGGGGGATCTTGGTGGAGAAGTGGTGGGAGAAGATCAATATATTGTCAGGGTATGTGTAGTTAAACTTAGTCTTGCAATTTAATGTGCACAGCTTCATGTGAATGAAAGTCCTCCAGCACTTTTCCTAACCCAAATGTTTTTTTATCCTTGCTTAGTGAAAAATAATGTTGCTACTAGGAGCTGTTATGCAGGACCCAGGAGAAACCACCAGAGTATGCAGCTCCATACATTGCATTCATCCATTGCCAGGCAGGTAGCAGATAATATTGATCTATGTTATAAATGGATTGTCAACATGTGAGTTCTGGTCAAGCCCTTAAAGAGCTCTTCCACTCTCTTGATGGATTCAAAGTTTCAAATAGACTTACACAGTCATTCTGACATGGATTTTTTAAGTAAGCAAAACGTCCTCATCGGGTCTAAGAGAAAATTATTGCATGCAGTTAGTGATGAGCGAGTATACTCGTTGCTCGGGTGGTCTCCAAGTATTTGGAAGTGCTCAGAGATTTATTTTCTGTTGCCGCAGCTGCATGATTTGCGGCTACTTGACAGCCTGAATACATGTGGGGATTGCCTGTTTCTTAGGGAATTTCCCCATGTATTCAGGCTGTCAAAAAGCCGCAAATCATACAGCTATGGCAACAGAAACTAAATCTCCGAGCACTTACAAATACTCGGAGACCACCCGAGTGTGCTCGAGAAAACCCGAACAATGAGCATACTCATTCATCACTACATTCAGTTCATGAAAATCTAGTTTGGTGTGCAAATAAAAATAATTAGAGCAATTAAAATCAATAAATTGTTCACAAAGATTTAATTTCCACAACAATCCACCATGTGGTGTATCAGAGTTATTTGACACCAAACTATATTTGTTAACTTTCAAGACAGGACATCTAGAAGATGCCAAAAAAAGTTTGCTGTTGTTTCTTTGGCTTTTCTTATATAATGCCTTTATTTTCCCCAATTTACAGACATTATCATCACTGTCCCTATTGGGTTCACAGTCTAAATTCCTTATCAGTATATTTTTAGAATGTGGGAAAAGACCCATACAAACAAGGGGAGACCATACAAACTCCTTGCAGATGTTGTCCTTGGTTGGATTTAAACTCAAGACCCCAGTGCTGCAAGTCACACCAGTGCTGCAAGTCACAGTGCTAACCAGTGAGCCACTGTGCTGACCTAGAGGGCATTTTTTTCCCCTTAACCTTTGTACATTTGTATACTGAATTACATGTTCCATCCTACCTATTTTGATCACAAATAGTACATATGACTTGATTAAGCTTAGCCCCCCGCCACCCCAAAAAACACATACTGGAAATCAGCCATAATAAAAATTGCAGAAAAAAAGCCACATACATATTAAAAAGGTTTAAGTTTCAAGTTAAAATTAGATGATCAAATCTTTTGAAATTTGAATTTGCCAAGTTCAACAATTATTTTAAAAAAATTGGATTTGCAGCGACCCAATTTCTCAATGCTGAAAATCCTACAATTGCCCTAAAGAGAATATTTAACAATTGGATGTCTCCTAGGACTGTATCCAGTTTATTTTAAACTCTTTAACACAAGCATAGTCTTATTAATTTGTAAGTGATCTCACTATTGGAACAAAAAGCAACCTGTAGTAGCCAACAGCCTACATAAAGAAGTACTCCTCTCAGTTTTTATACTTATATTATCCTGACCTTCCTTTGAGCTAGTTGAGAATCTGGAGCATTACATTTGTTGGTTCCATTAAACTCTCAAAATGGCCAGAAAAACAGAACTTTCATGTGAAACTCGACAGTCTATTCTTGTTCTTAGAAATGAAGGCTATTCACGCCGAGAAGGCGTTCGACTGTTTGAATTGGGAATTCCTGATAGGCTCTCTAAATAAATTTGGCTTTAATGAAAATCAATCAACATGATTATGGCCCTATACAAGAATCCCTCCGAGAAAATTTATTCCAACAACCACCTATCTCCCCCTTTCCCATATCTAATGGTACCAGGCAAGGCTGTCCCCTTTCTCCCCTTTTATTCATTCTAGCTATGGAACCCTTCACCCAATCCATCAGGCAAAATGGAACCATTAAGGGTATACTTACTCCTTCTCGTGAATTCAAAATAAGTCTTTTTGCGGATGATGTCATTTTATCACTGTCGGATCCCCCAAACTCCATCAAGGGTTTCCATAATTCATTGGACCAATTTTCAGACCTTTCTGATCTGAAAATTAATCCCAACAAATCAAAAATTTTACCTTTAAATATTTCCAAGGATCAAATTAAGAGTATCAAGTCCTTGTTGTCTTTGGCATGGGCAGAAAGAGAGTTCACATATCTAGGTGTCTCTATCTCAAATAATTTAGACAACATCATTTCATCTAATCTCTCTGCCCTTGCTAATACGATTTCAAGGGATTGTAATACTTACAAGGACAGGAATCTCTCTTGGTGGGGAAAGAACCTTACAGTCAAAGTGTACATCATGCCAAAAATTCTGTATATATTTAGAGCCCTCCCCGTCCCAATCTCTACTTCTCAACTTACCCAGTTTCAAAAAATCATTAACGCCTTTATCTGGCAAAACAAGAGGCCTAGAGTACCCTCAAGCCTAATATATAAGAGCAAGATTTATGGAGGCCTTGGCTTTCCTAATATTAGCGCTTTATACCATACCAACATCATTAAACAAAGTTTAAATTGGCTCTCTTGTTGTGACTGTGCTAGAAATGAATTCTGAGCAGAAGCTCCCTCTGGTGGTTACAAACAGTACTGAACTATCCAATGAAGATTGTGAAGATTGGCGATCAGGTGTTACTGACTGGTCTTATATAAGGGAGGTTCCCTCCCATCAGGGTTGCCGGTGATCAATTGTTCTGGTCTCATCTTTGATTCCTGTTCACTATGTAGCTTGCTGTTTCGTGCCTGCATCTTCTGCTAACAGATAAGACATTTTCTTCTTTTAGTTTTTTGTGCTTGCTTTTTGCATTTTGTCCTGCGCTTCTGTGGAGGTCTGCCGGGTCCCCTCCGGGGGCTTGTGCTCCTCTCAGTTTAGTTCAGCCACTGTTGTTTGTTCATTTGCCTTTTCCAGTTTTTTCAGTGGCTGCTGTTTAGTTTTGTTACACCAGAGAACTAATTTAGGTGGTAGAGGTCGTGTGATCTCTGGTGTTTTTGTAATTAGTAGAGTTGGTACTTTTCAGGGTTTTTTGGGATTGCAGTAAGTGACCTTCCTATCCTTTTCTATTTAGGAAGTTTGGGCCCCAACGTTTGCTCATACTATTTTCTGTCTGTGTCTGTATTTTCCTCTTGTCTAACCGCCATTACATGTTTGGGGGCTTTCTTTGTTCTTTGGGGATCTGCTCCGGGGCAGATAGTTTTCCTCTTTCTGTCTTTAGGTGTAGTTAGCTTCTCAGGCTGTGACGAGGCGTCTAGGACCAACGTAGGTATGCTCCACGGCTGCCTTTAGTTGTGGTGGTTAGTCAGGGTACTGCAATCCCATATATTCCAACCTCTCTGGTGTATTTCCTTTTTTGCCTGCTCTCCTCAGCTACCAAATCATAACAGTATCACCGGCCTTAAAACTGATATTTGTATGGTACTCACAGAAGGGAAAAATAGTGTTAAAGAAAGAAGATTGTCAGAGTTGTCAGAGATTTTTTTTTTTCCCTCTGTTTCTCTGAATGCTGAGGAGGATTTTTTTTTTCTCTCAATGGAGTTTGCACAGTTGTCTGGCCATGTGGATCAGCTTGCCACTGAAGTTCGGAGTATTGCTACCTATCTTGCGAGGTTGCCTGTTGTGGAACCTAGGATTCCCATGCCAGATTTGTTTTTAGGGGATCGAGCTAAATTTCTGAATTTCAAAAATAACTGTAAATTGTTTTTTGCCTTGATATCTAAGTCCTCAGGGAATGCAGCACAGCAGATTCAAATTGTCATCTCTCTCCTGCGCGGCGATCCTCAGGATTGGGCTTTTTCCCTGACACCTGGGGATCCTGTTTTGAGTAATGTTGATGCATTTTTTCAGGCTCTGGGGTTATTGTACGATGAGCCTAATGTCACTGATCAAGCTGAAAAAGCCTTGTTGGCATTAAATCAGGGGCTTGAGGACGCTGAGTTATACTGTCAGAGATTCCGAAGGTGGGCAGTCCTGACCAAATGGAATGACGATGCTTTGGCAGCCCTTTTTCGGAAGGGTCTGTCAGAGAATGTAAAGGATGTTATGGTGGGATTCCCTGTCCCCTCTGGTCTCAATGATTCTATGTCTTTAGCGATTCAAATTGACAGACGTTTGCGTGAGCGTAGAGGTATGCGTGGAACAGTGTTGCCTTGTGAACCAGCTTCTGAACCCATGCAGTGTGATAGAGTGGCTTCTGGGGCACAGCGTCATGAGTTTCGTAAACGCAATGGGTTATGTTTCTACTGTGGTGATACCTCTCATGCTATTTCAGTCTGCCCTAAGCGGGGAAGACATTTTGCACGATCAGTTGTCTTGGGTAGTGTTCAGACTAAATTTTTGTTGACTGTTAACCTGATTTGCTCCCTGTCCACATTTTCTGCTCAGGCTTTTGTTGATTCGGGAGCAGCTATTAACCTGATGGATTTTGATTTTGCTAAACGTTGTGGGTTTCCCTTGATACCCTACGGAAGTCTATTCCCCTACTGAGGATTGATTCTACCCCTTTGGCTGAGAATAAACCTCAGTTCTCTACTCAGGTGATAATGAGGGTTGAACCTGATCATCAGGAGAGTTGCAAATTTTTGGTGCTGTATAATCTGCATGACATTATCGTACTGGGTTTCCCTTGGTTACAGTCTCATAATCCTGTTTTGGATTGGAAATCTGTGTCTGTAACCAGTTGGGGCTGCCAATGTGTTAATACCAACACTCCTGTTTTTTCTGCCTCCCCCAGGCTCAGGATGTTCCTGACTTTTTGACTGATTTTTCTGATGTGTTTAGCGAAAGTAAATCTGCATCCTTGCCCCCCCATAGGAGCTATGACTGCGCTATTGAATTAGTGCCTGGTAGTAAATTCCCTAAAGGTCGCCTTTTTAACTTGTCTGTACCTGAACATGACGCTATGCGGTCTTATATCAAGGAGTCATTGGAGAAGGGTCATATCAGACCATCCTCTTCACCCTTGGGTGCCGGTTTTTTCTTTGTGGCCAAAAAGGATGGTTCATTAAGGCCGTGTAATGATTATCGTCTCTTGAACAATATCACTGTGAAATATCAATATCCGTTACCCTTGATTTCTGACCTGTTTTCCAGGGTGAAAAGTGCTTCTTGGTTTACCAAGCTTGACCTCAGGGGGGCATATAACCTTATTCGCATTAAGCACGGGGATGAATGGAAGATGGCGTTTAATACCCCAGAGGGGCATTTTGAGTACCTAGTGATGCCCTTTGGGCTCACTAATGCTCCTTCTGTCTTCCAGTCCTTCATGCATGACATTTTCAGGGATTTTGTGGATAAATTTCTGATTGTTTATTTGGATGATATCTTGATTTTTTTCCAATGACTGGGACTCTCATGTGAAACATGTTCGGACTGTGTTCCAGATTTTGAGAGAGAATGCTCTGTATGTGAAGGGATCAAAGTGTCTTTTTGGCGTACAGAGGATCTCATTTCTGGGATTCATTTTGTCCCCATCTGTTATTGAAATGGACCCGGTCAAGGTTCAGGCCATCTGTGATTGGGTCCAACCTACTTCATTAAAGGCTCTTCAAAGATTCTTGGGTTTTGCCAATTTTTATCGTAAATTTATTGGTAATTTCTCTGTTATTGTTAAACCATTGACTGATTTGACCAAAAAGGGTTCTGATGTGGTGAATTGGCCTCCTGAGGCAGTCTCTGCGTTTCAGGAACTTAAGCAGAGATTCACTTCTGCTCCTGTTCTATGGCAGCCTGATGTTTCTCTGCCATTTCAGGTGGAGGTTGATGCCTCTGAAATTGGGGCAGGTGCCGTTTTGTCCCAAAGAGATCCAGAGACCTCTAAAAGTAACCCTTGTGCCTTTTTCTCTCGAAAATTTTCTCCAACTGAACGTAATTATGACGTGGGTAATCGGGAGTTATTGGCCATGAAGTGGGCTTTTGAAGAGTGGAGACATTGGCTGGAGGGAGCCAAACATCAGGTGGTGGTCCTCACGGACCATAAGAATCTGGTTTATCTGGAATCAGCCAAGCGACTTAATCCTAGACAGGCCAGGTGGGCCTTGTTTTTCACACGTTTTAATTTTGTGGTTTCCTTTCTTCCTGGCACTAAGAATCTTAAGGCGGATGCCCTCTCGAGGAGTTTCCTTGCGGACTCTCCTGAGTTATCTGATCCTGCTGTTATTTTGAAAGAGGGTGTAGTTCTTTCCGCCGTCTCGCCCAATTTGAGACTGGCTCTGGAAGGGTGTCAGGAGGATAAACCCGAGCGCTGCCCTATTGGGAAATTGTTTGTCCCAGACCGGTGGAAAAAGAGTGTGATGTCTGAGATTCATTGTTCCGCGTTGGCCGGTCATCCCGGAATTTTTGGTACCAGAGACTTGGTTAGTCGGTCCTTTTGGTGGCCTACTTTGTCTCGTGACGCCAGGGAATTTGTGCAGTCCTGCGGGACTTGCTCTCGCTCTAGTGGTTTGTTGATGCCATTGCCTGTGCCCAAGAGACCATGGACCCATATCTCTATGGATTTAATTTCCGACCTCCCTGTTTCTCAGAGAATGACCGTTATCTGGGTGATTTGTGATAGGTTTTCCAAATGATACATCTTGTGCCATTACCTAAGATGCCTTCCTCCTCTGAATTGGTGCCTTTGTTCCTTCAGCACGTGGTTCGGTTACACGGCATTCCTGAGAACATTGTGTCTGAAAGAGGAGTCCAGTTTGTTTCCAGATTTTGGAGGACTTTTTTTTCTAAACTTGGTGTTCAATTGTCTTTCTCCTCGGCTTTTCATCCTCAGACCAATGGACAAACTGAGAGAACAGACCAGACATTGGAGACTTATCTGAGATGCTTTGTGTCTGCTGATCAGGATGACTGGGTCTCTTTTTTGCCTTTGGCTGAGTTTGCTCTTAATAATAGGGCTAGCTCTGCCACTTTGATGTCTCCATTTTTCTGCAATTTTGGGTTTCACCCTCGATTTTCTTCAGGACAGACGGAGGCTTCTGTCTGTCCAGGTGTTGACTCTGTTGTGGAGCGTATGCAGCAGATTTGGGACCAGGTAGTGGAGAGGTTGTCCTCTCTCAGGAGAGGGCCCAGCGGTTTGCCAACCGGCATAGGACTGATGGTCCTCGGTTTAAAGTGGGGGACTTGGTCTGGTTGTCCTCAAGAAATATCCCTATGAGAGTTGCATCTCCTAAGTTTAAGCCTAGGTTCATTGGACCTTATAAGATCATGGAGATTCTTAATCCTGTTTCCTTTTGTTTACTTCTTCCAGGGACATTTAAGATCCATAACGTGTTCCACAAGTCCTTATTGAAGAGGTTTGTCGAGCCAGTGGTTCCTTTGGCTGTGCCTCCTGACCCTGTTTTGGTTGAGCGCAATCTGGAGTATGTGGTTGAGAAAATATTGAATTCTCGTTTTTCTAGACGGAAACTCCAGTATTTGGTTAAGTGGAGAGGTTATGGTCAGGAGGACAATTCTTGGGTGTTTGCTTCAGACATCCATGGTAGGAGACTCATCCGTACGTATCACAGAGCTCATCCTGACCAACCTGGTTGCTCAAATGAGGGTTCGGTGACCCCTCCTCAAGGGGGGGGGTACTGTTGTGAATGTGCTAGAAATGAATTTTGAGCAGAAGCTCCCTCTGGTGGTTACAAACAGTACTGAACTATCCAATGAAGATTGTGAAGATTGGCGATCAGGTGTTACTGACTGGTCTTATATAAGGGAGGTTCCCTCCCATCAGGGTTGCCGGTGATCAATCGTTCTGGTCTCATCTTTGATTCCTGTTCACTTTGTAGCTTGCTGTTTCGTGCCTGCATCTTCTGCTAACAGATAAGACATTTTCTTCTTTTAGTTTTTTGTGCTTGCTTTTTGCATTTTGTCCTGCGCTTCTGTGGGGGTCTGCCGGGTCCCCTCCGGGGGCTTGTGCTCCTCTCAGTTTAGTTCAGCCACTGTTGTTTGTTCATTTGCCTTTTCCAGTTTTTTCAGTGGCTGCTGTTTAGTTTTGTTACACCAGAGAACTAATTTAGGTGGTAGAGGTCGTGTGATCTCAGGTGTTTTTGTAATTAGTAGAGTTGGTACTTTTCAAGGTTTTTTGGGATTGCAGTAAGTGACCTTCCTATCCTTTTCTATTTAGGAAGTTTGGGCCCCAACGTTTGCTCATACTATTTTCTGTCTGTGTCTGTATTTTCCTCTTGTCTAACTGCCATTACATGTTTGGGGGCTTTCTTTGTTCTTTGGGGATCTGCTCCGGGGCAGATAGTTTTCCTCTTTCTGTCTTTAGGTGTAGTTAGCTTCTCATGCTGTGACGAGGCGTCTAGGACCAACGTAGGTACGCTCCACGGCTGCCTTTAGTTGTGGTGGTTAGTCAGGTACTGCAATCCCATAGATTCCAACCTCTCTGGTGTATTTCCTTTTTTGCCTGCTCTCCTCAGCTACCAAATCATAACACTCTCTGAAAAGCCATACCCAGCTTGGCTAGATTTGGAATTACTTCTAAATAACAACTCCCACCCCAACAATTTGATTTTCCAATCCTGCACCAACATTTGCCCCAATGATAAAAAGCACCCCATATTTTCCGCCTCAATACAATCTTGGAGGAAACTCTCTAGAATCAAAAAAGGCCTCCCTAAATCCGAACTTAAGAATAAGATCCCATTATCCTTAATTTGCCGTCTTATTAACCAAGATTTCTCACCTACTTGGTTCAATCATAACATAAAAAGATTGGGGGACATCTTTAGAGAAGGTCAATTCATTCCTTTTGACGATTTGAAACGTAGCCATGACATACCTTCATCACTATTCCTACAATTCATTGTATTAAAAGACCAGATCCGCTCTTATCTTGACAAGAATTTTGTCTTTTCTGAAGCCTCTCTTAACATACTGAGCAACCTGAACCATGGAGTGTTCTGGAGCCATAAATCCATTTATGACTGGTTCAACTAGGATACTACCTTGCTGAAGCATTCTTGCCTCTTGAAATGGGAAACGGACCTAAACACACCATTTTCTAAAGAAGACTGGGAGGATTCATTCTCCTACACATACTCTTCTACAATTTCGCTACCCCTTCAAGAGACCCACTCAAAACTCACATCCAGATGGTATTACACCCCTATCCGACTAGCCCATATCAATACGGAAAATTCTCCTCTTTGTTGGAGAAACTGTGGAATCCGCAGTTCCCTTCTCGATATGTTTTGGTCGTGCCCTTTTCTTAAAAATTACTGGTCCCAGATTGCTCATCTTATTTCCCAAATTTCTAACCACAAAGTAAAACTATCCCCTCAAATGGCCCTTCTTTCTTTAGAACTGAACCATGTTAACCCGGATCTCAGATCCTTAATCATACATATTTTACTGGAAGCAAAAAGAAACATTGCCCACAATTGGAAGAGTCAATCTCCTCCTGAATTTAAGGTTGTGCAAGATCAAATTTCTCTCCACAGGACGTATGAATCCAGATTTGCTCTCTCAAATAACACTCACTTGAGATTCTCAAAGAAATGGTCCCATTGGGACATACTTTTTCCTTGACTTCCCACATCTCCCCCCCCCACTCCCTTCTTTCCCCCTTGTTGTCTCTGGCACTTGGTTTTTTAACCTTGGTTATTAATACTTAATCATCAGACATGTTGCTTGAGTTTTGATGAAGCACCATGTGTTACTTATTTTGTCATTGTTTTCATCACCATCATTATGATGGACATGATTGACATTACTTAATATATACTCCTCAATTTATGATATGTGTCATCTATGACATTGGTTATTTCATTGTTATTTGCTGTTTGCTAAATATTTGTTTGTTTAACCTTGTTTGACAGATAGTTTTCCTCTTTCTGTCTTTAGGTGTAGTTAGCTTCTCAGGCTGTGACGAGGCGTCTAGGACCAACGTAGGTATGCTCCACGGCTGCCTTTAGTTGTGGTGGTTAGTCAGGGTACTGCAATCCCATATATTCCAACCTCTCTGGTGTATTTCCTTTTTTGCCTGCTCTCCTCAGCTACCAAATCATAACAGTATCACCGGCCTTAAAACTGATATTTGTATGGTACTCACAGAAGGGAAAAATAGTGTTAAAGAAAGAAGATTGTCAGAGTTGTCAGAGATTTTTTTTTTTTCCCTCTGTTTCTCTGAATGCTGAGGAGGATTTTTTTTTTCTCTCAATGGAGTTTGCACAGTTGTCTGGCCATGTGGATCAGCTTGCCACTGAAGTTCGGAGTATTGCTACCTATCTTGCGAGGTTGCCTGTTGTGGAACCTAGGATTCCCATGCCAGATTTGTTTTTAGGGGATCGAGCTAAATTTCTGAATTTCAAAAATAACTGTAAATTGTTTTTTGCCTTGATATCTAAGTCCTCAGGGAATGCAGCACAGCAGATTCAAATTGTCATCTCTCTCCTGCGCGGCGATCCTCAGGATTGGGCTTTTTCCCTGACACCTGGGGATCCTGTTTTGAGTAATGTTGATGCATTTTTTCAGGCTCTGGGGTTATTGTACGATGAGCCTAATGTCACTGATCAAGCTGAAAAAGCCTTGTTGGCATTAAATCAGGGGCTTGAGGACGCTGAGTTATACTGTCAGAGATTCCGAAGGTGGGCAGTCCTGACCAAATGGAATGACGATGCTTTGGCAGCCCTTTTTCGGAAGGGTCTGTCAGAGAATGTAAAGGATGTTATGGTGGGATTCCCTGTCCCCTCTGGTCTCAATGATTCTATGTCTTTAGCGATTCAAATTGACAGACGTTTGCGTGAGCGTAGAGGTATGCGTGGAACAGTGTTGCCTTGTGAACCAGCTTCTGAACCCATGCAGTGTGATAGAGTGGCTTCTGGGGCACAGCGTCATGAGTTTCGTAAACGCAATGGGTTATGTTTCTACTGTGGTGATACCTCTCATGCTATTTCAGTCTGCCCTAAGCGGGGAAGACATTTTGCACGATCAGTTGTCTTGGGTAGTGTTCAGACTAAATTTTTGTTGACTGTTAACCTGATTTGCTCCCTGTCCACATTTTCTGCTCAGGCTTTTGTTGATTCGGGAGCAGCTATTAACCTGATGGATTTTGATTTTGCTAAACGTTGTGGGTTTCCCTTGATACCCCTACGGAAGTCTATTCCCCTACTGAGGATTGATTCTACCCCTTTGGCTGAGAATAAACCTCAGTTCTCTACTCAGGTGATAATGAGGGTTGAACCTGATCATCAGGAGAGTTGCAAATTTTTGGTGCTGTATAATCTGCATGACATTATCGTACTGGGTTTCCCTTGGTTACAGTCTCATAATCCTGTTTTGGATTGGAAATCTGTGTCTGTAACCAGTTGGGGCTGCCAATGTGTTAATACCAACACTCCTGTTTTTTCTGCCTCCCCCAGGCTCAGGATGTTCCTGACTTTTTGACTGATTTTTCTGATGTGTTTAGCGAAAGTAAATCTGCATCCTTGCCCCCCCATAGGAGCTATGACTGCGCTATTGAATTAGTGCCTGGTAGTAAATTCCCTAAAGGTCGCCTTTTTAACTTGTCTGTACCTGAACATGACGCTATGCGGTCTTATATCAAGGAGTCATTGGAGAAGGGTCATATCAGACCATCCTCTTCACCCTTGGGTGCCGGTTTTTTCTTTGTGGCCAAAAAGGATGGTTCATTAAGGCCGTGTAATGATTATCGTCTCTTGAACAATATCACTGTGAAATATCAATATCCGTTACCCTTGATTTCTGACCTGTTTTCCAGGGTGAAAAGTGCTTCTTGGTTTACCAAGCTTGACCTCAGGGGGGCATATAACCTTATTCGCATTAAGCACGGGGATGAATGGAAGATGGCGTTTAATACCCCAGAGGGGCATTTTGAGTACCTAGTGATGCCCTTTGGGCTCACTAATGCTCCTTCTGTCTTCCAGTCCTTCATGCATGACATTTTCAGGGATTTTGTGGATAAATTTCTGATTGTTTATTTGGATGATATCTTGATTTTTTTCCAATGACTGGGACTCTCATGTGAAACATGTTCGGACTGTGTTCCAGATTTTGAGAGAGAATGCTCTGTATGTGAAGGGATCAAAGTGTCTTTTTGGCGTACAGAGGATCTCATTTCTGGGATTCATTTTGTCCCCATCTGTTATTGAAATGGACCCGGTCAAGGTTCAGGCCATCTGTGATTGGGTCCAACCTACTTCATTAAAGGCTCTTCAAAGATTCTTGGGTTTTGCCAATTTTTATCGTAAATTTATTGGTAATTTCTCTGTTATTGTTAAACCATTGACTGATTTGACCAAAAAGGGTTCTGATGTGGTGAATTGGCCTCCTGAGGCAGTCTCTGCGTTTCAGGAACTTAAGCAGAGATTCACTTCTGCTCCTGTTCTATGGCAGCCTGATGTTTCTCTGCCATTTCAGGTGGAGGTTGATGCCTCTGAAATTGGGGCAGGTGCCGTTTTGTCCCAAAGAGATCCAGAGACCTCTAAAAGTAACCCTTGTGCCTTTTTCTCTCGAAAATTTTCTCCAACTGAACGTAATTATGACGTGGGTAATCGGGAGTTATTGGCCATGAAGTGGGCTTTTGAAGAGTGGAGACATTGGCTGGAGGGAGCCAAACATCAGGTGGTGGTCCTCACGGACCATAAGAATCTGGTTTATCTGGAATCAGCCAAGCGACTTAATCCTAGACAGGCCAGGTGGGCCTTGTTTTTCACACGTTTTAATTTTGTGGTTTCCTTTCTTCCTGGCACTAAGAATCTTAAGGCGGATGCCCTCTCGAGGAGTTTCCTTGCGGACTCTCCTGAGTTATCTGATCCTGCTGTTATTTTGAAAGAGGGTGTAGTTCTTTCCGCCGTCTCGCCCAATTTGAGACTGGCTCTGGAAGGGTGTCAGGAGGATAAACCCGAGCGCTGCCCTATTGGGAAATTGTTTGTCCCAGACCGGTGGAAAAAGAGTGTGATGTCTGAGATTCATTGTTCCGCGTTGGCCGGTCATCCCGGAATTTTTGGTACCAGAGACTTGGTTAGTCGGTCCTTTTGGTGGCCTACTTTGTCTCGTGACGCCAGGGAATTTGTGCAGTCCTGCGGGACTTGCTCTCGCTCTAGTGGTTTGTTGATGCCATTGCCTGTGCCCAAGAGACCATGGACCCATATCTCTATGGATTTAATTTCCGACCTCCCTGTTTCTCAGAGAATGACCGTTATCTGGGTGATTTGTGATAGGTTTTCCAAAATGATACATCTTGTGCCATTACCTAAGATGCCTTCCTCCTCTGAATTGGTGCCTTTGTTCCTTCAGCACGTGGTTCGGTTACACGGCATTCCTGAGAACATTGTGTCTGAAAGAGGAGTCCAGTTTGTTTCCAGATTTTGGAGGACTTTTTTTTCTAAACTTGGTGTTCAATTGTCTTTCTCCTCGGCTTTTCATCCTCAGACCAATGGACAAACTGAGAGAACAGACCAGACATTGGAGACTTATCTGAGATGCTTTGTGTCTGCTGATCAGGATGACTGGGTCTCTTTTTTGCCTTTGGCTGAGTTTGCTCTTAATAATAGGGCTAGCTCTGCCACTTTGATGTCTCCATTTTTCTGCAATTTTGGGTTTCACCCTCGATTTTCTTCAGGACAGACGGAGGCTTCTGTCTGTCCAGGTGTTGACTCTGTTGTGGAGCGTATGCAGCAGATTTGGGACCAGGTAGTGGAGAGGTTGTCCCTCTCTCAGGAGAGGGCCCAGCGGTTTGCCAACCGGCATAGGACTGATGGTCCTCGGTTTAAAGTGGGGGACTTGGTCTGGTTGTCCTCAAGAAATATCCCTATGAGAGTTGCATCTCCTAAGTTTAAGCCTAGGTTCATTGGACCTTATAAGATCATGGAGATTCTTAATCCTGTTTCCTTTTGTTTACTTCTTCCAGGGACATTTAAGATCCATAACGTGTTCCACAAGTCCTTATTGAAGAGGTTTGTCGAGCCAGTGGTTCCTTTGGCTGTGCCTCCTGACCCTGTTTTGGTTGAGCGCAATCTGGAGTATGTGGTTGAGAAAATATTGAATTCTCGTTTTTCTAGACGGAAACTCCAGTATTTGGTTAAGTGGAGAGGTTATGGTCAGGAGGACAATTCTTGGGTGTTTGCTTCAGACATCCATGGTAGGAGACTCATCCGTACGTATCACAGAGCTCATCCTGACCAACCTGGTTGCTCAAATGAGGGTTCGGTGACCCCTCCTCAAGGGGGGGTACTGTTGTGAATGTGCTAGAAATGAATTTTGAGCAGAAGCTCCCTCTGGTGGTTACAAACAGTACTGAACTATCCAATGAAGATTGTGAAGATTGGCGATCAGGTGTTACTGACTGGTCTTATATAAGGGAGGTTCCCTCCCATCAGGGTTGCCGGTGATCAATCGTTCTGGTCTCATCTTTGATTCCTGTTCACTTTGTAGCTTGCTGTTTCGTGCCTGCATCTTCTGCTAACAGATAAGACATTTTCTTCTTTTAGTTTTTTGTGCTTGCTTTTTGCATTTTGTCCTGCGCTTCTGTGGGGGTCTGCCGGTCCCCTCCGGGGGCTTGTGCTCCTCTCAGTTTAGTTCAGCCACTGTTGTTTGTTCATTTGCCTTTTCCAGTTTTTTCAGTGGCTGCTGTTTAGTTTTGTTACACCAGAGAAATAATTTAGGTGGTAGAGGTCGTGTGATCTCAGGTGTTTTTGTAATTAGTAGAGTTGGTACTTTTCAAGGTTTTTTGGGATTGCAGTAAGTGACCTTCCTATCCTTTTCTATTTAGGAAGTTTGGGCCCCAACGTTTGCTCATACTATTTTCTGTCTGTGTCTGTATTTTCCTCTTGTCTAACTGCCATTACATGTTTGGGGGCTTTCTTTGTTCTTTGGGGATCTGCTCCGGGGCAGATAGTTTTCCTCTTTCTGTCTTTAGGTGTAGTTAGCTTCTCATGCTGTGACGAGGCGTCTAGGACCAACGTAGGTACGCTCCACGGCTGCCTTTAGTTGTGGTGGTTAGTCAGGTACTGCAATCCCATAGATTCCAACCTCTCTGGTGTATTTCCTTTTTTGCCTGCTCTCCTCAGCTACCAAATCATAACACTCTCTGAAAAGCCATACCCAGCTTGGCTAGATTTGGAATTACTTCTAAATAACAACTCCCACCCCAACAATTTGATTTTCCAATCCTGCACCAACATTTGCCCCAATGATAAAAAGCACCCCATATTTTCCGCCTCAATACAATCTTGGAGGAAACTCTCTAGAATCAAAAAAGGCCTCCCTAAATCCGAACTTAAGAATAAGATCCCATTATCCTTAATTTGCCGTCTTATTAACCAAGATTTCTCACCTACTTGGTTCAATCATAACATAAAAAGATTGGGGGACATCTTTAGAGAAGGTCAATTCATTCCTTTTGACGATTTGAAACGTAGCCATGACATACCTTCATCACTATTCCTACAATTCATTGTATTAAAAGACCAGATCCGCTCTTATCTTGACAAGAATTTTGTCTTTTCTGAAGCCTCTCTTAACATACTGAGCAACCTGAACCATGGAGTGTTCTGGAGCCATAAATCCATTTATGACTGGTTCAACTAGGATACTACCTTGCTGAAGCATTCTTGCCTCTTGAAATGGGAAACGGACCTAAACACACCATTTTCTAAAGAAGACTGGGAGGATTCATTCTCCTACACATACTCTTCTACAATTTCGCTACCCCTTCAAGAGACCCACTCAAAACTCACATCCAGATGGTATTACACCCCTATCCGACTAGCCCATATCAATACGGAAAATTCTCCTCTTTGTTGGAGAAACTGTGGAATCCGCAGTTCCCTTCTCGATATGTTTTGGTCGTGCCCTTTTCTTAAAAATTACTGGTCCCAGATTGCTCATCTTATTTCCCAAATTTCTAACCACAAAGTAAAACTATCCCTCAAATGGCCCTTCTTTCTTTAGAACTGAACCATGTTAACCCGGATCTCAGATCCTTAATCATACATATTTTACTGGAAGCAAAAAGAAACATTGCCCACAATTGGAAGAGTCAATCTCCTCCTGAATTTAAGGTTGTGCAAGATCAAATTTCTCTCCACAGGACGTATGAATCCAGATTTGCTCTCTCAAATAACACTCACTTGAGATTCTCAAAGAAATGGTCCCATTGGGACATACTTTTTCCTTGACTTCCCACATCTCCCCCCCCCACTCCCTTCTTTCCCCCTTGTTGTCTCTGGCACTTGGTTTTTTAACCTTGGTTATTAATACTTAATCATCAGACATGTTGCTTGAGTTTTGATGAAGCACCATGTGTTACTTATTTTGTCATTGTTTTCATCACCATCATTATGATGGACATGATTGACATTACTTAATATATACTCCTCAATTTATGATATGTGTCATCTATGACATTGGTTATTTCATTGTTATTTGCTGTTTGCTAAATATTTGTTTGTTTAACCTTGTTTGACATTTCTGTATATATATATATATATATATATATATATATATATATATAATAATATATATATACAATGTTTACCTTCGCTATCTCTTATCCCTCCCTCCCACTCCCCTCCCTTTCCCCTCCTCTTTCTTTCCCGTTATTCTTTAAAAAAAAAACAATAAAAACATTGGAACAGAAATGAAGGCTATTCCATGCGAGAAATTGCCAAGAAACAGAAGACTTCCTACAATCGTGTGTACTACTCCCTTCAGAGGAGAGCACAAACAGACTCTAACCAGAGTAGAAAGAGAAGTGGAAGGCCCCGCTGCACAACTGAGCAACAAGACAAGTACATTAGAGTCTGTAGTTTGAGAAAACGACGCCTCACAGGTCCTCAGTTGGCAGCTTCATTAAATAGTACACACAAAATGCCAGTGTTAACATCTACAGTGAAGAGGCGACTCCAGGATGCTGGCCTTCTGGGCAGAGTGGCAATGAAGAAGCTATATCTGAGACTGGCTAATAAAAGGAAAAGACTGATATGGGCAAAAGAACGCAGACATTGGACAGAGGAAGATTGGAAAAAAGTGTTATGGACAGACAAATCCAAGTTTGAGGTATCTGGATCACACAGAAGAACATTTGTGAGATGCAGAACAACTGAAAAGATGCTGGAAGAGTACCTGATGCCATCTGTCAAGCATGGTGGAGGTAATGTGATGGTCTGGGGTTGCTTTGGTGCTGGTAGAGTAGGAGATTTGTACAAGGTAAAAGGGATTTTGAATAAGGAAGGCTATCACTCCATTTTGCAATGCCATGCCAAACCCTGCGGAAGCACTTGATTGGAGCCAATTTCATCCTACAACAGGACAATGACCCAAAGCACACCTCCAAATTATGCAAGAACTATTTAGGGAATAAGCAGGCAGTTGGTAGTCTATCTGTAATGGAATGGCCAGCGCAGTCACCAGATCTCAACCCCTTTGAGCTGTTGTGGGAGCAGCTTGACCGTATGGTATGCAAAAAGTGCCCATCAAGCCAAACCAATTTGTGGGAGGGGCTTCTGGAAGCACTGGGTGAAATTTCTCCAGATTACCTCAACAAATTAACTGCTAGAATGCCAAAGGTCTGCAATGATGTAATTGCTGCAAAGGGAGCATTCTTTGACGAAAGCAAAGTTTGAAGAAGAAAATTATTATTTCAAATAAAAAATCTTTTTTTCGAACCTTGTCAATGTCTGGACTAGATTTTAAATTAATTTGGTAATTCATTTGATTAATAAAAGTATGAGTTTTCATAGAAAACACAAAATTGTCTGGGTGACCCCAAAATTTGGAACGGTAGTGTATTAAAAAGATAAAAAATTGATAGGAGTGCTTCTTTAGTAGCACAGTGCATTGATAGACTTTTCATGCTTTTTAAATTTTAAAGTGGTTAAAATACTATCACTAACTCAAAGTCAAACTGACAGTGTTGCTATTAGAGGTAACATCATCCTGCTGTAAACTAATATGAGTGATGTCTCATGTATTGGATTATGCCCTTCACTCTCCCACCCCCACTACAACACTTGCCTTTGGCAGTACTACCGCCTGGACAGTTGGTGCCTGCTATTGTTGCGGTGCTTCTGTATTCAGCCAATGGAATACCGCTAATAGTAAAAGACCACATGCCTGCTATGGGATCTATAAGTCAGAGAGGCCTGTGAGTCAGCACCAGCACTGGGCCTCCCTTCTCTCCAGGCATCACGTTTTCAACTGTATTTGCTTCCTGGATACTGAGTCAATTGAAAGCAGTGATGGAACAGGAAGCTGTCAGCTCACTCATGCCTCATTCCCCCTGTGAGTTTGAACTCTGACATCTCAGCGCAATGGGATGTCACTTTATCGCCTCCTCTTTTCACAGCTTCAGACCACATGCTGCAGAGACCAGAGCAGCTGAGAAGAAAAAGGAAGCGGTAAGATTTTTTTTAAAAAAATCAAATAATACATTGTGGCGGCCATAATTCTGTTTGAAGGGCTGCATGGGGGTTGTTATACTCTTTGGAGGGCTATGTGGAGGCCAATTACACTTTTTGGAGATCTATTTTGGGACCTATTATACTGTTTGGAGGGTTGTGTGGGGGCCAATTATACTGTTTAGAATGCTATGTGGGAGTCAATTATTCTACACTGCTCAAAAAATTAAAGGGAACACTCAAATAACACATCCTAGATCTGAATGAATTAAATATTCTCATTGAATACTTTGTTCTGTACAAAGTTAAATGTGCTGTCAACAAAATCACACAAAAATCATCAATGGAAAGCAAATTTATTAACCAATGGAGGCCTGGATTTGGAGTCACACACAAAAATAAGGTGGAATGTTATGTCCTTAAAACAGGTCAAAATGATGCTCAGTAGCATGTGTGGCCTCCACATGCCTGTCTGACCTCCCTGTGCCTGTATGACCTCCCTACAATGCCTGGACATGCTCCTGATGAGGTGGTGGATGGTCTCCTGAGGGATCTCCTCCCAAACCTGGACTAAAGCATCCACCAACTCCTGAACAGTCTGTAGTGCAACGTGACGTTTGTGGATGGAGAGAGACATGATGTCCCAGATGTGCTCAATCTTATTCAGGTCTGTGGAACGGGTGGGCCAATCCATAGCTTCAATGCCTTCATCTTGCAGGAACTGCTGGCATACTCCAGCCACATGAGGTCTGGCATTGTCCTGCATTAGTAGGAACCCAGGGCCAACCGCACCAGCATATGGTCTCACAAGGGGTCTGGGAATCTCATCTCGGTACCTAATGGCAGTCAGGCCACCTCTGGCGAGCACATGGAGGGCTGTACGACCCTCCAAAGAAATGCCACCCCACACCATTACTGACCCACTGCCAAACCGGTCATGCTGAAGGATCACTCTCCACGGCGTCTCCAGACTCTGTCACGTCTGTCACATGTGCTCAGTGTGAACCTGCTTTCATCTGTGAAGAGCACAGGGCGCCAGTGGCGAATTTGCCAATCCTGGTGTTCAGTGGCAAATGCCTAGCATCCTGCACGGTGTTGGGCTGTGAACACAACCCCCATCTGTGGACATCGGGCACTCAGGCCATCCTCATGGAGTCGGTTTCTAACCATTTGTGCAGACATATGCACATTTGTGGCCTGCTGGAGGTCATTTTGCAGGGCTCTGACAGTGCTCCTCCTGTTCCTTCTTGCACAAAGGCGAAGGTAGCGGTCCTGCTGCTGGGTTGTTGCCCTCCTACGGCCCTCTCCACGTCTCCTGGTGTACTTGCCTGTCTCCTGGCAGTGCCTCCAGCCTCTGGACACTACGCTGACAGACACAGCAAACTTTCTTGCCACAGCTTGCATTGATGTGCCATCCTGGATGAGCTGCACTACATGAGCCACTTGTGTGGGTTGTAGAGTCCGTCTCATGCTACCACGAGTGTGAAAGCACAACCAACATTCTGAAGTGACCAAAACATCAGCCAGAAAGCATTGGTACTGAGATGTGGTCTGTGGTCCCCACCTGCAGAACCACTCCTTTATTGAGTGTCTTGATAATTGCCAATAATTTCCATCTTTTGTCTATTCCATTTGCACAACAGCATGTGAAATTGATTGTCAATCAGTGTTGCTTCCTAAGTGGACAGTTTGATTTCACAGAAGTTTGATTTACTTGGAGTTATATTCTGTCGTTTAAGTGTTCCCTTTATTTTTTTGAGCAGTGTATTTTGAGAGTTACGTAGGGGCCTTTACATTGTTTGGAGGGATATGTGGGAGACATAATACTGTTGGAATGACTATGTGGGGGGTCATTATACTGTATGGGACAGCAATGTTGGGGTCCATTATACTGTTTGGAGGGCTATGTGGGAGCGTTCCTTGTCCAGTTCCAATGTTATATACTGCCTATGATAGACCCCCTTATTGGATGTCCTACACCATGTGATCGGATTATTGCAGCGCATTATGAGGAAGCTATTACATGAAATTCAATACAAATTCAACCATCTGCAGATCGATCCACTGAGCTCTAATTATGTTGAAGCCCACACAGCCACGCCTGAGTTCATGTTAGCCTTTCGTGGATGGGGTAATCTTTTGCTATCTGAATTTTTTTTACTCACCCATAGACTTGAATGGGTGAGTCTCATTCGATTTACAGAAGAAACTAGTGCATGCTGCAATTTTTTTCACACTCAAATTTGGTCAGTGAAAAAACGCTTATCTGAACTACCCCATTGAGTAACATTTGTCCAAGTGCTGTCGGTAATTTTATGGACAGCAGTCGGACTGAAAATATGGTGGTGTGAATGAGCCTTTACGCTGAATTTCCACCTTATACAGATTTATTAAGACAAGGGAGTGGAAACTGAGAAAGAGAAACATGGCCACACTCACTGAGAAGGATGTACTTACTGAAAAGGGAGAGGACATGTTAGATTCTTTATTGCATCCCTTTCTAATCTTATTCAGGCCAGCCCAGGGCTCTACCAACCATAATCTTTCTTGACTAATTTAACTTATTTAATACAAGTAAAAATATGTTTGCTCAAATCCTGGATTTTGCAGCTACATTATTATGATCACACTTTTCGCACTCCACTTCACCGTCTGTGCACCTCTTTTTAAGTCCCAGCTGATATAGCTCATTCTGGAAATTTAAATGGACATTTTAGTAATAGCAGGGTAGGTCACAGTTGTGTATTACGAGTGCCTGATGGAAACTGTGTAGCAGGCAAAATGTCATATGGTAGAAAGATGTCGCAAATGTTAACACATAACAACATAATAATTCCAAAATCTAAAAATAAACATGTAATAATTTACAAGAACATCTAGAATTAATTTTCTCATGACAGCTACTTTTACAACATGAACAAAGACATAACAAATGAATAGATTACATTATCTATAGTCATTGCCAAAAATTTGAGACTGACACAATTTTTTTATTTTCTTAAAGTTTACTGCTACAGTGTTCTTTGATCTTTTATATCATATGTTTCTATGGTTATGAAAGTACAATTATAAATGTGGCACCCCAGAGTCCGGTTGCCACGGTGACATTGCCTCCCTCTAAGGGGTGATGTCATGCCTGGAGGCAGGGGGGTCCTCATGCCAGGTAACACAGTGTACATGTCAATTCTTGCTCCAGGCCAGAAAGGGGAGCTTCCTTATAAATTCTGGCCAGCAGGTGGGGTTAGTGAGTCAGAAAAAAGTCAGCTGAGAGAATAAACAGTAGAGTTGTCATGGAAACGGGAGACAGCTGGAGCTCGTGACAGTACAGTGAGAGGGGACAGTTGGCAGTTGGTCTGTGGAGAGGGAAGGGATAGGAGCAAAGACAAGAGCTCAGGAGAATGAAAACTTCATATAGCTGACCCCCAGAGAGGAGCGCTGATAAAAAGGGATGCCAGAGTCCTTGGCTGGGCGGATGCTGTATGCCCTGACAGCCGAATCTGGAGGGCAGGGGACTGCAAGCTCCCTAGCCACACCGAGCACCTAAAGGCACGGCAGCATATGAAGAGCCCGGGCTGACAGTGAAAAGAACAGTGCCCGTGATATATGCTCACGCTGTCTGCCAAACAGGTTAGAAACCATCACGCAGGAGAGGGCCGCAGCTTGGCTACAAGCAGCAGGGACCCGAAAAGAGAGCGCAGAAGAAAGGTCCCCAACCTCACCTGGCAGGGTGGATCCTCTGAATGCCTACAGGCAAGCTGGACTCAGTCTGTCCTCTGTAATTGGTACCCCAGTTTGCATCTACTTTCAAGTAAAAGGTAAAGAAAACTGCACATCTCTGTGTTCTTCACTTATTCTCTGCACCCCAATGTTCACCACCATCTGAACAATCAAATATATATTTGCTCTGGGGCCCCGCTCTACCCATGGGGAGCTAAACCATCTTTGCTCCATCACCATCAGCCCCAGTGGACCAAAACCGCAGCATCGGCCACCCATTGCCGAACACCGAGGGTGGTGTCACGATTAAAACCACATAACTATCCTCTACTTTATGACACGGCCAGGGATGGAAACGGATCACGGCCAGTGACCTCCCCCATAGAACTGTCCGGTCTGATTCCGGGTAACCCATGGCCCTGGTGGGCGCGTGATTTTGGAGTCACAAACAGGATTTTCGATGCCTGGCATAGCTGGGTACTGTGTGCCAGAGACTTTATTAAATTGTGTGGCAGAGACTTTCAAATCACCGCCATAACTGCGTCACACAGTGCGCGTGAGCAGAAAGGGGCGTGCCATCATGGGTGGAGCCAGAGAAAGAAGACGAAGCGAAGCCCTGCCCGCGCTCTGACGTCAGCAGCCAAAGTGATGCTGGAGCTGCGCTCGATTGTGAGCGAGTGAAAAGCAGGAAGTCCCGACTTGGAGACCAGGAGGAGCTCAAACTAGCCCGTCGGAGAGCAGCTGCTGACAATGGTAAAGGTAAACGGAGCTTGGCTGAGGTTCACTGAGGGGTAAGAAAATGCCCAATTCGGGTGGAGATTCAGCGGCGGTCACACTCAGCCCCCATAGTACAGCAAAATCCAGCCGCAGCCACAGCCACAGCCTCCATAATGCCGCTATCAATGCCATATATACCAGGATTCCAGGTTTTATATACAGTGCCTACAAGTAGTATTCAACCCCCTGCAGATTTAGCTGGTTGACACATGCGGAATTAACTTGGCATTGTGACATTTGTACTGTAGATCAGCCTGGAAGTGGGAAATGCACTGCAGCGAAAATTTTTGTTTTAATTTTTTTTTTTTTTTTTAAAAAACGTTAAAAGTTAATTCAGAGTGTCATTTATTATTCAACCCCTCAAACCACAAGAATTCTGTTTGGTCCCCCTAAAGTATTAAGAAGTAGTTCAGGCACCAAGAATAATGAGCTTCACATGTGTGGATTAATGATCTCTTTTGCCAGCCTTTTCTGACTATTTAAGACCCTCCCCAAACTTGTGAACAGCACTCATACATGGTCAACATGGGAAAGACAAAGGAGCATTCCAAGGCCATCAGAGACAAGATCGTGGAGGGTCACAAGGCTGGCAATGGGTACAAAACCCTTTCCAAGGAGTTGGCCCTACATGTCTCCACTGTTGGGAGCATCATCCGTAAGTGGAAGGCTTATGGAACTACTGTTAGCCTTCCACGGCCTGGACAGCCTTTGAAAGTTTCCTCCCGTGCCGAGGCCAGGCTTGTCCGAAGAGTCAAGGCTAACCCAAGGACAACAAGGAAGGAGCTCCGGGAAGATCTCATGGCAGTGGGGACATTGGTTTCAGTCAATACCATAAGTAACGTACTCCACCGCAATGGTCTCCGTTCCAGATGAGCCCGTAAGGTACCTTTACTTTCAAAGCGTCATGTCAAGGCTCATTTACAGTTTGCTCATGATCACTTGGAGGACTCTGAGACAGACTGGTTCAAGGTTCTATGGTCTGATGAGACCAAGATCGAAATCTTTGGTGCCAACCACACACGTGACGTTTGGAGACTGGATGGCACTGCATACGACCCCAAGAATACCATCCCTACAGTCAAGCATGGTGGTGGCAGCATCATGCTGTGGGGCTGTTTCTCAGCCAAGGGGCCTGGCCATCTGGTCCGCATCCATGGGAGGATGGATAGCACGGCCTACCTGGAGATTTTGGCCAAGAACCTCCGCTCCTCCATCAAGGATCTTAAGATGGGTCGTAATTTCATCTTCCAACAAGACAACGACCCAAAGCACACATCCAAGAAAACCAAGGCCTGGTTCAAGAGGGAAAAAGTCAAGGTGTTGGAGTGGCCTAGTCAGTCTCTTGACCTTAACCCAATTGAAAACTTGTGGAAGGAGCTCAAGATTAAAGTCCACATGAGACACCCAAAGAACCTAGATAACTTGGAGAAGATCTGCATGGAGGAGTGGGCCAAGATAACTCCACAGACCTGTGCCGGCCTGATCAGGTCTTATAAAAGACGATTATTAGCTGTAATTGCAAACAAGGGTTATTCCACGAAATATTAAACATAGGGGTTGTATAATAATTGACCCACACTTTTATGTTTAAAATTTATTAAAATTCAACTGAGCAACATAACTTTTTGTTTTGTAAGATTTATGCTTCTGTTAATAAATCCTACTCTCGTTTGCAGTTTGAAGGCTCTAACTTATTTGCATCTTATCAAACCAGCTAAATCTGCAGGGGTTGAATACTACTTGTAGGCACTGTAGCTCTCCACAGGTGATCCTTGGCTCTTTGACAACTCTTCTGATAATTCTTTTCACTCCTCCATGTGAAATCTTGCCAGAAGCACTTGATTGTGGCTAATTTATGTTGTGAAATTATGTTCTTTCCCCTTCTGGATTATCGCTCCAACAGTACTCACTGGATCTTTTAGTAGTTTAAAAATTCTTTTGTTACCAATGCCATCAGAATATTTTGCAAAAATAAGTTTGCAAAGGTCTTAAAACAGCTCACTGGTTTTACCCATCATGAGATGTTTCTTGTGTGGCACATTGGTAATAATATACCTTTTTATAGGCCATCAGTTGAGCCATCTGATATTTTTCACTCAGTGGCAGTATTACTTTCTAATTACTGATAGATTTCATTTGGTGTCATGACTTTCCATCACTATTTGCACCTCTCTTTCTTCCAGTGTTCAATACTTTTCCCCTGTGCCATTTCTAATTACACATAAGTTAATTTATGGACATCTATGGATAGATTTCTTTGCCTCTCTTGACTGGATGGTTGTTACCTAAATCTGGTGACGATTTCATGTCAATAGCATCTTTAGAAATATATTTACTTAGAAAATTGGTGACGTGTTCAATACTTATTTACCCACTGTATCAACTTCTTAACATGACTGTCATATACTAAATGGGAAAGAAGGGAGGGATTACTTACATCAGAGCTAAGCTACAGGAAGAGAGGAATGACAAACTTCAAAAAGGCAAACTGAATCCATAGCAGTGAAACAGCAATAATACAATGCAATACAAAACTGTATGATTCCCCAGTCATGGGATGTGTCAGAAGTAGATATGTATAAATTATACTCCCTTTCTGTGCAGGCAATAATGCTGAAGTCTGCCATTCAATTTTATAGTTTTAGCACAACAAACCACCAGTGAATGGATATAGATACTTTCTAATAAAGGGGGGAAGGTATAAAGAAGCAAATCTTTTAATGTTGTTTATGAAACAGCACTGCATTTGTGCACAGGTTATGAGTGGTAATGGAGCTCCACACCTTTGATTCAGTGGAGCAGAGCTATAATACCAGACACAACCCATGGACAGGTGTGATGCTGATTTTTAAAGGAAGCATTAATATTTTCTAATCCTTAACAACTCTTTTGAGAAATGTCTGCTATTAGAAATAAATATATTCTATGACTTTTCAATTCAGTTATAAGTACAGTAATTATTTAAATTGTTTTGGGATGCAGAGAATACATGAAATATATATTCCTTCCATTTTACTTTCATACAGGTATGTTTAAAGGAAAGAACTAAATAATGATTTGGATATTACTGGTTGACGATCCATTCACCAGCAGTCATTCCAGATTCACATATGGTCTCTTGGCTGTATGCACCTTAATCCATCTGTTACAGTGTGATTGCACCTGACTGCACTCTAGCCGGTAACATTAATCTAAATTCATGCACTATGTAACACATCTTTTTAAATAGAACTTTACTTTTCTTATTACTTTTTTAATATTTTTATGGTCTTTTTCAAAACATTTCTCCTCTACAATTTTATATTTTAACACAATTGTAAAGAGTTATGTGTAAATTGAAATACACAGATATTCTTTATTTTTCAACTTTTTTACTCTTTGAGGATGCATTTGCATGAGTGCTATTACCATCAATAGGTGCGTTAGCGCACTCAAAACCATCAACTATGAACACTCTGGAGAGCGTATTCCCATTATTGACTCATAATGCTCGACATGCTGATTGCATCGTATAGTCTCAGTATGCATGAAATAAAGATGAGCAAATTGATTCTAAAATAATCAAATATTGTTAGAATATGTATTAGGGACTTGATTTTCGGTATTCCCGGGAAATGTTAGATTCTGAAAGATGGTAAGTGGTTAAAGAACAATAAACTCTTACACTTTTCTCTTCTTGGCCCTCCCCACACCTGTACCACCTTCTCCACTTCCTGCCAGTCCTCTTATTGGGTCTTCTTTCATCTTCCACATCGGGTGCTATATCCATGCTCCATATGACAGTGTGTAGCCTAATAAGTGCCAGGATCTGCCAGAAACTAGACAAAAAAATAAGATCAAAGATGAGCCGATGGGAGAAGCTGTCAGGGAGCATTGACAAATACCTTCTTGACAAATTAAAGATGTATATCTTTGTACCGTGTTAGCCAGTAGATAGAAACTCTAAATATTTTTCTTGACAAATGTAATTCACACAAAATATATTCCATGCAGCATTTTGATAAAACACCGTAAGTTAAAAAATAAATGCCAAAAATAGAAGAATTGCACAAGCAATTTTATATTTCACAATACACCCTCAATGGAAATTAGTGAACAAATTTGAGTTTAATTGAATTCTGCTTAAATTTTACAAAATTCCACATTCACTAAAATGCTAAGTTTTTTGCAATCTGCTTCCGTGTGGATTCAGCAAAATAGCTGCTGATGGCCACCATTTTTCTGAGGTATAAAAGGCCATCAAAATGTAAAAAAAAAAAAAATAAAGTCTTATACTCTCTTCTCCAGCCCCTCAGCTACTCACCACCATCAATCTTCAGATCAGCATTGCAGGTGCAGAATTCCCTAGGAACTAGGCAGAGGCTTGCAGGTATGGTAGACCCGGGAAGGTTCTCTGCATGTGCCCACAAAGGTTGTGGCCCATGACGTTATGGCATGCAGCACATCTGAAAACATTCCTGGACCTGGCATGTCTAGAAGCCTGGGGATTTCAGTGCCACCAATGCGAAGATGCGACGAGGACATGACAGGTGGCGCTTAGGAATGGAGGGGTTGGAAATGTGAGCACTTAAGTGAGTATAAGAAATTTTATTATTTTTCCCATGTTATGTTTATTGTGGTGAGACCACAGAGCATACCAAAGGTTATTAACACCTTTCTGACCTTTGACGTACTATCCCATTCATGTGACCTGATCGCTGCCATGGAGACCAGATGTCGACACGACGACATCTGGGTCTCCAAAGCTGTGAACCTTCCTGTCATGCGCAGTGCATGTCAGGAAGTCTCACAGGTCAGTGCACAAAAGCTGCAGCGCTGACAGCTTCTGTAGCATGCAGATGCTGCTTCATCTGCATGCTATAGATGCGACCACACTGCACAAAATCTATGTCCCATAGTGGGAAAAAGTGTAAAAGTAAGAATTAAATAAAAAGCATTTTTAAATAATCAATATTTATTCTGTCACTAAATAAATATTTGAACAAAAAAAAACCTAAACAATAAAAGTACACATATTTAACGACCCAACCTATAAAACTGTCCCACTACTTAACTCTTTTAGTGAACACCATAAAAAAACAAAACCAAGGCAAAAAACAATTCTTTATCATCATGCTGCTGAACAAAAAATGGAATAACACGCGATCAAAAAGACGAATATAAATAAACATGGCACCACTGAATACATCATCTTGTCCCACAAAAAAAGCGCTGCTATACAGCATCATCAGCAAAAAAATAAAAGTTATAGCTTTTAGAATAAAGTGATGCAAAAATAATTTTTTTTCTTTAAAATAGTTTTTATTATATAAAAGCACCAAAACTTAAAAATTGATATAAATGAGGTATCACTGTAATCATACTGACCCAAAGAATAAAACTGCCTTATCAATTTTACCACACACAGAACGCCCCCCCCAAAAGAAATTCATGATCTGCTGGTTTTTGCTCATTTTGTCTCCCAAAAATCATAATAAAAAGCGATGAAAAAATGTCATGTGCCCGAAAATGGTACCAATAAAAACTCTGTGAGCCAAAATATGGAAAAATTCTAGCTCTCAAAATGTGGTGATGCAAAAACAATTTTTTTCAATAAAAAGCATCTTTTAATGTGTAACAGCTGTCAAACATAAAAACCCACTATAAAAACATGCTATAAATAGTAAATCAAACCCCCTTTATCACCCCCTTAGTTAGGGAAAAATAATAACATTAAAAAATGTATTTATTTCCATTTTTCCATTAGGGTTAGGGTTGGGGCTAGGGTTAGGGTTAGGGTTGGGGCTAAAGATAGGGTTGGGGCTAAAGTTAGGGTTGGTTTGTTGTTAGGGTTATGGTTAGGGTTCGAATTAGGGTTAGAGGTGTGTTGGGGTTAGGGTTGGAGTTAGAATTGGGGGGTTTCTACTGTTTAGGCACACCAGGAGCTCTCCAAACGTGACATGGCATCTGATCTCAATTTCAGCCTATTCTTCTTTGAAAAAGTCAAATGGTGCTCCTTCCCTTCTGAGCTCTGCCATATGCCCAATCAGTGGTTTACCAGCATACTCAGGACAAATTGCACAACAACTTTTGGGGTCCAATTTCTTCTGTTACCTTTGGGAAAATAAATTAGTGGCGAAAAGATCATTTTTGTGGAAAAAATGTAATTTTTTATTTTTACGGTTCTACGTTATAAACTTATGTGAAGGACGTGGGGGTCAAAGTGCTTACCACACATCTAGATAAGTTCCATAGGGGGTCTACTTTCAAAAATGGTGTCACTTGTGGGGGGGTTTCCACTGTTTAGGCACATCAGGGGCTCTCAAAATGCAACATGGCGTCCATTCTCAATTCCAGCCAATGACTTTATATGGGTAAAAATGTATGCTACCCCTTTCCTGAGCACTATCTCATATATGTATATGTACCTTTAGATTGGCTGACTCTATATGGGTAAAAATTCACAAGCTCCATGAGATATTTTTACATCATCTTTTTCATATCAAAGGGCATTTCTATAATGATGATGGAGGCTTCAATGCTCCTATTTTGAGACGTCTAGAGCCCGGTTAGTCAAATTGATTTTTTGATTTTTTATATTTATCTCATTGTTACTTGTGATTGTGCATAATTTGGTAGTTTATCACATTGGCATTGTAAACTTTTCCCCTTTTTCCACTTTTGGAGTCTCCCTTTATCTATGTTGTATGTGTTGCAAATGTTTTTAAGAAGTTGTATCTCAATAAAAAATGTATTTTATGAAATCATCTCTTTGCACTTCCTTTCTATTGGTGGCACCTTCCACTGTAGATTTGGTAGAATGTTGAGTAAATGAAGTGTCCCCCGCCTGTTTAATATAGGACTATGGGAATAAAAGTTCCATAGGGGGTCTACTTTCAAAAATGGTGTCACTTGTGGGGGGGTTTCCACTGTTTAGGCACATCAGGGGCTCTCAAAATGCAACATGGCGTCCATTCTCAATTCCAGCCAATTTTGAGTTGAAAAGTTAAACGGCGCTCCTTCCCTTCCGAGCTCTGCCATGAGCCAAATCAGTGGTTCCCCCCACACATGAGGTATCAGCATACTCAGGACAAATTGTACAACAACTTTTGGGGTCCAATTTGTCCTTGTTACCCTTGGTAAAATAAAAAAAATTGGATCTGAATTAAATTTTTTGTGAAAAAAAGTTAACTGTTAATTTTTTATAAAAATTCTAAAAATTCCTGTGAAGCACCTGAAGGGTTAATAAACTTCTTGAATGTGGTTTTGAGCACCTTCAGGGGTGAAGTTTTTAGAATGGTGTCACTTTTGGGTATTTTCTGTCATATAGACCCCTCAAAGGGACTTCAAATGTGATGTGGTCCCTAAAAAAAAAAGGTGTAAAAATGAGAAATCGGTGGTCAGCTAAAAAAAATTTTGGTTCGAAAATTGTGCTGATGTAAAGTAGACATGTGGGAAATGATAATTATTAACTATTTTGTGTGGCATAACTCTCTGATTTAAGGGCATAAAAATTAAAAGTTTGAAAAGTGCAACATTTTAAAAATTTTCACCAAATTTTCATTTTGTCACAAATAAACGCAAGTTATATCAAAGAAATTTTACCACTAATGTGAAGTACAATATGTCATGAAAAATCAGTCTCAGAATCGCCAAGATCCGTTTAAGCGTTCTATAGTTATAACCTCATAAAGGGACAATCAGCATTGTAAAAATTGGTCTGGTCATTAACGTGCAAACCACTCTCGGGGGTAAAGGGGTTAAATTCACAGGGAATAACTAGAATTTTGCAGGAAAAAATGTGTGAATAGGTGAATTTGAATTTTACCAGATCCGCTCATCTCTAACACTCATTTCATTTCTGGCCACAGTGGTTTGGGCAAAAAAGAAGCCACATGAAATAAGTCAGAAGTATACAGGATGTATATAGTAAATCATTTTGAAAGGCATTTGAGTTTTCTTTTGGTGAACATTAGAATTTTTAAACCTCCTGGTTCTTAAAGAGGCTTCCAAATCTCATACAACTTGAATAAGAACATATTCTACAGGTTAGTATCATGTATATTTAACCCCTTCCTTACCGATGGGATAGTACGTCATCGGTAAGGATTCCCTGCTTTGAGGTGGGCTCCAGCGGTGAGCCCACCTCAAAGCCGTGACATGTCAGCTGTTATAAACAGCTGACATGTGCCCGCAATAGGCGCAAGCGGAATCGCGATCCGCTTGCGCCTATTAACTAGTTAAAACTGGCTGTCAAAGCTGACAGCAGGCATTTAACTAGAGCTTACCGCCGCCGGGCCGAAAGTGAGCGCATCGCCGACCCCCGTCATGTGATCGGGGGTCGGCGATGCGTTGTTTTGACAACCAGAGGTCTCATAGAGACCTCTATGGTTGTTGCAGGCACATTGCTACGAGCGCCGCCCGATGGTCGGCACTCATAGCAATGCAGTAAATCTGCTACATACAGGCGATTGCTCATCGCCCATATGTAGCTGAGGCGATCAAGTTGTGCATGCTTCTAGCCTCCCATGGAGGCTATTGAAGCATGCCAAAAGTAAAAAAAGTGTTTAAAATTAAAAAAATAAAAAAAAGCCTAAAGTTTAAATCACCCCCTTTCGCTCCAATCAAAATTAAACAATAAAAGAAAAATCAAACCTGCACATATAAGGTATCACCATTTTCAGAATCACCCGATCTATAAAAAAAAAGGATTAACACGATTGCTACACGGCATGCGAGAAAAAAATTAAAACCGCCAGAATTACGTTTTTTTGGTCGCCGCATCATTGCATTAAAATGCAATTACGGGCGATTAAAAGAATGTATTTGCACAATGTGGTATAATTAACCCCTTACTGCCATCGGACGTACTATCCCGTCCATGGTACCTGGGCCCGTATGACCGGGGACGGGATAGTACGTCATAGGCGATCAGCTGCGCTCCTAGGGAGCGCAGCTAATCGCCCCGGGTGTCAGCTGATTATCACAGCTGACACCCATGACTGTGTGTCAGGAGCGGTCACGGACCGCTCCCGGCACATTAACCCCTTGCACACCACGATCAAACATGATCGCGGTGTACTGGGGGCACAGGGGAGGATCGCGCAGGGTGGGGGCTCCCTACGCGCCCCCCTGAGACCCTCAGAGAGTCGCGATGTGATTGCGCTGTTCTGAGGGCTTCCTCCCTCCCAGGACCCGGATCCAAGATGGCGCCGGGGTCCTGGAGGGAGGCGGCTACCTCAGTGCCTGCCGAGAGCAGGCACTGAGAAGCCTGCATCTATGCCTGTGCGATCGCTGGTGTGACAGAGTGCTGTGCACACTGTCACACCAGCGATCTGATAAAATACTGTGATGTCCCACCTTGGGACAAAGTAAAAAAGTTAAAAAAAGTAAAAATAAACATGTGTAAAAAAAAAATCCAAAATAAATAAAAAAAAAAAAAAATATTCCCCAATAAATTCACTTCTTCCTGTAAATAAAAAAAAAAAACATAAAAGTACACATATTTGGTATCGCCGCATCCGTAACGACCCCCCCTATAAAATTGTCCCACTAGTTAACCCCTTTAGTGAACCCCTTAAAAAAAAAAAAAAACAAGCAAAAAATCAATGCTTTATCATCATACCGCCGAACAAAAAGTGGAATAACACGCGATCAAAAAGACCGATATAAAAAAACATGGTACCGCTGAAAACGTCATCTTGTCCCGCAAAAAACGAGCCATCATAAAGCATCATCAGCGAAAAAATAAAAAAGTTATAGCTCGCAGAATAAAGCGATGCAAAAATAATTATTTTTTATATAAAATTGTTTTTATTCTATAAAAGCGCCAAAACATGAAAAAATGATATAAATGAGGTATCGCCATAATCGTACTGACCCGAAGAATAAAACTGCTTTATCAATTTTACCACACGCGGAACGGTATAAACGCCTCCCCCAAAAGAAATTCATGAATTGCTGATTTTTGTTCATTCTAACCTCCCAAAAATCGAAATAAAAAGCGATCAAAAAACGTCACGTGCTCAAAAATGGTACCAATAAAAACGTCAACTCGTCCCGCAAAAAATAAGACCTCACATGACTCTGTGGGCCAAAATATGCAAAAATTATAGCTCTCAAAATGTGATGATGCAAAAACTATTTTTGCAATAAAAAGCGTCTTTTAGTGTGACAGCTGCCAATCATAAAAACCCGCTATAAATAGTAAATCAAACCCCCTTTATCACCCCCTTAGTAAGGGAAAAATAATAAAATTAAAAAAAGTATTTATTTCCATTTTCCCATTAGGGTTAGGGTTAGGGTTGCGGCTAAAGTTAGGGTTAGGGTTGGCGCTAAAGTTAGGATTAGGGTTAGGG
>JARQOD010000006.1:82491629-82558025 GCA_033576555.1 Oophaga sylvatica
TTCAGGTGCTTCACAGTAACTAAAGCAACGTGGAAGGAAAAATTGAATATTTACTTTTAGCCACAAAAATGATCTTTTAAAACTTTTTTTTATTTTCACAAGGGAAAAGGAGAAAATGGACAGATAAGGTTGTTATCAATTTCTCTTGAGTAACGCCAATACCCCATATGTGGGGAAAACCACTGTTTTGGGCACACGGCAGACTCGTAAGGGAAGGAGCGACGTTTGACTTTTCAACTAAAATTGGCTGGAATTTAGATTGGTTGCCATGTCCGTTTGGGAGCCCCTGATGTGCCTAAACATGGAAACCCCCCACAAGACACCATTTTTGGAAACTAGACCCCCTAAGGTACTTATCTAGATCTGTTGTGAGCACTTTGAACCCTCAAGTGTTTCACAAAAGTTTATAAAGCCTGGGTGTGAAAAAAAAAAAAATCAAATTTTCCACAAAAAATGATTTTTTAATCCCAAATTTTTGAATTTTCCCAAGGAAATTGGACCCCAAAATTGTTGTCCAATTTGTCCTGAGTACGCTGATACCCCATATTGTGGGGGGGGGAAACTGTTTGGGCGCACGGCAGGGCTTGGAAAGGAAGTAGTAACGTTTTGGAATGCAGACTGTTGTGAATGGTTTTGAGATGAGTTCTGAGCAGAGGCTCCCTCTGGTGGTTACAAGCGGTACTAGTGAGGATGGGAATCAGGTGTTACTGATTGGTCTTATTTAAGGGAATCATTTCCCATCAGGGTTGCCGGTGATCAATTGTTCTGGTCTGAATCCTTCTTTCCAGTTTCCCTTGTAGCCTGCTGTGTCGTGTCTGCATCTCCTGCTATCAGATAAGACAATTTCTTATTTGTGTTTTTGCTATATTTTTGCATTTTGTCCTGCACTTCTGTGGGGCCTTCAGGGTCCCCTCCGGGGCTTTTGCCCTCTCAGTTTAGTCCAGCCACTGTGTTTTGTACTTTTGCTTTTGCAGTTTTTTCAGTGGCTGCTGTTTTTGTACACCAGAGAACTAATTTAGGTGGTAGAGGTCGTGTGATCTCAGTATTTTTTTGAAATTAGTAGAGTTGGTGTTTTTTCAGGGTTTTCGGGGATTGCAGTAAGTACCCTTTCTGTCCTTTTCTATTTAGATAGTTTGGGCCCCAGCGTTTGCTCATACTATTTTCTTTCTGTGTCAGTATTTCCTCTTGTCTAACCGCCATTACATGTTTGGGGGCTTTCTATTGTCTTTGGGGTTCTGCTCCGGGCAGATGGCTTTCCTATTTCTATCTTTGGGTGTAGTTAGTTTCTCAGGCTGTGACGAGGCGTCTAGGACCAACGTAGGAACGCTCCACGGCTGCCTCTAGTTGTGGTGGTTAGTCAGGGTACTGCAATCTCATAGTTTCCAACTGCTCTGGTGTATTGCCTTTTTTACCTGCACTCCTCAGCTACCGTAACATAACAGTATCACCGGCCTAAAAATTGTATGGTACTCACAGAAGGGAAAAAATATTTTGAAGGAAGAAAAGTTGTCAGAGATATTTTTCTGTTTGTTGCATTTTTTTTTTCCTCTGTATCTCTGGGTGCTGGGAGGATTTTTTCTCCCAATGGAGTTTGCACAGTTGTCTGGCCGTGTGGATCAGCTTGCCACTGAGGTTCGGAGTATTGCTACCTATCTTGCTAGGTTGCCTGTTGTGGAACCTAGGATCCCCATGCCAGATTTGTTTCAGGGGATCGAGCTAAGTTTCAGAATTTCAAAAATAATTGTAAATTGTTTTTTGCCTTAAAATCTAAGTCCTCAGGAAACGCAGCGCAGCAGGTTCAAATTATCATCTCTCTCCTGCGCGGCGATCCTCAGGATTGGGCTTTTTCCCTGATACCTGGGGATCCTGTTTTGAGTGATGTTGATGCATTTTTTCAGGCTTTGGGTTATTGTACGATGAGCCTAATGTCACTGATCAAGCTGAAAAAGCCTTGTTGGCATTAAATCAGGGGCTTGATGACGCTGAGTTATACTGTCAGAGATTCCGTAGGTGGGCAGTCCTGACCAAATGGAATGACGACGCTTTGGCAGCCCTTTTCCGGAAGGGTCTGTCTGATAATGTAAAGGATGTTATGGTGGATTCCCTGTCCCCTCTGGTCTCAATGATTCTATGTCATTAGCGATTCAAATTGACAGACGTTTGCGTGAGCGGAGAAGTATGCGTGGAATGGTGTTGCCTTGTGAACCAGCTGCTGAGCCCATGCAGTGTGATGGAGTGGTGTCTGGGCACAGCGTCATGAGTTTCGAAAGCGCAATGGGTTATGTTTCTACTGTGGTGATGCCTCTCATGCTATTTCAGTCTGCCCTAAGCGGGGAAGACGTTTTGCACGCTCAGTTGTCTTGGGTAGTGTTCAGACTAAGTTTTTATTAACTGTCACTCTGATATGCTCTCTGTCCTCATTTTCTGCTCAGGCTTTCGTTGATTCTGGAGCAGCTATTAACCTGATGGATTATGATTTTGCTAAACGTTGTGGATTTCCCTTGATACCCCTACAGAAGTCTATTCCCCTACTGGGGATCGATTCTACCCCTTTGGCTGAGAATAAACCCCAGTTTTCTACTCAGGTGATAATGAGGGTTGAACCTGATCACCAGGAGTGCTGCAAATTTTTGGTTCTATATAATCTGCATGACATTATCGTGCTGGGTTTCCCTTGGTTACAGTCTCATAATCCTGTTTTGGATTGGAAATCTGTGTCTGTAACCAGTTGGGGCTGCCAATGTGTTAATACCAACACTCCTGTTTTTTCTGCCCCCCCCCAGGCTGAGGATGTTCCTGACTTTTTGTTTGATTTTTCTGATGTGTTTAGCGAAAGTAAATCTGCATCCTTACCTCCCCATAGGAGCTATGACTGCGCTATTGAATTAGTGCCAGGTAGTAAATTCCCTAAGGGTCGCCTTTTTAACTTGTCTGTACCTGAACATGACGCTATGCGGTCTTATATCAAGGAATCATTGGACAAGGGTCATATCAGACCATCCTCTTCACCCTTAGGTGCCGGTTTTTTCTTTGTGGCCAAAAAAGATGGTTCATTAAGGCCGTGTATTGATTATCGTCTCTTGAACAATATTACTGTGAAATATCAATACCCGTTACCCTTGATTTCTGACCTGTTTTCCAGGGTGAAAAACGCTACTTGGTTTACCAAGCTTGACCTCAGGGGGGCGTATAACCTTATTCGCATTAAGCACGGGGATGAATGGAAGACGGCATTTAACACCCCTGAAGGGCATTTTGAGTACCTTGTGATGCCCTTTGGGCTCACTAATGCTCCTTCCGTCTTCCAGTCCTTCATGAATGACATTTTCAGGGATTTTGTGGACAAGTTTCTGATTGTTTATTTGGATGATATCTTGATTTTTTCTAATGACTGGGACTCTCATGTGAAACATGTTCGAACTGTATTCCAGATTTTGAGAGAGAATGCTCTGTATGTGAAGGGATCAAAGTGTCTTTTTGGCGTTCAGAAGATCTCATTTCTGGGATTCATTTTGTCCCCATCTGTTATTGAAATGGACCCGGTCAAGGTTCAGGCCATCTGTGATTGGGTCCAACCTACTTCATTAAAGGCTCTTCAGAGATTTTTGGGTTTTGCCAATTTTTATCGTAAATTTATTGGTAATTTCTCTGTTATTGTTAAACCATTAACTGATTTGACCAGAAAGGGTTCTGATGTGGTGAATTGGCCTCCTGAGGCAGTCTCTGCGTTTCAGGAACTTAAGCAGAGATTCACTTCTGCTCCTGTTCTACGGCAGCCTGATGTTTTTTCTGCCATTTCAGGTGGAGGTTGATGCCTCTGAAATTGGGGCAGGTGCCGTTTTGTCCCAAAAAGATCCAGAGACCTCTAAAAGTAACCCTTGTGCCTTTTTCTCTCGAAAATTTTCTCCTACTGAACGTAATTATGACGTGGGTAATCGGGAGTTATTGGCCATGAAGTGGGCTTTTGAAGAGTGGAGACATTGGCTGGAGGGAGCCAAACATCAGGTGGTGGTCCTTACGGACCATAAGAATCTGGTCTATCTGGAATCTGCCAAGCGACTCAATCCTAGACAGGCCAGGTGGGCCTTGTTTTTCACACGTTTTAATTTTGTGGTTTCCTTTCTTCCTGGCACTAAGAATGTTAAGGCGGATGCCCTCTCGAGGAGTTTCCTTGCGGACTCTCCTGAGCTATCTGATCCCTCTGTTATTTTGAAGGAGGGTGTAGTTCTTTCCGCCATCTCGCCTAATTTGAGACTTGCTCTGGAGGGGTGTCAGGAGGATAGGCCCGAGCGCTGCCCTGTTGGAAAATTGTTTGTCCCGGACCAATGGAAAAAGAGTGTGATGTCTGAGATTCATAGTTCCGCATTGGCTGGGCATCCCGGAATTTTTGGTACCAGAGACTTGGTTAGTCGGTCCTTTTGGTGGCCTACCTTGTCTCGCGATGTCAGGGAATTTGTGCAGTCCTGCGGGACTTGCTCTCGCTCCAAGCCTTGCTCTCGCTCTAGTGGTTTGTTGATGCCATTGCCTGTGCCCAAGAGACCATGGACCCATATCTCTATGGATTTCATTTCCGATCTTCCTGTTTCTCAGAGAATGACCACCATCTGGGTAATTTGTGATAGGTTTTCCAAGATGATACATCTTGTGCCATTACCTAAGTTGCCTTCCTCCTCTGAATTGGTGCCGTTGTTCCTTCAGCACGTGGTTCGTTTACACGGCATTCCTGAGAACATTGTGTCTGACAGAGGAGTCCAGTTTGTTTCCAGATTTTGGAGGACTTTTTGTTCTAAACTGGGTGTTCAATTGTCTTTCTCCTCGGCATTTCATCCTCAGACCAATGGTCAAACTGAGAGAACAAACCAGACATTGGAGACTTATCTAAGATGCTTTGTGTCTGCTGATCAGGATGACTGGGTCTCTTTTTTGCCTTTGGCTGAGTTTGCTCTTAATAATAGGGCTAGCTCTGCCACTTTGATGTCTCCGTTTTTCTGTAATTCTGGGTTTCACCCTCGATTTTCTTCAGGACAGACGGAGGCTTCTGTCTGTCCAGGTGTTGACTCTGTTGTTGAGCGTATGCAGCAGATTTGGGACCAGGTAGTGGAGAGGTTTTCCCTCTCTCAGGAGAAGGCCCAGCGGTTTGCTAACCGGCATAGGACTGATGGTCCTCGGTTTAAAGTGGGGGACTTGGTCTGGTTGTCCTCAAAGAATATTCCTATGAGAGTAGCATCTCCTAAATTTAAGCCTAGGTTCATTGGACCTTATAAGATCATGGAGATTATTAATCCTGTTTCTTTTCGTTTGCTTCTTCCAGGGACATTTAAGATCCATAACGTGTTCCACAAGTCCTTGTTGAAGAGGTTTGTTGAGCCAGTGGTTCCTGCTGCTGTGCCTCCTGACCCTGTTTTGGTTGAGGGCAATCTGGAGTATGTGGTTGAGAAAATATTGGATTCTCGTTTTTCTAGACGAAGACTCCAGTATTTGGTTAAATGGAGAGGTTATGGTCAGGAAGATAATTCTTGGGTGTTTGCTTCGGACATCCATGCTAGGAGACTTATCCGTGCGTATCATAGAACTCATCCTGACCGACCTGGTTGCTCAAATGAGGGTTCGGTGACCCCTCCTCAAGGGGGGGGTACTGTTGTGAATGGGTTTGAGATGAGTTCTGAGCAGAGGCTCCCTCTGGTGGTTACAAGCGGTACTAGTGAGGATTGGGAATCAGGTGTTACTGATTGGTCTTATTTAAGGGAATCATTTTCCCATCAGGGTTGCCGGTGATCAATTGTTCTGGTCTGAATCCTTCTTTCCAGTTTCCCTTGTAGCCTGCTGTGTCGTGTCTGCATCTCCTGCTATCAGATAAGACAATTTCTTATTTTGTGTTTTTGCTATATTTTTGCATTTTGTCCTGCACTTCTGTGGGGGCCTTCAGGGTCCCCTCCGGGGGCTTTTGCCCTCTCAGTTTAGTCCAGCCACTGTGTTTTGTACTTTTGCTTTTTGCAGTTTTTTCAGTGGCTGCTGTTTTTGTTACACCAGAGAACTAATTTAGGTGGTAGAGGTCGTGTGATCTCAGGTATTTTTTGAAATTAGTAGAGTTGGTGTTTTTCAGGGTTTTCTGGGATTGCAGTAAGTACCCTTTCTGTCCTTTTCTATTTAGATAGTTTGGGCCCCAGCGTTTGCTCATACTATTTTCTTTCTGTGTCAGTATTTCCTCTTGTCTAACCGCCATTACATGTTTGGGGGCTTTCTATTGTCTTTGGGGTTCTGCTCCGGGGCAGATGGCTTTCCTATTTCTATCTTTGGGTGTAGTTAGTTTCTCAGGCTGTGACGAGGCGTCTAGGACCAACGTAGGAACGCTCCACGGCTGCCTCTAGTTGTGGTGGTTAGTCAGGGTACTGCAATATCATAGTTTCCAACTGCTCTGGTGTATTGCCTTTTTTACCTGCACTCCTCAGCTACCGTAACATAACAGCAGACGTTAATGGGGGTCATGTTCCGTTTGCAGTGCCCCAGATGAGCCTAAACAGTGGAAACCCCCCACAAGTGACCCCATTTTGGAAACTAGACCCCCTAAGGAACTTATCTAGATCTTTGGTGAGCACTTTGAACCCCAAGTGCTTCACACAAGTTTATAATGCCCGGGCATGAAAATAAAAAATCCTATTTTTTTCCCACAAAAATTATCTTTTAGTCACTAATTTTTTATTTTCCCAAGGGTAACAGGAGAAATTGGACCACATAAGTTGTTGTACAATTTGTCCTGAGTACGCTGATACCCCATATGTGGGGGGAACCACTGTTTGGGCGCACGGCAGAGCTCGGAATGGAAGGAGCACCATTTGACTTTTTCCAACCAAAATTGGCTGGAATTGAGTTTGGATGCCATGTTGCATTTGGAGAGCCCCTGATGTGCCTAAACAGTGGAAACCCCCCACAAATGACCCCATTTGGGAAACTAGACCCCCTAAGGAACTTATATAGATTTTTGATGAGCAATTTGAACCCCTAAGTGCTTCACACAAGTTTATAACGTAGAGCCGTAAAATTTAAAAATCATATTTTTTCCACAAAAATGATCTTTTCACCCCAATTTTTATTTTTCCAAGGGTAACAAGACTCCAAAAGTTATTGTGCAATTTGTCCTGAGTGCGCTGATACCCCATATGTGGGGGTAAACCACTGTTTGGGTGCATGGCAGAGTTTGGAAGGGAAGGAGCGCCGTCTGACTTTTTCAACGCAGAATTGGCTGGACGCCATGTCGTGTTTGGAGAGCTCCTGATCTGCCTAAACAGTGGAAACCCCCATAAATGACACCATTTTGGAAACTAGACCCCACAAGGAACTTATCTAGATGTGTGGTGAGCACTTTGAACCCCGAAGTGCTTCACAGAAGTTTATAACGCACAGCCGTAAAAATAAAAAATCTTTTTTTTTTACAAAAATGATTTTTTTCGCCCCCAATATTTTATTTTCACAAGGGTAACAGGAGAAATTGGACCCCAAAAGTTGTTGTCCAATTTGTCCTGAGTACGCTGATACCCAATATGTGGGAGAAAACTACTGTATGGGCGCACGTCAGGGCTCGGAAGGGAAGTAGTGACGTTTTGGATTGCAGACTTTGATGGAATGGTCTGGGTGCGTCATGTCGCATTTGGAGAGCCCCTGATGCGCCTAAACAGAGGAAACCCCCCACAAGTGACCCCATTTTGGAAAATAGACACCACAAGGAACTTATCTAGATGTGTGGTGAGCACTTTGAACCCCGAAGTGCTTCACAGAAGTTTATAACGCACAGCCGTAAAAATAAAAAATCTTTTTTTTTTTTTGCAAAAATGATTTTTTCGCCCCAATATTTTATTTTTACAAGGGTAACAGGAGAAATTGGACCCCAAAAGTTGTTGCCCAGTTTGTCCTGAGTACGCTGATACCCAATATGTGGGAGAAAACTACTGTATGGGTACACGTTGGGGCTCGGAAGGGAAGTAGTGACGTTTTGGATTGCAGACTTTGATGGAATGGTCTGGGGGCGTCATGTCGCATTTGGAGAGCCCCTGATGCGCCTAAACAGTGGAAATCCCCAACAAGTGACCCCATTTTGGAAAATAGACCCCACAAGGAACTTATCTAGGTGTGTGGTGAGCGCTATGAAGCCCCAAGTGCTTCACAGAAGTTTATAATGTACAGCCGTAAAAACAAAAAAAATAATGTTTTTTGTACAAAAATGATATTTTTGCCCCCAGTTTTTTATTTTCCCAAGGGTAACAGAAGAAATAGGACAAATTGCACAATAACTCTTGGGTCCAGAGTACGCTGATACCCCATATGTGGGGATAAACTACTGTTTGGACGCATGGCAGAGCTCAGAAGTGAAGGAGCACCGTTTGACTTTTTCAACGCAGAATTGGCTGGAATTGAGATCAAACGCCATGTCACATTTGGAGAGCCCCTGATGTGCCTAAACAGCGGAAACCCCCCAATTCTAACTCCAACCCTAACCCCAACACACCCCTAACCCTAGTCCCAACCCTAACCACAAACCTAACCCTAACACACCCCTAATCCCAACCCTAACCCTAATCCTAACTTTAGCGCCAACCCTAACCCTAAATTTAGCCGCAACCCTAACCCTAACCCTAATGGGAAAATGGAAATAAATACATTTTTTTAATTTTATTATTTTTCCCTAACTAAGGGGTGATAAAGGGGGGTTTGATTTACTATTTATAGCGGGTTTTTATGATTGGCAGCTGTCACACTAAAAGACGCTTTTTATTGCAAAAATAGTTTTTTGCATCGCCACATTTTGAGAGCTATAATTTTTGCATATTTTGGCCCACAGAGTCATGTGAGGTCTTATTTTTTGCGGTACGAGTTGACGTTTTTATTTGTACCATTTTTGAGCAGGTGACATTTTTTGATCGCTTTTTATTTCGATTTTTGGGAGGTTAGAATGAACAAAAATCAGCAATTCATGAATTTCTTTTGGGGGAGGCGTTTTTATTGTCCTGCGTGTGGTAAAATTGATAAAGCAGTTTTATTCTTCGGGTCAGTACGATTATGGCGATACCTCATTTATATCATTTTTTTATGTTTTGGCGCTTTTATAGAATAAAAACAATTTTATATAAAAAATAATTATTTTTGCATCGCTTTATTCTGCGAGCTATAACTTTTTTATTTTTTCGCTGATGATGCTGTATGGCAGCTCGTTTTTTGCGGGACAAGATGACGTTTTCAGCGGTACCATGATTATTTATATCGGTCTTTTTGATCGCGCGTTATTCCACTTTTTGTTCGGCTGTATGATGATAAAGCATTGATTTTTTGCTTCGTTTTTTTTTTTTTAAGGGGTTCACTAAAGGGGTTAACTAGTGGAACAGTTTTATAGGGGGGGTCGTTACGGACGCGCCGATACCAAATATGTGTACTTTTATTGTTTTGTTTTTTTTATTTACAGGAAGAAATGAATTTATTGGGGAATATTTTTTTTTTTTTATTTATTTTGGATTTTTTTTTATAACATGTTTATTTTTATTTTTTTAACTTTTTTACTTTGTCCCAGGGTGGGACATCACTGTATTTTATCAAATCGCTGGTGTGACAGTGTGCACAGCACTCTGTCACACCAGCGATCGCTCAGGCATAGATGCAGGCTTCTCAGTGCCTGCTCTCGGCAGGCACTGAGGTAGCCGCCTCCCTCCAGGACCCCGGCGCCATCTTGGATCCGGGTCCTGGGAGGGAGGAAGCCCTCAGAACAGCGCGATCACATCGCGCTGGTCTGAGGGTCTCAGGGGGGCGCGCAGGGAGCCCCCACCCTGCGCGATCCTCCCCTGTGCCCCCAGTACACCGCGATCATGTTTGATCGCGGTGTGCTAGGGGTTAATGTGCCGGGAGCGGTCCGTGACCGCTCCTGACACACAGTCACGGGTGTCAGGTGTGATAATCAGCTGACACCCGGCGGCGATTAGCTGCGGTCCCCTCAGGAGCGCAGCTGATCGCCTATGACGTACTATCCCGTCCATGGGCAGAATGGCACGGGTTTTATGGACGGGATAGTACGTCTAATGTCAGAGAGGGGTTAAATTCCTTTTTATTTGTATTTTCAAAACAAAAATGCCACATAAGGCGTTACACATCTCGGTCGCAGCCGATATGGTCATAAAAAAACATTGTAAAAGTCAAAGTAACAAGAGAACAGAAAACCGAAACTCGTTAATAATTGTAAGGAAACCCCTAAGTTCTAGGATTCCTCCCGTCATCTTCCTTCTCTAACTTTGCTGTGATCCTGATTAAACTATTTCACTCGTCACCCTTCTCTGGCGTGTATTTTTTCAAATTCTCGCCACCTTTACATTCATTTATCCGATCATGTTAAAATATAAGGCTTTCCTCAATATCAGCATGATCGATCATGATCCCATGTTTATTCGTTAACGCTGTAATATGTTGATGAATGTGATTTCCTTTCGCTAGTCGTGATAATAGTCTCCTTGATTTGCTACCATAACGATATAGATCGGCTCTATAATTCATATTACTGGTTCTCTCGCGTCGATCTACCCATAGGTCAAAGTCAGCCTTAGCCTGCTTCCATCTATTTTTATCCTGTGTCGATGAAGTTCTCAGGTATGCCTTGTAGCTATCGCGTAATATCCTGGTAGCCTGCGAGTAGTTTGTCGCTATCTTCTTTTTTAGGGTTGTCTGATAAGTAGGGTTGAGCATTCCGATACTGCAAATATCGGGTATCGGCCGATATTGGCTGTATCGGAATTCCGATTCCGAGTTCCGATATTTTCGTCATATCGGATACCGGAATCGGGATTGTCACTGTCACTGTCAGTGTCCATCTGTCGGGTCTGTCAGGAGTCAGCGGCACTTACCTGGCAGAAGATCTCCGGCGGTCACATCCTGGACTGCTTGATGGCCGCAATCTTCTTTCCCCGGCGGTCACATGCAGTATCTCGCGATAACTGCAGTGACTGCTGGGTAATCCCGGCCGTAAAGCAGTCAGTCCGATGACGTCACCGCCGGGGAAGCAGGTAATCAGCTGTGCTGCGTCGCGATGACAGGCTCTGCCTGTCATTGCGATGTAGCAGAGCTGGATCGTCGTGGGACTGTCGTTATGGACTGCGTCGGACAGGTGGTATACTGTTGGTTTGTTTTTTTTTCTTTTTTTACAGGAGATCGATGGCGTCGCAGGAATGAGAGTACAATAAAAGAAATGAAAACTGTGTTGTCTCTTTTATTTCATTAAAAGACTTTTTTCTTGCTGTGTTTTTTTTTACACATTTAATAACTTTGGGATTAATAATGGATCGGTGTCTTATTGACACCTCTCCATTATTAACCGGGCTTATTGTCACCGTGCAATCAACGGTGACATTAACCCCTTATTACCCCGCTTGCCACCGCTACAGGGCAAGTGGGAAGAGCCGGGTAAAGTGCCACAATTGGCACATCTTTTGATGCGCCAAATGTGGGGCTGCTGTAGCCTGGTATTATCAGGCTGTTGAGGGCCAAAATCCATGGGCCTTGACAGTCTTTTAATACCAGGCCGCAGCAGTCTGCATTTTCCTTGGCTGGTTAACAAAAATAGGGGGACCCCTACGCCGTTTTTTTTTCGAGGGGATCCCCTATTTTTGTTAACCAGCCAAGCTAAGCAGACTGCTGTGGCCTGGTATTATCAGGCTGGCAAGGTCCATGGATATTGGATCCTTACCAGCCTGAAAAACCAGGCCTCAGCGGTCTGCTTCATCTGGCTGGTTATCAAAAATAGGGGGACCCCACGCCAATTTTTTTCGAGGGGATCCCCTATTTTTGTTAATCAGCCAAGATATGCAGACTGCTGTGGCCTAGTATTATCAGGCTGGCAAGGTCCATGGATCTTGGCTCCTTAACAGCCTGAAAATCCAGGCCTCAGCGGTCTGCTTCATCTGGCTGGTTAACAAAAATAGGGGGGACCCCACGCCAATTTTTTTCGAGGGGATCCCCTATTTTTGTTAATCAGCCAAGATATGCAGACTGCTGTGGCCTAGTATTATCAGGCTGGCAAGGTCCATGGATCTTGGCTCCTTAACAGCCTGAAAATCCAGGCCTCAGCGGTCTGCTTCATCTGGCTGGTTAACAAAAATAGGGGGACCCCACACCATTTTTTTTTCTAAGGGAACCCCTATTTTTGTTAATCAGTTCCCTCTGACGTCACTGATTGTGTCCCTGGCTGACCTGAAGTGAAAGTGGAAAGCAATCAATTAAGCTTTCCACTTAAGGGCCCGTCTCACATAGCGATATCGCTACCGAGATCGCTGCTGAGTCACTAGTTTTGTGACGCAGCAGCGAGCTCACCAGCGATATCGCTGTGTGTGACATTCAGCGACGATCAGCCCCCCTGCCGGGTATCGCTGATCGTCGCTGAAATGTCAGGACCTTTTTTTGATCGCTGGTTTCCCGCTGACAGGCACGCATCGCTGCGTGTGACAGGCGGGAGACCAGCGATCCGCTGGTAACCAAGGTACACAGCGGGTTTCCAGGCGCGGGGCTGTGCCTAGAAACCCGCTGTGTACCTTGGATACCAGCGCCCTGATGCAGGGAGCTGGTATCCAAGGTACACAGCGGGTTTCCAAGCGCTGCGCGGTGCCTGGAAACCCGCTGTGTACCTTGGTTACCAGCGGATCGCTGGTCTCCCGCCTGTCACACGCAGCGATGTGTGCCTGTCAGTGGGAGACCAGCGATCAAAAAAAGGTCCTGACATTTCTGCGACGATCAGCGATACCCGGCAGGGGGGCTGATCGTCGCTGAATGTCACACACAGCGATATCGCTGGTGAGCTCGCTGCTGCGTCACAAAACTAGTGACTCAGCAGCGATCTCGGTAGCGATATCGCTATGTGAGACGGGCCCTTAAGCGATGTTACCCGCAGTGTCGCTGTCCCAGATCGCTGCCTGAGCTGCCTGTTTGGCAGCTCAGCAGCGATCATGTAGCGATACACCAGCGATCCTGACAAGTGCATATCGTTGTCGGGATCGCTGGTGTATCGTTATGTGACACCCAGCCTTTACTCTCCTGTCAGGCAGGAGAGGAACTCATTCATTTGGGGTTTACTGTGAGGCTGCAGCATTAGCTGCGGTCCCTGCAGTAAACATTAACCCTTTCTGAAGGATTACACCGTGGGACCTGACTGTGCATGGGATAGGTAAGAATAATTTTGCTTTTTTATTTTATTTTTATTACAGGAAATGGTTTTTGTAGTAAAATAAAAGATGGTCAAAAACATGTGTCTTTATTTCATTAAAATGATTTTTAATTAAAGTGTGTGTGTTTTATTTTTATTTCATGCAATAGGATTAATAATTGATAGTTGTCTAATTGACAGCTCTCAATTATTAACCTGGCTTAAGGTCACCTTTCAATAGCAAGGTGGCTATAACCCCATATTAACCCATTCGCCACCGCTACAGGGCAATGGGAATAGACGGGCAAAGTGCCAGAAAGGGCGAATCTAATTATAGATTTGTCTTTCCTGGGGTGTCTGGGGGCAGATGTTAGTAGCCGGGGGGGGCAAAAATAATGGTCCCTCTCTGGGCTATTATTATCTGCCCCCACTCACTGGCTTTGTCTGTCTGGTTGCGAAAATAGGGCGGGAGCCGACATGAAATGACACTTGGTGTACATAGGGTTAACCATGTCTTTTCATGTCCTTTGCTATCTAATTTGCACAAACAATTAAATCAGACATATGTTTTACTATGTAGAAGTGTATAAACTATACATATATGTATATATATATGTCACAATGACATGTATATATATATATATGTATTCTATGTGTGTATATTTAGTGTTTACAAGGAAAGAATGGGGTTTTTTTAGTTGCGATATTTTGTTCCCATAGACTTACATGGGACTTCCGGTATCGGTATCGGGTATCGCCGATATTTTAGTGATATCGGCGATACCATTCCGATTCCGATACTTTAGGCTATCGGAAAGTATCGCTCAACTCTACTGATAAGCTATTAGTTTCCCGCACATTACTGCCTTCCCTGCTGCCCATAAAAGTTCCTGCCTATCCCTACTATCTCCATTATACCTTACATATTGCAACCACCATTGCTTCACCTGATCTCGAAAATTCTCATCCGTTAACAAATAGGAAGTGAAGCACAAAGTTTGGTCTGGCCCCATCTGAACCATATCTGGCAGGGTCACTGATACGGGTGCGTGGTCAGATATAGCTACGTTGTGCACATGTGCCTCTTCCACTCCCCTTACTAGCTCCTGTGATAGCAATATATAATCTATTCTTGACCAAGAGTCATGTGCCGACGAATAGAAGGAATATTCACTGCCATCTGTGTTCAGGTGTCTCCAAATGTCTACAAAGTTAGTCGTGTCTAGCAAGGGTTTCAAACGTGTGTCATGTGATCGCACAGTCGTTCGCATTGACCGACGGTCTTCACTGGTTCGATTCACCGTATTTAAGTCACCACCTACTATTTTCAGTGAAATTGTGTCTTGAAGTATATGTGCCTCCAATTCTCAGAAAAATGGTCCATTGTCTTCTGTGGGTCCGTATATGTTATAAATACTATAGGTTTTGTTGTCAAGTGATACTGATATTCTCACCCAACGACCATCTGTGTCATTTTCGGAGTCAATCACCTTGCCCTTGAAGTGCTTGCTGATTAATGTCAATACCCCTGTCTTGCGCTCTGTACCCTGTGACCCGTAACTGTCTCCCACCCAAAATTTGTGCATGGGAGGAAAATCAGTCACCTTCAGATGTGTCTCTTGGAGAAGTGCTATGTCCGGCTTCCACCGGCGGAGGTACCTCAGAATCAGCGTCGGACTGGAACACCTTGGGCCCACCAGAGAAAATCATTCTTGGGGCCCACTATGTAGCTACATAGAAATAAATACAAGACCACAAATTGTGCAGTAAAACACACTAATATCAGGGTATAATATAAGGTAGTACATGTCTTAATTATGTAGCAGGAGTTGGGGTAGCCTCCCTCATAGATTATAAAGCAGCCCCCCTCATAGGGTATAATGCTATATACATATATATATATATATATATATATATATATACCATATATACTCGAGTATAAGCCGACCCCCCTAATTTTGCCACAAAAAACTGGGAAAACGTATCGACTCGAGTATAAGCCTAGGGTGGAAAATGAGATTATGCCCCATATGCTGCCCCATGTATTATACCCCCATAGATGCTCCATAGATTGTGCCCCATATGCTGCCCATGTATTATGCCCCCATAGATGCTCCATAGATTGTGCCCTCATAGATGCTCCATAGATTATGCTCCCATAGATGCTCCATAGATTATGCCCCCATAGATTATTCCCCCATAGATGCTCCTTAGATTATGCCCCCATAGAAGCTCCATAGATTGTGCCCCCATAGATGCTCCTTAGATTATGCCCCCATAGAAGCTCCATAGATTGTGCCCCCATAGATGCTCCTTAGATTATGCCCCCATAGAAGCTCCATAGATTGTGCCCCCATAGATTATGCCTCTATAGATGCTCCATAGATTATGCCCCATAAATGCTCCTTAGATTATGCCCCCATAGATTATGCCCACATAGATTATGCCCCCATAGATGCTCCTTAGATTATGCCCCCATAGAAGCTCCATAGATTGTGCCCCCATAGATGCTCCTTAGATTATGCCCCCATAGAAGCTCCATAGATTATGCCCCCATAGAAGATCCATAGATTATGCCCCCATAGATGCTCCATAGATTATGCCCCCATAGATGCTCTTTAGATTATGCCCCCATAGAAGCTCCATAGATTGTGCCCCCATAAATGCTCCACAGATTATTCCCCCATAGATGCTCCATAGATTATGCCCCATAAATGCTCCACAGATTATGCCCCCATAGATTATACCCCCATAAATGCTCCACAGATTATGCCCCCATAAATGCTCCACAGATTATGCCCCCATAGATTATGCCCCCATAAATGCTCCACAGATTATGCCCCCATAGATTATGCCCCCATAAATGCTCCACAGATTATGCCCCCATAGATTATACCCCCATAGATTATGCCCCCATAAATGCTCCACAGATTATGCCCCCATAGATTATGCCCCCATAAATGCTCCACAGATTATGCCCCCATAGATGCTGCAAAAAAAAAAAAAAGACATACTCACCTCTCGTCGCTGGGGGCCAGGTGCTGGTGTCCTGAGCAGGCGGGGACACCGGCGCGCTATGGGGGACAGGTGCCGGTGTCTCCGCTGGCTCAGGGCCCCAGCACCTGCGATATTTACCTGTCACCGGGTCCACTGCTGAGCGCCGTTGTCTTGGTCCTCCGGCAGTGAATGCTCAGGCAGGGGGCGTGGCGCTCACTAATGACGTCATCGCGCCCTCTGCCTGAACATCGCAGCAAGAGAGGACGCGAGGACACAGCGGCGCTCAGCGGTTGGAGCGGGTGACAGGTAAGTAATGATATTCACTGCTTCCCACGCCCATGGGGGGGTGGGAAGCAGTGAATATTCATTTCACTTTAGCAGCGGGGACGGGCTCCTGCCTCCTGTCACCCGCTGCTGCTCTGCTGGCACGGGGCCCCCATGGCAGCTGCGTGGTGTGCCGCTATTAGCGAGACGCCACCGGCTGGGGGCCCCTGGAGCAGCGGGGGCCCTAGGCAACTGGCCCCTGTATGCCAGCAGGTGCCAGGGCCCCCCAGATGCCAGGGCCAGTCCGACACTGCTCAGAATCATTGTGCGCTTCTCCGGCGCCCGCAAGCCTTTGACATTGCAGGAGATGATCTTCATATTGAATGGGCGGCAGAAAAGTTATGAGTGTGCTGGAGGAGACGGTGTACCCTCTTATGGCCGTCGTTGGCACCAACCTGCGAGGAAAGGAGGAAGTAGCACCACAATATCAAATACCAAATCAAGATATATTGACAATTCCAGGATTAATTATTGGAGAGAGGTCCCTTGCTACCCTTTTCTAGTAACTCTTGTTTAACAATAAACCGCTGTAAGCGGTCGTAGTCTCTCCACCACTACCTCTGTTTATGTGACTTCCTTTTTTCTAAACTGTGAGGAGATTACCCCCATCCTCCCAGGCTATTCAGTGTACCCCCCCATGTGTCCAAAGCATGAAACCCCAATAGCCTGCTTCACTTATTGTCCTCCATATGTAATGTTTAAGTCAGTTGTCCCACGTGTATCAAGATACCCTCTCTCATGAGAGATCTTCAACATCTAATATCAATTAACTAATTTAACCATCTAAAATTGCAGCAAAGCTATCATGCTTTAGCATAGGTAAGAAGGAACTCCAATAGAAAGGCTCAAACAGCAAATATATCTCATATGTAATTTAACGTGGAGAGAATCTCTTTCATCTTTCCTGATCTCCTTCATGAACTGCCATCTTGTCGTCGTCTGCGTGGGGAGAACCTGGAACTGCCTCGCTGTACCTCCCTATCACTTTGTGGATTGCGTTCCAAGGCTGCTTCGGCTTGTTCTGGTGTGTCATAAATGACATATGTCCCGTCAGATCTTTGTAACCGCAAACGCGCTGAGAACAGTAGTTGAAAGCGAACATCTCGCTCAAACAATGTTGTGCAAATGGAACTGAACGCCCTCCTCTTCTTTGAGACCGATACTGAGAAGTCCTCAAAGAGCAGAATCTCATAGCCATGGAGTAGCACTGGGCGCCTCGCTTCTCTGAATGCCCGTAACAATGAAACTTTGTCGTTATAATCTAACAGCTTCATTATTACTTGCCGTGGTCTGTACATCGTTGGTTTCGATGCCTTCCCTCGCCTGTTGTTGTTTTGCGGCGGTCCCACACGATGTGCACGTTCCACACGACAGTAGTACTTAAGTCACAATATTTTTGTTAGATCATTCTCACAGATGGATTGTAAGTCTGCTGATTGAAACGATTCAGGCAGTCCTACGAGACGTAAATTGCTTCGTCTCGAGCGATTTTCCAAGTCCTCTGTTTTGTCTATCAAATTTTGTAAGTTCTGCTGAAGGTTCTGTTCTCTGTCTTGGGAAAGTTGCTTCTCCTGTTGTAGCAGCGCCACATCCTGTTGCAGCTTGGTAATTGCAATGGTATTCAGATCTACAGACTTTTGTATGGAAGACAATGACGATTGCAATGCCGACTCCAGCAGCTTCTGAATGTCTGGTAAGAGAAGGACTGTGACCTCTCCAGCCATTTTCTGGGAATCAAGTTCCTGAGGAACTCTCAGGTCACATGGTGCTTCTGATAATAGCTCTTGATGCATGTCTATGGCAGCGCTCAGCATCGCGCCTCTTTCCTCTTTCTCTCCTCCATGTGCCATCTTGTCCTTCTGCTTCAGTTGGATAGGTAAACCGTTCGGGGTCTGTTGTGAACTCCGTAGCAAGTAGCGCTCCATAAATTATGTCCCCACGAATGTAAAAGGTGTCACTGTTCCCGGGGGTGGTTTTACTGCTCTCCTATCGGCCCGATATGCTTGGATACCTGGGAGGAATTCATGAGCGTCTCCAAACTCCCTCCTCACATGTCAGCGCAGGAACCGGAAGAGGGAACGTGCTTGTTTTGTTGCTCATAGGTGGAGTTTTATACAGTAAATGATTACTGCTGTCGTATTTTTGCCGTCCCTAGGGCAGAATAAGGCTGCGTAACGTCACATTTTAGAGAGAGTCATATAATAGACACACGCTACCCTACCCGTGACACAAGGAAGGTAGTGTTGCCGGATAAAGCCTTGCGCAACCAGACATGCTTTTACCCTCTTCAACACTCTTCAAGCAAAAAATGCATGATTGCAGACGCAGCTGTTATGTTTCGGTAGCTGAGGAGAGCAGGCAAAAAGGCAATACACCAGAGCAGTTGGAATCTATGAGATTGCAGTACCCTGACTAACCACCACAACTAGAGGCAGCCGTGGAGCGTTCCTACGTTGGTCCTAGACGCCTCGTCACAGCCTGAGAAACTAACTACACCTAAAGACAGAAACAGGAAAGCTATCTGCCCCGGAGCAGAACCCCAAAGATAATAGAAAGCCCCCAAACATGTAATGGCGGTTAGACAAGAGGAAATACTGACACAGAAAGAAAATAGTATGAGCAAACGCTGGGGCCCAAACTATCTAAATAGAAAAGGATAGGAAGGGTACTTACTGCAATCCCAGAAAACCCTGAAAAGCACCAACTCTACTAATTTCAAAATCACCTGAGATCACACGACCTCTACCACCTAAATTAGTTCTCTGGTGTAACAAAATCAAAACAGCAGCATGTAAGGTTCTATGTATCTGTTTCTGAAACTCAGTTTGTTCGTCGGCCATTTTGCTTTCTGTTTTGCTGCAGCTATCTTGCCCTCAGTCAAAATGGAGTTTTCCTTGTAATGTATGTGGTACAGTTCATATAGCGTCTTGTGCTTGGGTGCGATGAAAATACTTGAGACACAGGTTGATAAAGAAAGTCTTGTATTGCTTCATACAAATTGGCAAAAATAAACACACAGGTTGCAAACACAGAAGCAGGAGACACAGCAGGCCAGAGTAATCTAAGCTCAGCAATAACTCTCCACAACAGATTCAGATCTTCTTCTCTGTTACCGCAAGTCCATGCAAACGTGAGGCTCTCAAGAGCAGAGTTCAGAGTCCACAAGTGCTTCAGAGTTCCTCAGTAGGAATGGCTGGAGTACAAGGTCCAAGGCTTCAGGAGTCAGAACACAGGTTCACTGCAGGCTAGATTCTGAAGCACTGATTGCTCAGCTGTGGCTGTTTAAGAAGCAAACGGAGAGAATCAGGGCGGGAACATGCAAGCTGGAAAACTCCATTTTGACTGAGGGCAAGATAGCTGCAGCAAAACAGAAAGCAAAATGGCCGACGAACAAACTGAGTTTCAGAAACAGATACATAGAACCTTACATTACTCCCCCCTTAGGGACAACCTCCGGATGACCTCAGACCAGGCTTGTGTGGGTACCTCTGATGAAACTGACGGAGCAAGCGAGGAGCATTAACGTTATTGACTGGCTCCCATGAGTTGTCCTCCACTGGTAGCCCTGCCATTTAATCAGATATTGTAACTGATTTCTATACAACCTGGAATCTAAAATCCTTTCATCACAGAAAGTACAACCGGACATCCGATATCCACAGTACAGCAGACAAGCCAATACGTTTCCTGGACGTTCTTCTCCTTGCCCTGACCCAGTGCTAGTCGATGGTCAGGAGGAATTTGTGGTGGAAAGGATTTTAGATTCCAGGTTGTATAGAAATCAGTTACAATATCTGATTAAATGGCAGGGCTACCCAGTGGAGGACAACTCATGGGAGCCAGTCAATAACGTTAATGCTCCTCGCTTGCTCCGTCAGTTTCACAGAGTACCCACCAGACCCTGGTCTGTTTCACCGAGGTTGTACCCTAAGGGGAGTAATGTAAATGTTCTATGTATTGTTTCGAAACGCAGTTTGTTCGTCCATTTTGTTTCGTTTTGCTGCAGGATTGCCTCAGTCAAAATGGCAGTTACCAGCTTGAAATTTCCCGCCTGATTCTCTCCGTTGCTTCTTAAACAGCCACAGCTGAGGCAATCAGCTTCAAACTAGCCTGCAGTGACCTAGTTACGACTCTAAGCCTGGACCTGAACTCCACCAACACGAGAAACTGAAGCACTTGTGGACCTGAACCTGCTCTTGAGAGCCTCAACTTCATGGACTGCGTAACAGAGAGAAATCTGACACTGTGAAATATTGAGCTTAATACTCTGGCCTGCTGTGTCCCACTTCTGTAGAGTTGCAACCTGTGTGTTATTTTCCCAATTTGTAATGAAGCAAACATAACTTACTATTATCAACCTGTGTCACAGATTCATCTCACCCAACAAAACGCTATAGACTGTACCACAAACATTACACAGCCACTGAAAAAACTGGAAAAAGCAAAAGAACAAAACTCAGTGGCTGAACTAAACTGAGAGGGCAGAAGCCCCCGGAGGGGACCCTGAAGGCCCCCAAAGAAGTGCAGTACAAAATGCAAAAATATAGCACAAACACAAAAGAAGCAAAAGTCTTATCTGTAAGCAGGAGATGCAGACACGACACAGCAGGCTACAAGGGAAACTGGAATGAAGGATTCAGACCAGAACAATTGATCACCGGCAACCCTGATGGGAAAATGACTCCCTTATATAAGACCAGTCAGTAACACCTGATTCCCAGTCCTCACAATCTTCACTAGCACCGCTTGTAACCACCAGAGGGAGCCTCTGCTCAGAACTCATCTCAAACCCATTCACAACACGCAGCCTTTATTGACGTACAGTATAACATCGCCATTACCCATCAGAGGCTGGCCACTGTCTGATACAGACATAGTATATACCTTTGCTATCTGTAGCCTTTGTTTCACCTCCACTTGCAGGCACCCACTTAAATTGGGACAATGCATAATGTTTTTTTAAAATGTTTATTTTTTATCGTGCATTATTGCGTCATCTCATCACTTTGATGAGTCCATGCTGGACATGTAATAAATGCTGTCCGAACTAACAATTTTCGTAAGTGAAATAATTTTAATCTGTGTGACTGTCACATATAAATTGTAATGATGATGATGAGTGACTATTACAAAATCCATTGTCTTCACTATGTTATGGTTTAACATAGCGTTCCTTACGCATCATTCCTAAATACAAAAATGGACTTTTATTCATAAATTTACAACACTATATTTTGTAAAATAAATTTTGGGTGGTGTGTTGTTCCATTTCTTGTTGCCATGTGCTTATATGCGTTTATATTTTAAGGGTGTTTATTTTTATTCTTGGAATTGAAATTCATCATTTTATTGTCCTAGTAAACATTCATTTTTTCTTGTTTGAAGTACATACATTTGCAATGGCCACGTAACAAGGCAATAACTCAATATTTTATTTCAAAACCCTTCTTGACCCTGGGCTTCAACACCGCCAGTTGCTGCTCACAAGTGTTGGATGCACAGATCAAAACAATCGCTCATGTGTTTGTGGGGTTCAGTAACGCCTGCTGTTCCCCTGCTGTGTGTCTGGCAAAAATTTATGCTGCTAACTACAAATTTAACTTCAAACATCTCATACTAGGCCTCTGCCTACACCCTCCTTGACCCTGTGCTCCAACACTGCCAGTTGTTGCTCGGAAGTGCTGTTAGCACAGTCAACACTTGCTCCTGTGTTACTGGGGTTCAGTAATGTCAGCTGTTCCCCTGCTGTGTGTACGGCAACAAAAAGTCCTGCTGCCTCCACCCTGTTCTCTTCTCATCCCTGGGCTCCAACACCGCCAGTTGTTGCTCGGAAGTAATTGGCAGGGGTACTGACTCCTGCCTAGCCTGGTTACAGCACGACAGCTGTTTCCTGGCAGTGTCAACGTCAATTTGCCTCCAATAAGTTGTCCTGTCGTGTTGCATTCGGGTTAGCCGACTGTATGGTGCCTGCAGTTTAGGTGATTCCTATGTGTGCTGTGGGATAAGTAAATAAAGGCTGTTTCCGTTGTGACAATAGGACAAGCACCCACTGTAGGACTGTGTGATTCGGTAACTGCGGACGGCTTGCGGCCTGTCAACTTACATTTTCATGGGTGCCTTATGCTACCCGTCCGGGTTCCAGTACCGTCAGCTGGTTCTACGCAGTGCCTTTGGCCTAGGTGCCTCCATCTCGGTATCCGAGTTCCAGCAACGTCTGCTGGTCCTTGTAGTGCTTTGGAGCACAGGTACCTCCTGCTTAGTAACCGTGTCCCAGTAACGTCAGCTGGTCCTCGGTTGTGCCATTGGCTCTTTTCCTTCTGCTGCCCCTCCGGGTTCCAGCACAGTCAGCTGGTCCTCGTTACTTGCATTGGCTCTCGTACCTTCTGCTACCCGTCCGGGTTCCAGGAGCGTCAGCTGGTTCTCGGAAGTTAGTCAGCCTTCTTGTACCTTCAGCTACATTTACAAATTGAAGATTTTTTAAATTTTTTTTGGGTAATCACTCTGGATCTCCAACAATGAAGACGACGACCCTGATGACCACCCCGAAGAAGATGACGACCACAAGGACGACGAGCATCAAGCCAACCAGCCTGAACACCATCACAAAGAAGAAATAAAAGATTACCCAAAAGAAGATCACCAACAGGACAAAGAAGGTTAAGACAAACTACAAGATACAGAACAAGAGACAGAAGAACAATAAGCAGAAGATCAAAAAGCAGAAGAACATGAAGTATAAGACCAAAATGAAGAGCAAAATATATGCTCTAAATTATAAGCAGAAGAAGACTAAGCAGTGTATGGGGGTGAGTCCGTTCCTCCTCGTGGTGCCCCTGGAAAATGCCTGCTGCTGCAGGCTAAACTGAACACGGACAAATACTGTTGTAATTTAAATCTTTTGTGACAGCAAGAACGGAAGGATGAAAAATTCATACTTTTACAGATTACAAGTACAGGAATCTCTGTCACAAATAAGAATATGATGAAGAAGATGAAGATGAAGTAGAATATGAAGAAGAATAATAGTTTAATAAGAAGAATATGAGTAATGTTAACAAAAAGATGAATAGCAAGAAGTTTAAGAAGAAGATAAAGAAGGTGAAGATGAAGAATAATTTGATGAAAAAGGTGATGCTGCTGAAGATTATGAAGGAGAAAGTGTGTCAAAAGTTGAAAAAGGTGAAGAGCATGGAAGTTGTGAAATATACATATTTGCCAAAATAGAAAAAACGTTAACAACATTGTCAATTTCTTTAAAAAAAAAAATATTAATGCTATTCCATTTGATTGGGTTAAACATCTATGCCTTTAATGTCTCCTCAACCTCCCCCAATACATTCTACATTACTCTTTGTTGTTTTCCTTCATGTACAATTAACCAACAAGGCAAGAATGGTTTTTTTTTTTAATTCCGATATTTTGTTCCCATAGACTTACATTGGATTTCCGGTATCGGTATCGGGTATCGCCAATATTTTTTGGTATCGGCGATACCATTCCGATTCCGATACTTTTGGATATCGGAAAGTATCGCTCAACTCTAGTCACTGGCGTTCTGTAGTGCAGCGGGGTTAAGGTCTGGGGATTACGTGTATAGTTGTGTGTCATCAGAATAAAGATGGTACTGAAAGCCAAATCTGCTGATGGTCTGTCCAATTGGGGCCGTGTAGAGAGAGAAGAGAAGGGGGCCATGGACTGAGCCCTGAGGTGCCCCGACAGCGAGAGGAAGAGATGATCACATGGAGCCAGAGAACAAAACACTGAAGGAGTGGTCAGAAAGATAGGAATAGAACCAGGAGAGAGCAGTGTCCTTAATGCCTAGTGACTGGAGCCTAGAGAGTAGTAGATGGTGGTCATCCATGTCGAAAGCTGCAGAAAGGTCGAGAAGAATGAGCAGAGAGTGGTCACCGTTACGTTTTGCTGTCAGAAGGTCATTGGTCACTTTGATGAGAGTGGTTTCTGCCGAATGTAGGGGGCGGAAGCTGGACTGTGAAGGGTCTAGGAGGGAGTGAGTGGAGAGGTAATGGGTAAGGCGGGAGTAGACTAGGCGCTCCAAAAGTTTAGAGATGAAGGGGAGATTGGAGACTGGTCTGTAGTTGTTTGTGCAGGAAGGGTCAAGAGCGGGTTTCTTTAGTAATGGAGTAACGATGGAGTGTTTGAAGGAGGATGGGAAAATGCCAGAGGAGAATGAGAGATTAAAGATTGTAGTTAGGTGAGTGCATGTGACAACTGGAGAGAGAGACTGGAGGAGATGTGATGGGATGGGGTCGGTAGTGCATGTGGTCGGACGAGAGGAAGAGAGGAATCTGGAGACTTCTTCTTCTGTGATGGGATCAAATGTGGAAAGTGAGCCAGGGGAAATGCAGGGAGGGATGGGAGTCACAGCACTTGGTGGTTGAGAGCAGATTTTCTGACGGATATTATCTATTTTTTCTAAAAAGTGGGAGGCCAGGTCATCAGCACAAATGTCTGTGACAGGGGCTTGTGCTTTTGGCCTGAGAAGGGAGTGAAAAGTGTCAAAAAAGTTTCTTGGGGTTGTTGGCTAGTGAGGAGATCAGGGTGGTGATGTAGGTCTGTTTGGCGAGGTGAAGGGCAGCGTTATAAGTTCTTAACATGAATTTAAAGTGGATGAAGTCTTCTGGTGTGCGGGTTTTCTCCATAGCCGTTCAACACTCCTAGAGCATCGCTGGAGAAGTTGCGTTTGCGATGTGAGCCAGGGCTGTTTTACTGTGTGTTTGGAAGTTCTGAGGGTGAGCTGTGCTACTTGGTCAAGGGTACTTCAAAGAGTGTCATTGTAGTGATGAACAGCCAGATCAGCTCAAGAAAAAGAGGAGATTGGGGACCATGATGAGTGTAGGGAGTCTGAAAGTGTCTGAGGTTAATGACTTGTAGATTTCTGAATGTGTGGTAGGTAGGAGTGCGCTGGGGTGGTCGAGGATTTGTGAGCGTGAAGGAGAGAATGTTGTGGTCAGAGAGTGGAAGCGGTGAGTTATTTAGGTGGGAGATTGACCAGAGCCAGACAAAAACCAGGTCAAGGGTGTTACCGTCCTTGTGTGTCTCAGAGGTTGAAAGCCATGAGAGGCCTAGAGAAGTGGTTAGTGATAGAAGCTGAGATGCAGATGTGGAAGTAGGGCTGTTAATGGGGATGTTGAAGTCTCCAAGGATAAGGGTTGGTAGTTCTGAGGACATGAAGTGCGGCAGCAAGGCTGAGAAGTGGTCAAGGAACATGGTGGGTGAGCCTGGGGGCCCGATATATTACCGCTACTCTGAGGGGAGGGGATATATGCTTGTATGCTACTAGTGCGCCTTTTAGGCGATTAAATGTAAAATTAATCTTGGGCTGCTCTTTTATCTCGATCCACAAATCCCCACATCCGCATGCTCGAATGGTTATATGATACGCTACCCGGGTGGGTTCCTGACCCAATATAAGCCTTTTGTCGGACGGGGATTATTTCAAACGAGGAACTGGTGGCACAATACCATATTGTTTTAATGAGGTACTCTGGCAGTGATGGCCGGGAGGTATATATATATATCCCATCCCCAGCCTGGACTGGAGATATATATCCCCCCTCACTGGGAGCGCCTCACTAACTCGTACCTATAAGGGTAGCTTTCCGGCGACTATTTGCCTCGTTGCAGTTCCCTGACTGACCAGAGGCAAGTGTTGGCACCAGAGAGCCGACCCCTGTTAGGTCCTTCACTCTTCTCCTCCTGAGGTGAGCGAAGTCGACTCCCCTTCCCCTGTAAGATCCCTCACAGTTACTTTACATGCTAATAACTCTGGAATGCTTCAATTGATCCCACTAATTCTGAGACTTTTTTGTGACATATTGTACTTCATGATAGTGGTAAAATTTATTTGCTATGACTTGTATTTATTGTGAAAAAAATGAAATTTGGAAAAAAAATTTGGAACTTTTGCAATGTTCAAACTTTTAGTTTTGATGCCTTTAAATCAGAGAGCTATGCCACACAAAATAGTTCATAAATAACATTTCTCAAATGTCTACTTTACAACACAATTTTGAAATCATAATTTTTTCAACTTTAAAAAAAAAATTCTAAGTCCAACCCAGCACAACCCCAACCCCAACCTTAACCCAAACACAGCCCTAATTCCAACCCTAACCCCAACCCTCTATATAAAAGAAGTTGCATTCTGTCGTGCTAAAGCATGAAGACATGGAATATATGAAATATGAACAGCAATAATGCTGTGGATAGTAGGAAAAAATTGAGATGCTTAGCACATATTTTGGCCACTTCATGCATGCCCAGCAACCAAAGACAAGATGGTCTCAAGCTGCTGAGACCCTACGTGTCTACTGTGAATACCTCGCTTAGGCCTCATACTCACTGGCTGGAAAAAAATCGGTCCGTTTTCTGCAGGAAAAAAACGGTACATTTGTTGTAAAAAGGCATGCGATTTTAATGCGATTTTAAATCGCACCATGCGTTTTCTGTCAGTTTTTCCCATCTGTATGCAATGCGATTTTAACATGAAGTTTTACATAGAGCAGTTATCTCTATGTAAAAAGTCATGTAAAAATCACATTGTAACAAAAAAATTTACACAAAAAGCAAATAATTATATATAAATATATATATATATATATATATATATATATATATATATATTATATATAGGTCATACACTTCTACATAGTATAATAGCCGCTAATTCATCCCTGGCATCACTGTAAAATCACACTGACAGCTTTAATAAAGAATAGAAACAATACATATACACAAATAGAACACATATATATATATATGTAATTGTGACATATATATATATATATATATTAACATATATTTATAGTTCCTAGACTTCTACATACTGTAATAGCCGCTAATTCAATTGCCGGCTTTTGTGAAATCACAGAAGCCGACATGAAATGATACATTGTTTCCACACAGTTAACCATGTCATTTCCTGCATTTTGATATATGGTTTGAACTTACAATTACATGAGTGTATTTGTACAAAATTTCAGACATGTAGGGGTTAATTAAAGGTGTAAATTCGTTGAAAAAAAATGCGTGGGCTCCCGCTGTATTTTCTCCACCAGACAGACAAAGCAAGCGAGTGGGGGCAGATAATAATAGCCTAGGGAGGGTACATTTTTTTGTGCCCCCCCTGGCTACTAACATCTGCCCCCAGACACCCCAGAAAGGGCAAATCTATAATTAGATTCGCCCTTTCTGGCACTTTGCCCATCTATTCCCATTGCCCTGTAGCGGTGGCGAATGGGTTAATAAGGGGTTAATGTCACCTTGCTATTGAAAGGTGACCTTAAGCCATGTTAATAATTGAGAGCTGTCAATTAGACAACCATCAATTATTAATCCTATTGTATGATAGAAAAATCAAACACACACAGTTTAATAAAAATAAGTTTAATGAAATAATCACACAGTTTTTGACCATATTTTATTTTCCTGCTAAAACCATTTCCTGTAATAAAAATAAAATAAAAAAGCAAAATTATTCTTACCAATCCGATGTACAGTCAGGTCCCACGGTGTAATCCATCAGAAAGGGTTAACAGGTTACAGTTAACAGTGAGCTTATGATGTCTCCGAGCTGTATTCCCATGAATGAATAAATTACTCTCCCAGCGAAAGGAGAGGAAGAGATTCATGAATGGAGCTTAATTGATTAATTGCCACTTTCACTTGAGTGACCTGACCTAAGGTGAAAGTGGGATACAATCAATTAAGCTTCATTCATGAATCACATCCTCTCCTGTCGGCAGGAGATAAGCTCATTCATTCAGGAGCTATCAGATGAGCACGCAGGATTACTTGCGCTGCTTATCTGATTGCTAGTTAACCCTTTGTGAAGGATTACATCGTGGGACGTGACAGATCGCCAGATAGGTAAGAATAATGTTGTTTTATTATTTTATATTTATTTTAGAAGAACAAGGGCTTCGAACGGATTAAGAGTTAAATAAAAGATGGTCAAAAATATGTGTTTTGATTTCATTAAAATTATTTATTCTTAACCCCTTCCCGACCCATGACGCCACGTAGGCGTCATGAAAACCTGTGCCAATCCGACCTATGACGCATACCCTGTGTCATGAAAGGATCGGTCCTGCGGGCCGGGAGACCGGGGTCACTCAAAGGTCACCCAACCCGCAGTTACAGGACCCTTTGTGCTTCACCACAGGGGGGTTGGCTTAACCCCCCCGTGGCCACGATCGCTCTGATTGGCTGTTAAAAGTGAAACAGCCAATCAGAGCAATGTGTAATATTTCACCAATTTAATTGGTGAAATATTACAATCCAGCCATGGCCGATGCTGCAATAGCATCTGCCATGGCTGGAGACCGAGCCCTGACCCCCCCCACACCGAGTCACGGCGGTGATCGGCCGCCGCCACCGAAAGATGGCAGCGATCGTCACCGCCGTCACTTACAGCTCCCCTCCTCTTTTGGTCCACTGCCCCCACTTCCTATCCCCCCCCAGCCTTCCGACCCCCTACTCACCTCTCCCGATCCACCGATGTCCCACGATCGGGCCCGGCGTCCGCCCGGGCCTCTTCATGGGCGCCGCCATATTGGAAAATGGCGGGCGCATGCGCAGTGCGCCCGCCGGCCGGCGCATGCGCAGTGCGCCCCCCAGTGTTCAAAAATTTATTTTGATCACTGTGATAAACTGTCACAGTGATCAAAATAAAAAAAAGTAAATGAACCCCCCCTTTATCATAGGTAGGGACAAAAAAAAAAATAAAGAATTTTTTTTTTTTTTCCTAGCGGATTTTGCTGCTGATCCGCAGCTGATTTTGCTGCGATCCGCGCGGATATCGCTGCTTATCCGCGGCGGATTTCGCTGCTGATCCGCGGCGGATTTCGCTGCTGATCCACGGCGGACTTCGCTGCTGATCCGCGGCGGACATCGCTGCTGATCCGCGGCGGATTTCGCTGCGGATCCGCTGCGGATGTCGTGCTGATCGCGGCGGATTTCGCTGCTGATCCGCGGCGGATTTCGCTGCTGATCGCGGCGATTTCCGCTGCTGATCCGCGGCGGATTTCGCTGCTGGATCGACGGCGGATTTCGCTGCTGATCCGCGGCGGATTCGCTGCTGATCGGCGGCGGATTTCGCTGTGATCGGCGGCGGATTTCGCTGCTGATCCGCGGTGGACTTCGCTGTGATCCGCGGCGGACATCGTGCTGATCCGCGGCGGACTTCGCTGCGGATCCGCGGCGGATTTCGCTGCTGATCCGCGGCGGATTTCGCTGCTGATCGGCGTCGGATTTCGCTGCTGATCGCGCGGATTTCGCTGCGATCGGCGGCGGATTTCGCTGCTGATCCGCTGCGGATTTCGCTGCTGATCCGCTGCGGATTTCGCTGCTGATCCGCTGCGGATTTCGCTGCTGATCGGCGGCGGATTTCGCTGCTGATCGGCGGCGGATTTCGCTGCTGATCGGCGGCGGATTTCGCTGCTGATCCGCGGCGGATTTCGCTGCTGATCCGCGGCGGATTTCTCTGCGGATCCGCGGCGGATTTCGCTGCTGATCCGCGGCGGATTTCGCTGCTGATCCGCGGCGGATTTCGCTGCTGATCCGCGGCGGATTTCGCTGCTGATCCGCTGCGGATTTCGCTGTTGATCCGCGGCGGATTTTGCTGCTGATCCGCGGCGGATTTTGCTGCTGATCCGCGACTGATTTTGCTGCTGATCCGCGGCTGATTATCTGCTGATTCATCTGCGCTAGCGGGTATAGCATAACGCGATCGCGTTATGCTATACCGTTACCAGCCGGTCAACGCTACGTGTTGAACGGGCTGGTAAAACGCAATATGAACCCAGCCTTAGGGTTAGAACTAGGGTTAGGGTTAGCATTAGGGCTAAGGTTAGAATTACGGTTAGGGTTGGAATTTGGGTTAGGGTTGGAATTAGGGTTAGGTTTGGAATTAGGGTTAGGCTTGTAGTTAGGTTTATGGTTAGAGTTGGGATTAGGGTTAGGGGTGTGTTGGGGTTAGGGTTATGATTAGGGTTTGTATTAGGGTTAGGTGTGTGTAGGCGTTAGGGGTGTGTTGGGGTTAGGGTTGGAGTTAGAATTGAGGGGTTTCCACTATTTAGGCACATCAGGGGTCTCCATACGCGACATGGCGCCACCATTGATTCCTGCAAATTTTGCGTTCAAAAAGTCAAACAGTGCTCCCTTTATTCCAAGCCCCGACGTATGCCCAAACAGTGGTTTATCCCCACATATGAGGTATCAGCGTACTCGGGAAAAATTGCACAACAACTTTGGGGGTTCTAATTTCTCCTGTTAACATTGGGAAAAAAAATTGGGGACTAAAAATTATTTTTGTGGAAAAAAAATGATTTTATATTTTCACGGCTCTGCGTTATAAACTTCTGTGAAGGACTTGGAGATTCAAAGTGCTCACCACACATCTAGAGGAGTTCCTTGGGGGATCTAGTTTCCAAAATGGGGTCACTTGTGGGGAGTTTCTACTGTTTAGGCACATCAGTGACTCTGCAAACGTAACATGACGCCCGAAGACCATTCCATCAAGTGGGCATTTCAAAAGGTCACTACTTCCCATCCGAGCCCCGACGTGTGCCCATACAGTAGTTTTCTCCCACATATGGGATATCAGCATACTCAGGACAAATTGGACAACAACTTTTGGGGTCTAATTTCTCATGTTACCCTTGCGAAAATAAAAAAATTGGGGACTAAAAGATCCTGATTGTGGAAAAAATATGATTTTTTTATTTTCATGCCCGGGCGTTATAAACTTCTGTGTAGCCCTTGGGGGTTCAAAGTGCTCACCACACATCTAGATAAGTTCTTTGCGGTGTCTAGTTTCCAAAATGGGGTCACTTGTGGGGAGTTTCTACTGTTTAGGCGCATCAGGGGCTCTGCAAACGTAACAAGATGCCCGCAGACCATTCCATCAAGTTGGCATTTCAAAGCGTCACTACATCCCTTCCGAGCCCTGACGTGTGCCCAAACAGTGGTTCCCCCCCACATATGGGGTACTAGCGTACTCAGGACAAACTGGACAACAACTTTCGGGGTCCAATTTCTCCTGTAACCATTGTAAAAATAAAAATAGTGGGCTAAAAAATCATTTTTTGAGAAAAAAAAATGATATTTTATTTTCACGGCTCTGCGTTATAAACTTCTGTAAAGCACCTGGGGGGTTCAAAGTGCTCACTATGCATCTAGATAAGTTCCTTAGGGGGTCTAGTTTCCAAAATGGGGTTACTTGTGGGGGAGCTCCAATGTTTAGGCACACAGGAACTCTCCAAATGCGACATGGCAACCGCTAAATATTCCAGCATATTTTCTATTCAAAAAGTCAAATGGCGCTCCTTCCCTTCTGAGCCCTGCCGTGCGCCCAAACAGTGGTTTATGATCACAAATGAGGTATCTGTGTACTCAGGAGAAATTGCCCAACAAATTTTAGAATCCAATTTATACTGTTGCCCATGTGAAAATGAAAAAAACTGAGGCTAAAAGAAAATTTTTGTAAAAAAAAGTACTTTCTTTTTTTTACGGATCAATTTGTGAAGCACCTGGGGATCAAAGTGCTCACTATGCATCTAGATAAGTTCCTTAGGGGGTCTAGTTTCCAAAATGGGGTCACTTGTGGGGGAGCTCCAATGTTTAGGCACACAGGGACTCTCCAAATGCGACATGGCAACCGCTAAATATTCCAGCAATTTTCCATTCAAAAAGTCAAATGGCGCTCCTTCCCTTCTGAGCCCTGCCGTGCGCCCAAACAGTGGTTTATGACCACATATGAGGTATCTGTGTACTCAGGAGAAATTGCCCAACAAATTTTAGGATCCAATTTATACTGTTGCCCATGTGAAAATGAAAAAACTGAGGCTAAAAGAAAATTTTTGTGAAAAAAAAGTACTTTCTTTTTTTTACAGATCAATTTGTGAAGCACCTGGGGGTTCAAAATGATCATTATGCATCTAGATAAGTTCCTTAGGGGGTCTAGTTTCCAAAATGGGGTCACTTGTGGGGGAGCTCCAATGTTTAGGCACACAGGGACTCTCCAAATGTGACATGGCAACCGCTAAATATTCCAGCATATTTTCCATTCACAAAGTCAAATGGCGCTCCTTCCCTTCTGAGCCCTGCCGTGCGCCCATATAGTGGTTTATGACCACATATGAGGTATCTGTGTACTCAGGAGAAATTGCCCAACAAATTTTAGGATCCATTTTATCCTGATGCCCATGTAAAAATGAAAAAATTGATGCTAAAAAAAATTTTTGTTGGAAAAATTAAAATGTCCATTTTTTCCTTACACGTTGCTTTAGTTCCTGTGAAGCACCTGAAGGGTTAATAATCTTCTTGAATGTAGTTTTGAGTAGCTTGAGGGGTGCAGTTTTTATAAAGGTGTCACTTTTGGGTATTTTCTGCCATATAGACCCCTCAAAGTGACTTCAAATGTGAGGTGGTCCCTAAAAAAAATGGTTTTGTAAATTTTGCTGTGAAAATGAGAAATCGCTGGTCAACTTTTAACCCTTATAACTTCCTAACAAAAAAAATGTTGTTCCCAAAATTGTGCTGATGTAAAGTAGACATGTGGGAAATGTTATTTATTAACTATTTTGTGTCACATAACTCTCTAGTTTAACAGAATAAAAATTAAAAATTTGAAAATTACAAAATTTTCAAAATTTTCGCCAAATTTCCATTTTTTTCACAAATAAACGCAAAAATTATCAACTTAAATTTACCACTAACATGAAGCCCAATATGTCCCGAAAAAACATTCTCAGAATCGCTAGGTCCGTTGAAGCGTTCCTGAGTTATTACCTCATAAAGGGACACTGGTCAGAATTGCAAAAAATGGCAAGGTCTTTAAGGTCAAAATAGGCTGGGTCATGAAGGGGTTAAAGTGTGTTTGTGTTTTTTTATTTACTTCAATAGGATTAATAATTGATAGTTGTCTAATTGACAGCTCTCAATTATTAACATGGCTTAAGGTCACCTTTCAAAAAGCAAGGTGACATTAACCCCTTATTAACCCATTCGCCACCGCTACAGGGCAATGGGAATAGACTGGCAAAGTGCCAGAAAGGGTGAATCTAATTATAGATTTGCCCTTTCTGGGGTGTCTGGGGGCAGATGTTAGTAGCCAGGGGGGGCACAAAAAAAATGTACCCTCCCTAGGCTATTATTATCTGCCCCCACTCGCTTGCTTTGTCTGTCTGGTGGAGAAAATACAGAGGAGCCCACGCATTTTTTTTCAACGAATTTACACCTTTAATTAACCCCTACATGTCTGAAATTTTGTACAAAACACTCATGTAATTGTAAGTTCAAACCATATATCAAAATACAGGAAATGACATGGTTAACTGTGTGGAAACAATGTATCATTTCATGTCGGCTTCTGTGATTTCACAAAATCCGGCAATTGAATTAGCGGCTATTACAGTATGTAGAAGTGTAAAAACTATAAATATATATATATGTATGTGTTACAATGACATGTATATATATATATATGTATTCTATGTGTATGTATCTACTGTTTTGTGAGCTGTCAGTGTGATTTTACAGTAGCCGGGGATGAATTACCAGCTTTTCAAAGGAGACTGGTGCATATAAATCGGACAGCACGTGCATGGTGCGAGTGCTGTTCGTTTTTTAATCACACCCATTGACTTGCATTGGCGATTTTCATCCCAAAATCGCATCAAATCGCAGCAAGCTGCGATTTTTTTTCTCACACCAATATCTGATGAGAAAAAAATCGCTAATGAGAACTCACCCATTGACTAACATTGGTCAGATTTGCATCCGATTTTTTATCGTCTGATTTTCATCCGTTTTTGGCACCAGTGAGTATGAGGCCTTAGGCTGAAGTCTGAATTGCTGTGTAAATGTGGAAACCTCTCTAAAACCTGTATTTATGGGTATGTAGGATCCTGCTGTAATTAAAACCACCACATGTTGAGTGTTAGGTCAGATAGCTTACATACAAATAACAAAAGAATGACTGGAACTTCCAAGCTTATGTGAAAAGGTGCATTCTAAGAGCAGCCACCTTTATGTACAATTTACAAAAGAAGTTGCACTCTGTCATGTTAAAGCATGTAGATAGACATGGAATATATGATATATGAATAGCAATACTGCTCTGAATAATAAGAAAAAATTGAGACGCTTAGCACATAATTTGGCCAATTCATGCATGCCCAACAACGAACGACTAGCTGGTCTCAAGCTGCTGGGACCCTACGTGTCTAGCATGAATACCTCTCTTAGGCTATGTGCACATGTTCAGGATTTTTCGCGCTTTTTAGCGTTTTTGCGGGGTTTTTGGCTGCAAAAACGCTGAAAAAATGCATGCATTAAGCATCCTGTTATTAGAATGCATTCCGCAATTTTTGTGTTCTTTTTCCAGAATCGCGGCGATTCCGCCGCCATAGGAATGCATTGAACCGCCTACTTTCCGCATGTGGCTATGCCCACCATGCGCAAAGTGAGCGGTTCATGTGCGGATGGTACCCAGGGTCTGGAGGAGAGGAGACTCTCCTCCAGGCCCTGGGTACCATATCACTGGTAAAACAATAATTAAAATAAAAAATAGTGATATTCTCACCTTCTGGCGGCCACCGCAGCCTTCCCGCTCCTCAGTGACGCTCCCGCCAACTCCCGTTCCCAGGGATGCCTTGCGACAATGACCCCAGATGACGTAGCGGTCTCGCATGATGCTACGTCATCTCGGGTCATTGTCACTAGGCATCATTGGGAACGGGAGTTTCCAGGAGCGTCGCGAGGACCAGGAAGGATGCGGGGGCTGCCGGAAGGTGAGAAAATCACTATTTTTTATTTTTTTCTATTATTTGTAACATTAGATCTTTTTACTATTGATGCGGCAAAGGCAGCATCAATAGTAGATAGTTGCTCACACTTGTCAAACACTTGTTTGACTAGTGTGACGAACCTGTCACTCAGTTTTCCAAGCTATGCTACATATCACTTGGAAAACGCTAGCATTCTGCAAGCTAAATACGCTTGCAAAACGCATACCAATAAAATGTGTATTTCCCGCGGCAGGGAGGTGCGGGATTGCCGCGGAAATTTATGCGGCAATTCCCGAACGTGTGCACATAGCCTAAGGCTGAAGTCTTAATTCCTGGGTAAAAGTGGATACCTCTCTCTAAAGCCTGCATTTATGGGTGGGTAGGATCCTGCTGTAATTAAAATCACCACATGTTGAAGAGTGGAATGCTTGGTCAGAGAGTTAACATACAATTAACAAAAGACTGACTGGCACTTCCAAGTTAATGTGAACAGGTGCATACTAGGAGCAGCCACCTCTATATACAATATACAAAAAAAGTTGCACTCTGTCATGCTAAAGCATGTAGACATGGAATATATGAAATATGAATAGCATGGAGGTGACTGCTTTAGGTGTCAGATTTAGGGAGGTTAGTAGACGGTGGGAGCAGAAGAAGTTCAGCTTTGGAAAGGTTGAGTTTCAGATAGAGAGCGGTCATGATGTTGTAAACTGCGGACAGACCGTCACTGGTGTTCTGTAGTACAGCAGGGGTAAGGTAAGGGGATGACGTGTACAGTTGTGTCTCATCAGCATAAAGATGATACTGCAAACCAAATTTGCTCTCCAATTGTAGCCATGTGGAGAGGGAAGAGAAAAGGGCAGAGGACTGAACCCTGAGTAACCCAATAGTGAAAGGAAGAAGAGACGAAGTGGAGCCAGCGGACAATACACTGAAGGAGCGGCCAGAAAAATAAGAAAAGAAACAGGAGAAAGCAGTATCCTTTATGTCTATTGATTGGAGCATAGAGAGTAGGAGATGGTGGTCAACAGTGTCGAAAGCTGCAGAGAGTATTGTAGATTGTAAGCTCTCACGAGCAGGGTCGTCTTATTTTGCTTTAATTATTGTATTGTTAACGTTGTTACTTATGACTTGTGTTTTGAAACTGTTAAACTGTAAAGCGCTGCGGAATATGATGGCGCTATATAAATAAAGATTATTATTATTATTATTAGAGAGGTCAAGAAGAATGAGCAGAGAGTTGTCGCCATTACGTTTTGCTGTCAAAAGGTCATTTAGCCTTGGAGATAGCCAAATTTACAAAGGTGATTAACAGACAATGGTCAGTAAATATATATATATATCGCGCCCAGCTAAAGGAACCAGATCAAATATAAACAAATTGATATATAATCAGTATAACATATTAGGTGAAATCTGTTTACAGTCCCTGGTTTATATCAGAACACACAGTTGGTTAGAAACAAATAGGAACATTCTCACCCATTCGGTGTTCTTTGCCACAGGTTTTGCAACTCTCCGTCCTGGCAAGGGTGATCCAGGAGAAATGGGGATTTAGTCTAGCCCTATATAGTAGTTGCGATAGACTGATTCCCAAAAAGCTCCCAGCCTGACAAGGGCAGTACACAACTAGCCTTAGGGCCCCGTCACACATAGCGACACACCAGCGATCCCAACAACGATATGCACTTGTCAGGATCGCTGGTGTGTCGCTACATGATCGCTGGTGAGCTGCCAAACAGGCAGCTTAGGAAGCGATCAGGACAGCGACACTGCGGGTAACATCGCTTAGTTACCCACAGTGTACATTGGATACCAGCCAGCTGGTGCAGGGAGCTGGTAACCAAGGTACACATCGGGTTTCCAGGCGCTGCGCGGCACCTGGAAACCCGATGTGTACCTTGGTTACCTGTTCCCCTGCAGCAGCGCGCTGGTATCCAATGTACACATCAGGTTTCCAAGCACCGCTCGGCGCCTGGAAAACCGTTGTGTACCATAGTTACCAGCTGATCGCTGGTCTACTGCCTGCCTGGAAACCCGTTGTGTACCTTAGTTACCAGATGATCGCTGGTCTCCTGCCTGCCACACGCAGCGATGCGTGCTGGTCAGCAGGAGACCAACGATCAAAAAAATGTCCAGGACATTCAGCGACGATCAGCGATACCCAGCAGGGGGCTGATCGTCGCTGAATGTCACACACAGCAATATCACTGGGGAGATCGCTGTTGCATCACAAAACTAGTGACTCAGCAGGGATCTCGCTACCGAGATCGCTGTGTGTGACGGGGGCTTTAATTTGGAGTCCCTGCACTTTCCCTTATATAGTACCATTTTTTCTAAATGGACTCATCAGGGGACTTGCTCCATGAATAAGGTCTCTAAGGTGCTATGTTCACAGTTTAAACAGATCCCTCTTGTCTTTGGCTATTCTGCAGAGAATAAGTTGGTTAAGTTCAATTAAATAAACCTGTTTAGGGACTTATTCTCTATTTTCCAGCCAATTTCCAGTGGTCATGCTGTAAAACACATGTATACATGCCAGATGCAGCCATGAAGCGACTCAGGGATTCCAAATACCCACACTTCAGGTCATTCACATTTGAAGTGACTTTGAGAGGCCTATTTGTCAGAAAATACTCAAAAATTGTGGAACACATAATACCCGCCTCCTTCTGTCTTCACTGCCAGTTAATGCAACCAGAAAAAATGTAAAAACTGCCCATTTATAATGACCACGGACAAGATAAAGATCCCCAACTCACATCAGGACTGCAAGATCCCGGGCACTTTCAGCTGCATCACATCTAATGTGGTGTACCTAATTATATGTACTAAATGTCCAACTGGGGGTCTGTATGTGGGGGAGACCGGGCAAAAACTGAGAACAAGGATTAATTCTCATCGCCACACAATAAGAGAAAAGAGAATGGATCTACCTGTGGCCAAACATTTTTGTATTCCTGGTCATAGCATGATGGACATGAAATTACTTGTATTGAAAGGTAATTTCACATCTCAGAGACACAGGAGAGTTTGTGAATACAAACTGATGACGACCTTTGACACTCTCAATGCTGGAATGAACCTATCACATGGATTTATGGCTTTTTACATCAATTAAGGAATTTGCTCCTGAGACCCTGTGGGAGCATCACAAAACATTACCAGACCCCAATCAGAGGGCAATAAAACGTTCACACGCCTTATCTATGAACTGGTCCAATATTTATTGCCACAACTGTTCATCCTTCTCCATATGGATAGTTCTGCTTTACGTCACTTGTCTTATCCATTGCACTATTCCTGTGTTCTGTTGTGTATAAATATGTGATTCTTCAGATGTTGTATTAGTCTTTGCCTGATGAAGAGGCCTGAGTAGTCTCAAAAGCTTGCAATTTGTTACCATCTTTTCAGTTAGCCATTAAAAGGTATCAACCACTGAGGACTCTCAATTCTAAATATTTTTCTATCTACTGGCTAACACGATACAAAAATATACATCTTTCCTGTACCACATATTGCGTCATTTACAATGATTTGGAAAGCAACACCCATCCCATGGTAATGATCAGTGATGTAATGTATGCAGAGACACGTCACTTATACTCATTGGGTGCTGTAAGTCTCATCTATACCACAACTGCGCTATTTCAAAAAAATATGTTATTTCAATATTTAGCTGACATATAAATGAAAAATGTGAAATAACTACTTTATGTTATTCATATCATTAATTTCATTAGGTGGGTTAATTGCTGAGTAAGGTGCACTTTGGGGGAGGGAAAAAATGAGATGGGCAGAGCAGAGGAGAATTGCGGGCAATATTATGCATAATCCACTTCAACTAATAAAATTGCGCTCACAATTAAAAAAAAAACATGCATATAAGAAACGTAGGAACCTCATTTAAGACAGCAATAAATATAGATCAATCAAGGGTTCCATAGCAGTAATGGGATCTATTCATTGCCAATTTAAACATCAATCCAAACAGATGTTGTAATTGTTAGAAAGGTTAGAAAAAGACAACCATCTCAAATAAAGCAGCCATAATTTAATTGTTCATTGAGACACTGTGGCATAACCATTTTCATATTAAAAATACATTTTGCTTCTTTCTGCAGTATGTTTTGTCCCAATTACCCCTACGCCCACCTTAACTATTTAGGCACTTTTTCAATCCTCATAAACATAACGGTCCTCTTATGTCTGTTTCCTCCATGACCATTGTTAATGTGTCGTGATATTGGTGTGTCCCTTTTGTGTTTCACATCACCAATGTGGTCATCAACTCCAAGTTTCAATTTCTTGATTGTTTTTCCTATATATTCCATACCACAATCGCAGGTGGCCTTACAAATCACCCCACTCATGTGACAGTTGATAAATTCTTTAATTTTGTAACACTTTCTTATTTCATTACTAGTAAAGGTATTACAAACTTTGATATGGGGACAAGCCACGCAGTGACCATATTTGTAGCAGTCTTTTACTTTATCAGACCACCAGGTTCTCGTCGCTGGATTTTAAAAATGGCTATGTACAAGCCTGTCATTTAAATATCGTACTTTTCTGTATGTAATTTTGGGCCAATTTATCAATTTCACATCAATATCAGAATCCATTAGTAAAATGGGCTAATGTTTGTTTACGATATCACATACTTTCTGTGCTCCGTCATAGGTAGTTATGAACCTGTGATCATATTGACACCACTTGTACCTCACAGAATTTTATACCGGTGAAGAAAGAATAAATTATATTTTTACCATTAGAAAGTTGTTTTAGCCCCAAGTTTTTAATTTTTCTAAGGGCTAATAGGAACTTTTTTTTACAACAAACTGAGGTTCATATCTTTCTGAATGCGCCAATACTGTACATGTAATCGGGAAATATTTTTCAGACGCAGTGCAAAGCTCAGAATTGAAGAAGCGCCATACTGTAGTGCAGATTTTACTGTTATGGTTTGCAGGTGCCATGACCCACTAGGAGAGTGATTGAGTTGCCAGAACAGCACAACCCCCCATAGGTGACCCAATTTTACAAACTACATCTCTCAACAAATTCATCTTGTGGTGCCATGATCATATTGACATCATGGGTGTGTCACAGAATTTTATACCATTGGGCAGTGAAGAAAAAATAATTACATTTTTACCTCCAAAATTTTGTTTTAGCCCCAGATTTTAATTTTAACACAAGAAGTGAGTAAAAATGGCATCATAATTTGTCCCACAATTTCTACTGATCATGGCAATACCCCATATGTGCCTGTACTGCACTGCTTAGCCATACAGAGAGACTCGGGAGGGACTAAGTGCTATTTGCCTCCTGCATTGAAGATTTTCCTAGAATAGTTTGCTGACTCCATATGCAGAGTCTCTAAGTTCTAGAAGAGCAGAATACCTCTCTCAAGTAACCCCATTTAGGAAATTATACCTCTTTGGGATTTTATCTACAGGTATATTGACGATTTTGACTCCAAGAGTGTTTTCCAGAAACAATCAGCAATGAATGTTGCTGAGTGAAAATTCAAACTGCCGTTGTAGTGACTAGTATGCTACAGTGAACAGTATGTTGTAATAACCAGTACCTTAAAGTGACCAGTACATTATTGCCGGCTCATGCTTCTGGAGACATACACCCGTAAGTTTTGCAGGCTCTCATTGCTTCAGAAATGCCAAACATGTGGATGGGACTCAGAAGAGAGGGAGACATTTGGATTTAGGAACACAGAACTTGCTGAATTTCTATTGATGGGTGAGGAGGAGCCATTTTGCATTTCTAGATCCTTTGTGCTACCAGTAACATGGAAGCCCCTATATTTCTGTTAACAGATGAAGGACCTGAGTGGGGACTTGCTTTTTTTGTAGACTGAGCTGAAGCTTTGGTTAGGAGCATTTTACATAACATGAGAGTTCTGTGTGCAAGCATTGGTGGGGTCACAATGTCATGATGGAAACGTACCCTGGCCTTATCAGGGTCAGAAGTCCCAGCCTATCAGGAAGAGGATTTCAGCATTGGCAACAGTGATAGAAAGAGTAGATGAGGACTGGATGTTACGGCTGGCGGAACGCACAAAATAATATAAATAATAAGTGCGTTCGCAGCCCGGGGTCCACCGTGCAGGCGAAGCCCGCTGCTGGCAAAAAGGCGCAAGAAGCAAACTCTGTTATCCGCAGAGCTGCCAACATAAACGCCGTAATGCGCTGTGGCAATGAGTGCGAACTCTGTTACTCCACAGAGCCGCTAGAAGAGGAGCCGCAACGCTATATGGCGATGTGTGCGCACTCACTAGACACAACTGAGTGGCAAAGAAAACACGCTAGGGCGCTGACTAGCGTTGAAAGCGAACCCTGTTACGTCACAGGGCCGCTTGAGAAAAAGCACTGTGTCCTGTAAGGCTCTCAGATACACAGTTAAGTGCTAAGCGTACATAAAGCGTGATCATGCGCTAATGTCCTCGCGGGAGTCACCCGCAATCTATGGCGTCTGAACGCCAGACCCTGAATACGGCAATCAAACTCCTCACCGGTTATGCCGGTAATCTAGGGCATCTAGGACACCGACCCTGACCAGCTACCATACCAAACTCCTCACCGATTAAGTCGGTATTCTAGTGGCTTATTTCAGCCGGGTCCCTATCCACACATACACATGACCACACTGGCGCATAGCATACAATGATTGATATTAGCGCCCAGCCATGCTACCCTTTCATAGCAACAGCTACAGGACCTTCCAGGAACAAGGACCAATGAGAAGCTGTTACAAACACACGTAGCTACATGACCTTCCTGGCGGACCAATAGGAGCCGCTGCAGCACCTGAACACTAGTGTTGAGCGATACTGCTCGATATCTAAAAATATCGTATCGGAATGGTATCGCCGATATCACTAAATATCGTCGATATCCGATTCCGATTCCGGAAGTCCCATGTAAGTCTATGGGAACAAAATATCGCAACAAAAAAAACCCTTTCTTTCGTTGTAAACACAAAATATACACACATAGAATACATAATATATATATATATACATGTCATTGTGACATATATATATATATACATATATTTATAGTTTATACACTTCTACATAGTAAAATAGACTCTGATTCAATTGCCAGATAAAGCCGTGACATACCCCATAGAAGTCGACGGGCTCGGTGCCGAGTACCCCCAAAACCTCTGACTCTGTGCGACTCAACTTGGGCGTCACGAACAGGATTCTGTAGCTCGCTATAAGCGAGTCCTGTGTGCCTGAATTGAACAGGTTTTGGGCTTGAGAATTGCTAAAATCATCAGAGAATGTATTTGCCATTTTTCCGCCATATCTGCGTCACGACGAGGCACTGGTGAAGAAGAAGGGCGTGCTCTTCGTGGGTGTACACTCACTCAGTGGCGCGAAAACGATGGCCGACCACTGTAAATGGTACTGCAATGTAAGATCGTGTCCCACAGCTCTTCAGTTCCGCCTCCTCATCCTCCTCAGTGTGCGGAAACTAACACGAAGGTCCCGCCTCCCTACAAAAGAGGGGCCCTCTCCAGATGCTAATGACACATGTGACTTGGCAGAGATGGCTAATGGACACGAGCAGAAGTGTGAAGGGATGGAGCAGTCAGAGCTCTCCCCCCACGGAAGCGACCCGATCGCCACGGAACCACCGTTGGGCACCCGGCCTGGAAACCCTCCTACGCTGCAAGAAGCGGAGGATACCCTAAGAGGCCTGGCCCGGCACCGGGAGGAGGTCGCTAGGATGGAAGTCAGCTGGCATGCCTTAAAACTAAACTTGGAGCGGCGCCAATCTCTCTTACCTGAAGTGTCTGTACCGGAAGGTGAGGCACCCGTTCTAGTAGAGGAGTCCGTGCGGGCATCCCAGCCCTTGCAATGTGATCCGGTTGACGTTGTCGCAGTGGAGGCACACGTTCCTGCAAAAAACTCTGCACCGGCAGAACCCCAGATCCCGCTGTCTGCCCCCGTCGCTGAGACAGAAGAAGCAACACCCGTCCTCATGGAGGAGGCCGCGCAGGCACCAGAGGTCTACCTGTCTGTACCGGAGCCCCGACTGTCATCTGTTCCAGAGCCGGCTGCTTCCTCCGCAGGTGAGCGCCGCCAGGACTGGGGGGCGCCAGGAGAGCTGCCGCAAACCGGACATTGTAAGCTGGCATTTGATGGTGGAGACATGGAGCAGCTGGTGGAGGAGAATTACAACCGGCGTCAGGAGGAAGAGTGGAGACGTTGGGAGGGGAAGCAGAGCAACAAAGGGAGCAGCGAGAATCCCAAAAGCTTCGGCAACATCACCTGGAGAAGGACCGGGCAGATAAGGACCGGATGAGAAAAGATAAAGGAACCCTGTGGGAGCCGCGGCATAAGGGTGCAGTACGGAGCTTTAAATTGAAAGGTGGTTGGGGCTTCATCCAGGAGCCTGGACTTTATTTAGAAGTGTTTGTGACCCGGCGGGACGTGGAGACTCACCTCCCAGAAGGACACCCGGGGAGGGACCTGTTGCCAGGAGACTTGGTGATTTACACCCGACACTGGGGTTACAATGGATGGTACGCCCTAAATGTTACCAGGTGCGACCCCTACTCCCCAGAGTGTCAGGAACCTGTGAGACCCTCGGAGCCTTCAGCCTCCCACATCCAGGCCTCTGCACAAGTGCCCACCCCACGCCGTAAATCTCCCCAGCCTCCCTCAGTGGTCTCCTCAGCAGCCCCAGCTATGGACATGATAACTATAGCTGGCCCGTACCCGGCGCCTGTTAGGCCCCCTGGGGTTCGTTCAGTCCGGGACATAGGGCTCCAGACCCGGAGGGAGATGAAAGAGGTGGCCACACAGACCCAGATAGCGGGTCACGACTTGACTGTACAGGCCACACGACGTCATCAGGTCCTGGTGGTCCTTGGTGTCTCGGATGTTTGGCAAGCATCAGAAGAGTACCAGGTGGTACCTGGAACACCCCTGCCAAAGAATTATAAATAACCCGGACAGGGTCCCTGTATGTAAATAGTTAAATTGTTGATGTACCCGGACGGGTGAATGTTCATAAAAAAAAATTTAATTTAATAAAAAACACAACACAGTTTTCATTACTTTTATTACAGTCTCATCCTGCGACGCCATCGATCTCCTGTAAAAAAATGAAAAAAAAAAAAACAGCAGTATACCACCTGTCCGACGCAGTCCATAGTAACGAGTGTCCCACGAAGATCCAGCTCTGCTACATCAGAATGACAGGCAGAGCCTGTCATCCCGGCGCAGCACAGCTGATTACCTGCTTCCCCGGCGGTGACGTCATCGGACTGGTTTACGGCCGGGATTACCCTGCAGTCACTGCAGTTATCGCGAAAAACTGCATGTGACCGCCAGGGAGAAGATAATGGCGGCCATCAAGCAGTCCAGGACGTGACCGCCGGAGATCTTCTGTCAGGTAAGTGCCGCTGACTCCTGACAGACCCGACCGACGGACACTCACAGTGACAGTGACAAATCCGATTCCGGTATCCGATATGACAAAATATCGGTACTCGGAATCGAAAGCCCGATACAGCTAATATCGGCCGATACCCGATATTTGCAGTATCGTATCGCTCAACACTACTGAACACGTGACCCCTGATCTCCAATGAGAGATCTCACCCTGGGCACGCTCAGATGGGAAAACGCAGGACTTTGTTCCAAAGACGACTGCTCCAGCACTGGCTATAATAGCAGATCCAGGAAAGGCAGCAGCAAGTCACTGCACAGTAGAGGAGTGGGCAAGACGCCTGGACCGACGTCTCTGCTGAGCAGGCTCCACTGCGGCCGGAGATGAATGGGAGACCGCAGCGGGACGGGTTCGAGACTCCCCTTGTGCAGCAGCAGGAAATTGAACCCTAACATTACCCCCCTCCTAGGGCCCCCCTTCTTTGGGCCTCACTGCGCTCAAAGGCAGCGATGAGCTGCGGAGCGTGAACATGCTTGGCAGGCTCCCAAGATCTATCCTCAGGCCCATAGCCCCTCCAGTCCACCAAATAAAACTTTTTGCCCCGTACCACCTTACACCCTACGATGGCGTTCACCTCATGGTCATCCGTAGATGAACCTGATGTCCCGGCAGATGACTAGAAAACCGAGACATGAGCACGGGTTTCAGGAGGGATACGTGAAAGGTGTAAAATAACCCAGGCGTGATGGAAGAGCCAAACGGTATACCACATAGTTAACCTGCTCGAGGACCTTGAAAGGACCCAGGTAGCGGGGTGCCAACTTAGTGGACTCAACTCGCAGCCTGATGTTACGGGCGGAGAGCCACACCATGTCCCCAGGAGCAAATGTTGGAGCGGGGCGCCGATGTGCGTCGGCGGAGGACCTCATCCTCTCCTTGGATGCCTGAATGGCATCCTGGGTACGGTCCCAAATGTCCCGTGCCTCCACAGCCCAGTCTGCCACCCTGGAGTCGGCGGAAGACACAGGCATGGGCACCGGAACCCGCGGATGCTGACCGTAGTTTAGGAGGAATGGAGTTTGTCCGGTGGAATCAGCCACAGCATTGTTTAGTGCAAACTCAGCCCATGGTAGCAAGGATGCCCAGTCATCCTGCCTGGCCGAGACAAAATGTCGTAGATAGGTGACCAAGGTCTGGTTGGCCCTCTCTACCAACCCATTCGTCTCAGGATGGTACGCTGAAGAAAGATTTAACTCCATACTGAGTAGACGACAAAGCTCTCTCCAGAACTGAGACGCAAACTGGGGACCTCGGTCACTGACAATTTTGTCCGGCATGCCGTGTAGACGAAAGATATGCCTAACGAACAACGCTGCCAGAGCCCGTGCAGAAGGTAACCGTGGAAGCGGCACCAAATGCACCATTTTGGAAAAATGGTCGGTGATTACCCAAATGATGGTGCAACCTCGAGACTTGGGCAAGCCCACCACAAAGTCCATCCCAACCATCTCCCAGGGCCTGTCTGCCACCGGCAAAGGGTGAAGTAACCCAGCTGGCCGTTGTCGTGGAGACTTATTCTTGGCGCAGGAGACACACGCCCGAACATAGTCCCCAACGTCACGGACCATATGCGGCCACCAGTATGTCCTTGCCAACAATTCAGATGTCCTCTTTGCCCCAAAGTGTCCACCCACCCTGGATGAATGTGCCCAAGAGAGTACCTCCGGTCGCAAATTAGTAGTCACGAAAGTCTTGCCCGGGGCACAGACTCCAGCGAAACCGGGGCCACCGTTCTCAGGCTCTCTGTGGGGACGATTAGCCGAGGCTCTTCCACCTCCTCCTCCGAGGACACCACAGAGCGAGAGAGAGCGTCGGCACGAATGTTCTTCTCTCCCGAGAGGAAATGCAGTGTGAAATGAAACCGGGAGAAGAACAAGGACCATCTGGCTTGGCGAGAATTAAGCCGCTGGGCTGTCTGAAGATATACCAGGTTTTTGTGATCCGTGAAGACCTGGAAGGGAAAGCGAGCTCCCTCCAACAGATGTCTCCACTCCGAGAAGGCCAACTTCATTGCTAGCAACTCCCTATCCCCGATGGAATAATTCCTCTCCGCTGGTGTGAAGGTCTTGGAGAAAAAGAAGCATGGATGCTTCCGACCTTGAGCATCCTTTTGGAAAAGGACTGCTCCAGCTCCAACGGACGAGGCATCCACCTCCAATATAAATGGCTTATCAACATCGGGGCGATGTAGGATGGGAGCTCTAGCGAAATGGGACTTAATAGACGTGAAGGCCTTGGAGACCTCTTCAGACCACAATTTGGGATTAGCTCCCTTTTTGGTGGGGCAACCACGGGAGCTACCAAAGTTGAGAAGTGAGGGATAAACTGGCGATAGTAATTAATGAACCCCATAAAGCGCTGCACCGCCTTTAGAGAATGGGGTTCTTGCCAGTCCATCACCGCCTGTAGTTTGGCAGGATCCATAGCCAATCCCTGGGCGGAGATGATATAGCCCAGGAAAGGTAAGGACTCCTGCTCAAACACACATTTCTCCAACTTTGCGTAGAGGGAATTTGCCCGTAGGAGGTCGAAGACTCTGCAAACATCTCTCCGGTGGGAGTCAATATCTGGGGAAAAGATGAGAATATCATCCAGATAGACTACGACTGAGGTGGAGAGCATACCCCGGAAGATGTCATTAACAAAGTCTTGGAAGACGGCTGGGGCGTTACAGAGCCCGAAGGGCATCACCAGATATTCATAGTGCCCGTCCCTGGTATTAAAAGCCGTCTTCCATTCGTCCCCCTCACGGATGCGAATCAGGTTATAGGCACCCCGCAGATCTAATTTCGTAAATATCCTTGCCCCTCGTAGCCTATCAAATAGCTCAGAAATCAGTGGCAACGGGTATTTATTCTTAACAGTGATGGCATTAAGACCCCTGTAATCGATGCATGGACGTAATTCTCCTTCTTCTTCTGCACGAAGAAGAACCCCGCCCCTGCAGGTGACACTGACTTCCTAATGAATCCTCTCGCCAGGTTCTCCTGGATATATTGGGACATAGCCTCCGTCTCCGGGAGAGAAAGGGGATAGACCCGTCCCCGAGGAGGTTCTGCTCCAGGCAAGAGGTCAATAGGACAGTCATAGGGACGGTGAGGTGGAAGGACTTCTGCAGCCTTTTTGGAGAATACGTCTGCATATGACCAATAGTAATTAGGAAGAGAAGTAAAATCTGCGGGCATCTCTGTAGTGGCCACCTGAATGCATTCCCTCATACATCTGCCTTTACATGACTCACCCCAACCCAATATCCTCCCAGAGTTCCACTCAATGTGTGGGGAATGGAAATGGAGCCAGGGCATCCCTAACAAGATCTCGTCTATTCCCTCGGGAATGACTAAAAGTGAGATAATCTCTTGATGGGAAGGTGACATTGACAACGTGAAAGGGATGGTCTGATGTGTGATTGGTGAAGGCAGTGTCGACCCATTCACTACTCGAACAGTCACGGGTTTGGCGAGCATCACCAGAGGTATAGAGTGGCGGAGAGCGAAGGTAGAAGACATGAAATTTCCTTCGGCTCCAGAATCCACACAAAGCATGACTGTTAAAGTGGATGAGCCAAAATTGATTGTCCCCCTAAAGGACAACTTGGAGGCGGTACTGCTGTGTCTAGTGAACCCCCTCCAATGGTTACTAGACGCGGTCGTTTCCCGACCGCCGTGGACATTTGTTAGCATAATGCCCTATTTGTTGGCAGGCATTACAGGTCACAGATACTCGAGCAGCCCGAGACTTAGGTCTCACTCGAGAAATCTCCATGGCCTCAGGGGAATCGGACGCCTGAATGGAAGATTCCAGAGGTCTGGCGAAGGTGGGCGCCAGCCGGAACCTCTGCCTACACTGGGCCCGCTCCAACCTCCGCTCGTTAAAACGAAGGTCGATGCGGGTAGATAAGGTAATGAGCTCCTCCAGTGTGGCAGGAATCTCCCTGGTGGACAAGGTGTCCTTCACATGGTCTGCCAGTGCCCTCCAGTACACGGGTATAAGGACTTTATCTGGCCAATCCAGCTCAGAGACCAGAGTCCGAAATTGGACGGCAAACTGGCTGACCATGGATGAACCCTGGGTGATAGCCAACAATTGAAGAGCCGTATCGTGGGTGACACGAGGTCCTAAAAAGACCTGTTTAAGAGTGTCCAAGAAGAGAGGAGCACTCTGCACCACACGATCATCGCGCTCCCATAACGGCGTTGCCCACTCCAACGCCCTGCTCGACAAAAGGGATATGATAAAACCCACTTTCGCCCGCTCCGTGGGATAACGTGCAGCCAGAAGCTCTAGATGTATGGAGCACTGACTGACGAAACCCCGACATTGTTTACTGTCACCGGTAAACTTGTCTGGAAGTGGGAGGCGGGAAATAGTCGGAGCAGGGGTAGTAGAGGACAAACTGGCGGCGGCCACACTAGCAGCCTGAACCGCGACTGCAGTAACATCCACCGCTGAGGTTGTGCGCTCTAGAGTCGCCAACCTACCCTCCAGCTGCTGGATATACCGCTGCAGACGCTGGTCGTCCGCCATTTTACCAGCCAGACCCTAGCGCTAATATTATGTTACGGCTGGCGGAACGCACAAAATAATATAAATAATAAGTGCGTTCGCAGCCCGGGGTCCACCGTGCAGGCGAAGCCCGCTGCTGGCAAAAAGGCGCAAGAAGCAAACTCTGTTATCCCGCAGAGCTGCCAACATAAACGCCGTAATGCGCTGTGGCAATGAGTGCGAACTCTGTTACTCCACAGAGCCGCTAGAAGAGGAGCCGCAACGCTATATGGCGATGTGTGCGCACTCACTAGACACAACTGAGTGGCAAAAAAAAACACGCTAGGGCGCTGACTAGCGTTGAAAGCAAACCCTGTTACGTCACAGGGCCGCTTGAGAAAAAGCACTGTGTCCTGTAAGGCTCTCAGATACACAGTTAAGTGCTAAGCGTACATAAAGCGTGATCATGCGCTAATGTCCTCGCGGGAGTCACCCGCAATCTATGGCGTCTGAACGCCAGACCCTGAATACGGCAATCAAACTCCTCACCGGTTATGCCGGTAATCTAGGGCATCTAGGACACCGACCCTGACCAGCTACCATACCAAACTCCTCACCGATTAAGTCGGTATTCTAGTGGCTTATTTCAGCCGGGTCCCTATCCACACATACACATGACCACACTGGCGCATAGCATACAATGATTGATATTAGTGCATGGCGGCCCAGCCATGCTACCCTTTTATAGCAACAGCTACAGGACCTTCCAGGAACAAGGACCAATGAGAAGCTGTTACAAACACACGTAGCTACATGACCTTCCTGGCGGACCAATAGGAGCCGCTGCAGCACCTGAACACGTGACCCCTGATCTCCAATGAGAGATCTCACCCTGGGCACGCTCAGTTGGGAAAACGCAGGACTTTGTTCCAAAGATGACTGCTCCAGCACTGGCTATAATAGCAGATCCAGGAAAGGCAGCAGCAAGTCACTGCACAGTAGAGGAGTGGGCAAGACGCCTGGACCGACGTCTCTGCTGAGCAGGCTCCACTGCGGCAGGAGATGAATGGGAAACCGCAGCGGGACGGGTTCGAGACTCCCCTTGGCAGCAGCGGGAAATCGAACCCTAACACTGGATGGGTGATAATAAAGAGTGGAGGAGATGGAGAGGTGCGCGGTAAGGAGAGTATACTTTTTTTTATTTTTTAATATTTTGATGGCTTTTATGGATCAGCAAAATGGCAGACAGTGGCTGCCATTTTGCTGAAATCATGTGGAGGAAAATTACAAATAAATCTGCATTTTGGTGAATGCAAATTTTTGTAATATTTTTACATAGCATGCTGTGTTTTTTTGGTTGGTCCATCTTACCTGACTATTGCCACTCTAGTGTTCTTTACGTGCATCAACCTGCATGTTTCTTAACAATGACTATTTTACATAAAGCTATGGCTAGATCTTGAGACAGTGCACCTTTATAAGAGGTGTATTAGGATCTGGCTATTACACTGCTCCCTATATTCAAGTAATTGAATAATATATAATAAAAGCGAATGCTATTAATCCTAGATATTAGGTATTACAGAGCTGCAGTCAGTGCCTTCTGTTACATGGGCAATCTCTTTTGTAGAACATATACATAATTAATATTCTGGTCTGAGATGGAATAAGTTTAATTATGTTATAAGTAGATTCTCTTGACAAGTGATAACATTCATTTACTAGTCTGATTATTTCCTGATAATCATGCTGTTCACTGCATAATCTGACAGTTCTGTGAATAATCACACTTTTGTGACATCACTCTCCTACGCGAGCATACACAGCTTTAGATATGCTGCTTGCATAATTCATATAATAGTTTACATGCATTGTGCGTGTGTATATCCATTTTCCCAAGATAATGAATCCACATATTGCTATCAGTATATCCTCACCCTTCAAATACCATATTATTCTCACTATATTTGTATTTATTGTCACGAAAAGAGGAACCAAAGAGAACCCCTTTGTCGCAACATAAACTTTGTGATTAAAATTAAATTATCAATATCACAGAAATATTTCTCTATCACTGTATTACTATAGTTACACTGTATAGTAGGAGAAAGTACTCAGAACAGTACATTCACGGTGTCCAAATCACAAAAAAAGATGGGAGAATTGTAGCACTCCATTGTGTAGTGATTTTATTAGGAACCGTGTCCATGTGCAATGTAAAACTGCATACATGGACCTGGTACAGCAAGACGCAGAGCCATAATAAACTCATAGGTATTTACAGCCCAATTCACCATTTCCATGTTTTTTAGTCACTTTCATGTGGTATTTTGTTATGATTTGGTAGCTGAGGAGAGCAAGCAAAAACGGCAATACACCAGAGAGGTTGGAATCTACTGGATTGCAGTACCCTGACTAACCACCACAACTAAAGGCAGCCGTGGAGCGTACCTACATTGGTCCTAGACGCCTCATCACAGCCTGAGAGGTTAGCTACACCTAAAGAGAGAAAGAGGAAAAGCTATCTGCCCCAGAGCAGATCCCCAAAGAACATAGGAAGCCCCAAACATGTAATGGCGGTTAGACAAGAGGAAATACAGACACAGACAGAAAATAGTATGAGCAAACGTTGGGGCCCAATCTTCCTAGACAGAAAAGGATAGGAAGGACACTTACTGCAATCCCCAAAACCCCCAAAAAGTACCAACTCTACTAATTGCAAAAACACCTGAGATCACATGACCTCCACCACCTAAACTAGTTCTCTGGTGTAACAAAAGAAGCTGCAGCCACTGAAGAAAAACTGGAAAAGGCAAATGAACAAACAACAGTGGCTCAGACAAACTGAGAGGAGCACAAGCCCCCGGAGGGGACCTGGCTGACCTCCACAAAAGTGCAGGAAACAATGCAAAAAGCAAGCACAAAAACAAAAACAGAAAACGTCCTATCTGAGAGCAGGAGAAAAGGCAAGACTCAGCAAGCCTCCAAGTGAACCAGGAACCACAGTTGAGACAAGAACAATTGATCACCGGCAACCTTGATGGGAGGGAACCTCCCTTATATAGGACCAGTCTGTAACTCCTGATTGCCAATCTTCACTAAATGGTTCAGCACTGTCTGCAACCACCAGAGGGAGCTTCTGCTCAGAACTCATTTCTAACACATTCACAACAGTATTTATTGCAGTTTTCTTGCACCAAATTCTACATCATGCAGGTTCATTAATTTTCTGCAAAATCTTTAAACTTTCAAAATGTCTTGACTCTGTATAACCTACTATACCTGATGAAGGAGTCAACTTGACTTCAAAACGATTGGTATGAATGAATAAAGATCCAGAGAACATACACCCTTGTTTTCACTCTGTGACAATGCCTGGAAATCATTGCTCCTTTTCCTGTTTGATTAGTACACGTTTCTTCCCACGTCGTGTGGGTCAGCGGTTGGATCAACAGCCCTTTATTCTTACAAGTACCGAGTTGTACCAGGTGACAATCCAGGCAGGTGAGCATATACAATCCTTTGCTCACTGTGTCTTATATTGAAAATAGCACACTTGGAGTGCCATTTCTTTTTTTTCTTTAAAACTATCAAGTGTCGCCTACAGAGCAGCCAATAATTCTATCAAAGCCCAGTTAAATTTTTGGTGATAGGAGTGATAGTGTTACCCTCTGCTCCTTTTCTTGCAGCACTTCTCCAACACTTTTTTTCCTCATTCTATTTTATTGGTGAATATTATGAAAATGTGTAGGACATTAATTATGGAAAGTCTCCTAACTTTTTCTTCACACTCAGATGGAATATGACTATGGGAGCCAATCTAAGAAAATATAAAGCTGCGCTCTGAATTGTTTAGAATGGTACATCTAGAAAATTGGAACTGGATTACCGCCATAGAACATTAGTTAAGAGCTATATTACGTACATGTGAAATTTTGAAAAATTGGAAGTGCATAATTTGCTATAGGAAAATTTACAGTGAAAAGAAGGTACTTAGCATATAGATTGGCCAATGTATATGAGCCCAACTGCAATGTTATAGTTGGTTCCCTGTCCTGATAAGACATCTCTCCTGGACTAAAAAGCCTACAATATATGGGGCAGGAAGGAAGCAACTAGTTAAAACCACCTGAATCTGTTGGAATTGGGCGTGGGAGTGCACATGTCACATAAGTTTGCTAGCTGGTTCCTTCCTGCCCCATATATAGTAGGCTTTTTAGTCCAGAAGAGGTGTCTTATCAGGACAGGGACCCAACTATGCAGTTCCAATTTTCTAGATGTAACATTCTAAACAATTCAGAGTGCAGCTTTATATTTTCTTAGAATTGTTACGTTAGCTGGCACCTATTCACACTAATAGGGATGTGCTGGTCAGTATTTCTCTGTGTACAGGAGCCAATCATCAGTCATCTGACAGACCCCACTAGAAAAGGACAATGCTATTTTTTAATGACCAAGAAAGCTGTTGCTAAAAACATTAATTTCGCCCCTACATGAGAAATTGTGGCACTTCACTATAGAGCAAAAAAGTTCTTCTCTAAAAGCATGGTGAACATATCACGCCTGGTGGGACCCCGATAGAGCAGATCTCAAAGTGCTAACAGATTTCTAATAATGTGTCTGTAACCCTGCATGTGTTTTGAATATTTTGTTATGTCTTTCAGTCATATTCCTTGTTTTATTCCAGAACTGAAAAAGCAACTAAAACATAATAAAATGAATGTACATATCACAGTGCTTTAAATACCAAGAATCATATACATACATTATCTGTTCCACTAAAGTCATCTGTCAGTGGAAAATAAATGCATCATTTGTAAATTACATTTGAAGCAGATTCTTCCAAAGGATGAGAATGTGAGTAGAAAATGATAGTATCGTTAACAGAGAGATTGGTGACTGGTGTTTTTGAATGTCATACAGAGCTTTAGAGCTCATAACTATGTAATCTAGCACCAAAAAATGACACTTGATACTTGCTACTTGTCAGACAGCTGTATCTTCGAATCACTGTTGCTACAGATTTAGAAATTTGACTTGTGGAAAGAAAAAATGTAAAAAAAAAAACGATGTTAAAACAACTTTGACACTTCAGTAGAAGCAGAAACATCTGGTGCAAAACTGAAACTCTTTTACATGAACATTGAGTTTATCACTGATGTGAATAATGAAAAAAGCAAAGTATTCATGTTAGGGAAAGCAGAAAATAACTGTATAGAATTAACACTTCTCTAAAAATATTATCATCACCATTAACGCAAAGCATCATACCAAATTTATCTTGACATGTCTTGAAGCATACTGTACATTTACTGGTATATCATCACAGTTTTTATTTGGAAAACATGGACACATGCCTTTAATTAAATGTGATAACGGATGAGTTACATTAAGTGATGATGAAAGAAAATGCTCCAGTCAACATAAAAAGGAAGGTATACGGTACGTACGTTCATGTTGATATTTAATTTGGGCTGCGAATGGTGTATGGTGAATTTTATGTCCTCATTATGTAGATCTAACTAGAGATAACTGAATCTATTGAAATGTGAATTAGCCAAGTTCAGCGATTTTTTATTTTAAATTTGATTTGCGTCAAATAAATTTTCAGCAAATTGCAGGAATTCCAATTTGCCTAAAAATGTGTATAACCATCTGAGATTTTCAATCTGTCTAATGCAAACACAGTCTTATTGACATCAAAGTGACTTAACCATGGAAATGGATGGTAACACGGTAGTAACTAACAGCCCATTTAATAACAGCAATATAACAGATTTTTCAAGTTTTCTTTAAATACAAAAAATGGTCTAAAAGTTAGTACTTTTAATCGTTTGTTATGAGGCAGACTGTTCTGCACAGAATAGTAACTGAAACTGACAGTGTCGCTGTAGAGGTAACATCATACTACTGTGACTGGGATGACTGATGTACCATATACAGTTTTGTGAAAAAGTGTTTGCCCCATTCCTGATTTTCTAGATTTTTGCATGTTTGTCACACTTAAATGTTTCAGATCACCAAACAAATTTAAATATTAGACAAAGATAACACAAATAAATGCAAAATTCAGTTTTTAAGTGGTCTATATGTGGTTGTCTATCTTGATGACATCTTGACATCAGTTTATGAGTTACACATTTGACATGTATGCAATGCACTTCAAAGACAATTCTTTATTTGTAAAACTTGAAAAAAAAATATTTTTCTGGTTCAGGAGGTAAAATTACAAGTCTATCTTGTCTGCCGAAGGTTTCTGAATGGATACATCTAATGTACAAGCTATTAAGGGTTGGATACTTTTTGGGTTTACTAATTACTAGTGATACAGGAAAGATGTATATATTTGTACCGTGTTTCTAAACATAACAGAATATCATACAAAATTAAACAAACACACTATTTTCAAGGTTGCTTAGTCAAAAAAGTACTTAATCTATGTTTATACTAAAACGAGCCTTAGATCCTTACAGCACATAGTGCTCTTTATAATTTTATTTAGAAATACTAAAACCACTGTATCATTTATGCAAAATTTTATTCCCATTTTAACTTTCAACTCACTGATAGAAAAATTTGCAAATGAGTCTGTAAATATTAGTTGAGATATGAACCTCTCAGATGAAATAAACGACCATGGGAGAATCACTTTGCCATTGAAGAGGAACTGCTGTTGTTTATACGATCCGCTGACAGGAACTGTTAAACATTGCAGGTTGCAGAGAGAGAAGGATGGGCTGGTGCGTGGGAACAGTTTGTTTTAAGGAACACGGCTGTAGGTAAGAGAAATAGATCCAATGGTTGTTTTATAAAAACTGAAACTGTGGCTGACATTTTTCTTTGAAGGTTCTTCTCATTTGCGAGCTGCAGGCTGGCTGTGAGCTTTGCACTCATTAAATTCTTTAAAGCATTTTGAAGTGATCCCTGCAGATCATTCTAAAATTATTTTATCAATGTATGAACTTCGACTGCTGTGTTTGGCTTGTTAAAGGAAGCTGTTTATAAAAGAAATGTTTAGTAGAACGACATGATTAACTTTCCACTGAGAAAAGACTTTCCTCAACAAAGCACTCGGCAGGAATAATATATAGTAATGACAGTGATTCCTAAGGTTAGTGCATGCTCAGCTTGCGAAATTGGTATCCACAGACAAATGTCTCTATTCTTCATAAGTAAAGTATCGTTTCTAAAATAGGTTGCTAACATGATGTAACCGTGTGGTCACCTTAAAAGACTTTAGTACAAAAAACAGAATTTGTAAATAATCAAAAATGACAAGATTTTATTTTAAATACAAAAATTGTAAAGGAATAATATCAACATGCATAAAATTTAAAAATAAAAGGTTTATTCCGATAAAATAGAGGTTAAAGGCAGCATAAGATTAGCAGGAACGTTTCAGTTTTATCTGGATTCCCTGGCAAGTTTTCGCTTTTGCTTTAAAGTCAGATTTTTTTTGCAGTTTTCACAAGGTCACTTTTAGCTTTTATTCTTTTAGAGAAGTTTCCGAGTGACATGGAGCTTTAGCCTTTTTTGTGCTGGCACTAAAGTGGATCTGTTACGTGAATGTGTTGCCTTACATGCAGGTAGTATAGCATAGAGACAAGTCTTCTTTTAGCCAACTTGCTATGTTCACAAATAACCAAATGAAAATAGGACATCTCATAAATAACAAAACTTTAATCAGCTCTCTCTTATCCACTTACAGAATCAAAAAATGAACAGTCAGAACTAATAATTATCATCAATGCTGTTTTGTAATGATAAAAACATTTCCAAGTACGTATCGCTTGTTAGTGTATGATATATATCCACCACCATTCTCATCACAATGCATAATGGGATCAGTTTTCAATGAGGTGTCCAGACTAAATTTAACTCTGCACTGATGGAAAAACAGCGTCTGTACCTTATTTCACATTTTGGAACCAAAGAAGAGATGCTTGAGAAAGGGGACGCACCTGAAATGTCTATAGAGGTGAAGAACTTCCTCCATCGATACAGTGCCTCTGTGTAATATGGCTTGGATCTAGCCTAGAAACCTCACTAACGGACTGATCCCACTCTAGTGAGGAAGGTGTATGATTCCCTATTTATGTAGATCATTTACTGAAGATCAATATGTACTTGGAAATGTTTCTATTATTTTAAAGAACCAAAATAGGTATTTGAGGCATGTTTTGTTTAAAGCTTCCATTAGCCAAAACAGGACAACAATATTGATCCATTTGGCTAATAGGAGGGAACAAATAATATGAATGAAGAGACCTCTACCTTGCCATTCCAAGTCTCCTCCCACTATTCCGAGCAGTGACTTATGGCTGACCTCTGTGTGGCTACCTGCTGTATACAGCAGAATGTCAATATTTTGAGTGGGGCTACACTTTAGGCAAACCTGATACACTTTGTTAAGCCGTGACACAGGACTAAAGAGACCCATAATGTAGAGCTTGACTTTGTCGCAATATCTATTTGTTATACAGCCCCCTTTGGTGATGCACTAGGTATAACACTATGGCCTTGATTCATTAAGTCAGCATTTTTCAATCCAGTCTTGATGAGGAGGTGTGGTGGAGTTAGAGGTGCCTGATTAATTACAAGGCATTGTGCCACAAATGTTAGTCCAGTCTGAGACTGGAGTAACATTTGTGGCTTAAGGTACACCACAAATTATTAATTAGATGAGCGGGCATTGCCACATCCGGTCCTGCTCCCGTTTTGCTTATGCTGGTGGAGATGGCCAAAAGTAGCTTGAAAATGCCAAAATTCAAAAAATTTTGCACAGCCTTGCATTATACACAAATTTAGCAACTTTTCAATGTGTTTTATGTCAAATCTCAACCATAAAAATTTTGATGAATCTGAACATGTATATCAGTTGTGCTTGGGGTGTTCCCTAAAATATTAAACTTGATCTCCTTTTTGTCACATTCAAGGTAACCAAAGCACGCAAATCTATATAAACTATTACTATTTCTTAATTTGATAAATTGTTTCTGATCATTTTCCAGATTTCTTATAAAATCAACATCAATATTGAAGTTGACATTTTGGTACTCTTGAATCTTCTTCCCGTCGTTATCTATATAAAATAACTAAATTTTATTATTGTAGAAAAGTTCCAGATCTAACAATGTCAAAGTAAAAACTGAAATCCCTGCGACTCAATGAAACAAAATATATCCTTACAGAATAACAGGTGGAAAAAAGTGTTACAACTAGCAACATTATGAGCAGTATAAAACTTCAGAAATGTAATAGATGGCAAAAGTAACCCAAGGGAAAAACAGTTATATTTAACATTGACCAAGAAACATATCAAGGATTTTAGGAAGAATCATTCAGAGACCAACAATAGGATAAATGGAAATAATGTAAAAGTGACAACTGTGCGGCACATAAAATATACACAGTGTTAACTAGTTTAATGATAAAAATCGAAATTGTAGGTAGCCATTTGAGCTTCTCAGCTTAAACTACTGTATACTCCTTCCTCTATAATGCTTGACCAAGCTGTGAGTACACTATGAGTAGAACACAAATAGAGATAAACTCCGATATTGGACCCAAAATGTTTCTCTTTGATTAAAAAGAAAAACAAAAGAAAGATCTTTCCTGCTCAGACACTTCATAATTTAGGGAACATGTGCTTTTATAATAAAATACAATTCTATTTAATTTGTATAATAATTAATGAAAATACTTGCAGAGGAAAAAAAAGAAGTTGCACATTTTTTTTTTTTTTTTAATTCTTGATTGATAATCTACTATAAAACTTAATGGTAAAAAATATATTCTATCCACACACATAGTAAAAATTATGCTAAAACTCTGAAAGAATAAACTTTCCATTTAATCCTAAATAATTAAGTAAATGTTTTAATACAAAAGTAAAGTAGTAGATCCATCATCTATAAACACTGCTGTATAGATGTGCATTACCGTAGTGTTCTGAGTGTCCAGAGGTACATTGATCCCGTCCATTTTTATTCCTACTGCCAGCCTTGTAAATGCAGGACTGGACGATGATTTATACCTTTCATTATATCGCTTTAGCTTTCACTGTTAGCATATCATACTGGCCACAGACCTAACATATTCTATATTATCCATTGTTGATATAATAAAGGTAACATGAACTCAAATAAACAAATCGGATAAGAGATAATCAAATATAAAAAATGGCTTGAATATTGTTTTTTTATTATGTTTGTAGGGTTAAATTTGTATGTAAATTGAATAGCAGTAAAAAATGAGAAGCTAATGAATGTTGATGGGCTTATGGTGTGGTACTGTTCGGGTTCACCAAATTTTCATTTTTGAGATTTATGGAATAATCTGCCTTCAGTAGTCATGTGTTTAGTGGCCTACGTTACATTAACATACAGTACATGCTCATTTTGAAGGAATTGACATGTAAAATACCATTACATATGTTCCTAATATAAATATACAGAACCTAATGGAATTATTTTATTTCCTGATCATTAACCATCATCATGGTCCTATGTCCCCGAAACTCTTCGGCAATTCTTCAATTTGTAAATGGGATAGATGTCTTATTTCAATAGCTAAGCAAATCTCATTCTCTGCCTATGCATTGGCTGTGACCTTTGGATATACGAGTATGCTAGTAAAGCTTTGCCACATCTGCTTTAGAGCCTCTATTGCACACTTCCATCATTTTCATTTGTAATACACTCCATTATTATCCATCATAGGGTGCTTTTTGTTCTATCATGTAATTTAGCATGAAACTAGCCCAGATTTAATACATTTAGATTAGGGACATATTCAAAGATGACAAGGACTGCTTTCTTAATTGAAATTCAACCACCAATCATACTATTTAAAAAGGACTCCATATTAACTTTTATTTGAAATTAGTAATGAGCGGACCCATGGATGCTCGGGTTTGAGGGGGGTTCGACAAAGCTATAGTTAAATGTTTGGTTCAGGACAGAGCTTGACCCTGAACTTGACCCCAAACCCAATAGAAGTCAATGTGGACCCAAACTTCGGTGCTTTCAAATGACTGTAAAATGGTGATAGTAGGGGCTAGTGGGCTGCAAAAGGAAGCCAAATAAGGGTAAGAAGAGAACAATCAGGACAATTGCCTTGCAAACAAATGTGGATAGGAAAATGACTTAAAATAACATAGAATAAAAAAGTAAAAAAAGGGGGGAAGCCAGCGCCGCACATGATCAGCATGAAATAATTTAAGTGCATCTGCACATGTTGAATTCTAACTGTTTTTTAAAATGAGACATTTAGCAAATAATTGATCAATTCTTTGAGCTACCCCGCCACGACAAGGCATTCTCATATGGGGCAGTACCTACTCTACGTTTTTCATTCTCACTGTGCCATTGCGGCCTCCTGGAATTATTAAAAGCATAACTGCAAAAAAACTGTAAAAGCAAGACTGCAAAAACTGCAAAAGTACCTGGAGCATAACTGAATCACCCCCATGGTGCCAGTAAGACAGATGCAGGTAAAGGCCGACCAGGTCCAGGGATGGACATTTCAGATCAATTGTCGTGGCGGGGTGGCTCAAAGAATTGATCAATTATTTGCCAAATGTCTCATGTTTAATACAGTTAGAATCCAATATTTGCATATGCATTTTATATATTGCATGCTGACCATGTGCGGCGCTGGCTTCTCCCCTTTTTTTTTTGATGTTGATTTGTGGCTGACCACCACATATTGCCGTGCGCTCTGGGTCATGCACGCAGTTCTATCTGTATTTTTTTGGTGATTGACCTAGGCTGCTGTGCACACACACAGCAGCCCTGCCATGCCTGGGCTCTGCTTGATTTTACACCTGTATCTGGGCCTGTTTCACCCTTCATCTGTGGTTGCTGGTCTGGCAGTGCAGAAGTCAGATCTGAAATGTCCATCTCCGGACCTGGTCGGCTTTCACCTGCGCTTGCCTTACTGGCACCATGGGAGTGATAAAGCAATGCTTCAGGTACTTTTGTTTTGATTTTTTGCAGTCTTGCTTTTATACATTCAGGAGGCCGTAATGGCACAGCGAATATAAAAAATGTAGAGTAGGACTGCCCCATATGAGAATGCCTTGTCGTGGCGGGGTGGCTCAAAGAATTGATCAATTATTTGCCAAATGTCTCATTTTTAATACAGTTAGAATCCAATATTTGCATATGCATTTTATATATTGCATGCTGACCATGTGCGGCGCTGGCTTCTCCCCTTTTTTTATAGAATAAAAAAGGGTTACAATTATAATCTTGAACCAGGAGTTTGAAGTCCAAATGGAACAGGAGATTGAGAAGTAGGTGGTGGTGTGGTTGGAAGAGGCAGAATAGGAGGAGGTAGCCAACACTGTTTTTATTTTTATTTATTTTTTGGAGGGTTACTCTGAAAACAATCAGTAAAATAATCTGCTGGCTACTCTCTCTCTGTATACAGGCCGTGCAATACTCTGCAATTTTTTGGGTTGAAAACAATGAGGAAAGCAAATAGGAGTTGTGGACGTGTTGCTGGTGATGGTGAAGTAGCTGTTCCAGGGAAAGAGAAGCCATGGTCGATCTGTGTCTGCTATGGTTTCAAATGAAACATCTTCCTCTGCTGCAAGCAGTCAATAGTACGTTCTGTGTTATTTTTTTAGCCCGAGTACCATTGGATGAATAGAGAAGCCAGAGCAAATAAAGGTAGTTTTAGATTGGTTGGCTGAGAATGGCATCAATCCTTCTGCTTTGCCTTCTACCGTCGTCCCTGCTGAAAGTGCAAATTTGGCACCTGTGGCTCAAGGGCATCTGTCTTTCACCTCACCCCCTTGCAAATCAGGCAAGCAGTCTGAGCCCCAAGTCATGCAAAAGTCACTTCTGCTTTTTGATTACTCTGTTGGTTGTCGTTCCATGGGCCATCCACATGGCCCTGCCCCACAATTCTAAGAGATTGAGTGCACTGATGCCCAACTTCTTTTTCTGTTGGATGATAAGTACGTGGGAAGGGCAGTGCAAATGGTCAGTGGACCAGAACAGCATAGAGCACCATCGATTCCATGGTGTTGTACATGAAGAGGGGCAACATACAAAACACAAATAGAAATTACAATGAACAAATTAATAGTGACAGACAGGTACAGAGGGGAGAGGACCCTATCTTTGCGGCCTTACATTATACAGGATAATGAGGAAGGAGACAGTAGGTTCGGGGGTTGCAGCAGCTCTGATGTTGGTGAGGAGGTAGCAGGGTCATTGCAGGCTGTAAGCTGTTCTGAAGACACGAGTTTTCAATTTCGGCTTGAAAGATCCGAATGTAGGGGATAAATGCCACAGAATTCTACAGGATGAGGGATACTAAGGATAAGTTTTGCAGGTGATTGGATGATGAGAGTACATTTGTGGAAGAGAGAAGGAGGTCTTGGGAGGACCAGAAATTATATGGTGGGAGATATCGGGAGATAAGTTCATAGATCTATTGGGAGACAAATTATGGCTTTTTTAGGTCAGTGTTACTAGTTTGAAGTAGACACATTATGGAATTGGCAGACAATGAAGGGATTTGGATAGGGGAGAAGCGGAGGAGTAGCAAGGACAGAAATTGGTTATTTGGGCAGCAGAGTTACCGACAGACAGGAGAGTTTTGATAATACAATGGGGAAGGAGAGTTTCTAGACCCTATGTTGAGTCAAGGCCATCTGAGTGACATGGGCAGTTCAGAGAAAGAGGTGGTGGTAACGCTGCCCCACCTGCTGTTAGGGACTGCGGAACGCACCAAATAAATAAAAATAATAGGTGCGTTCGCAGCCCGCGGTCCACAGTGCAGGCAAAGCCTGCTGCTAGTAAGATGACAGGATATGGCAGTATAAGCGAGCTCTGTAACTTCACAGAGTCGTAGACATAGACGCTGTGGTACTATATGGCGGTATGAGCGTACTCTGTTACTTCACAGAGTCGCTGACATAGACGCAGAGATAGAGACTGTGTCCTGTTAACACCACAAGAGAACACAGATAACTGCTGTGCGGATAGCAGTCTGTGGTCAATGCAGTCAGAAACGCAAACAACCAACTCCTCACCGGAGTAGCCGGTATTCTAGAGGCTATTTCAGCCAAGCCCTGAACAAATGCATACAAAAACTCCTCACCGGAGGTGCCGGTATTCTAGGGGCTTATTTCAGCCGAGCCCTAACCGCATGCATGCATGATCACACTGGCGCAAAGCACATAACAGAATTGATACTAGCTCATGGCCGTGTGGCCATGCAACCCTTTTAAAGCAGCAACTACATACAAGACCTTCCAGAAAAGGACCAATGAGAAACTGTTCCAGAACACAAGCAGTTTCAGGACCTTCCTGGCGGACCAATAGGAGTTGCTGCAGTACCTGAGCATGTGACCCTTGGTCTCCAATGGAAGACCTTGCCCTGGTCATGCTCAGAAGGGGAAAAGCAGGACTTAATCCTACAGGCGTCTGCTGGCCGCTGATCAGTAGTGGCTACAATGACAGAACATGGAAAGGCAGCAGTAACCCTTTGTACCATATCAGGCTGTGCAAGACGCTGGGACCGACGTCTCTGCTGAGGAGGTTCCACTGCGGCCAGAGATGGATGAGAGACTGCAGGGGGGACGGCTCGAGATTACCCCTGTGCAGAAGCGGGAACTCGACCTCTAACACCTGCACAGCAAAAGAGAGAACAGTGTACCCCTAGTCATTAAGTTGGTTGCTACTGTGCACTGCAGCAACCCCTTAGCCTTTTCTCTGTCCATTTTGCCTCCTACTCCTACTCCTGCATTCACAGTGAAATTAGAATTTTTGCTGAATTAGAAATTTGGTAAATTAGAAACAGAGGTTTTTTGGCACAGTCCGCACAGAGGATTTTTGGCCCACAAATGCGAAAGACAAGTTTGTATACTAGAATTTGTTTTAGATACACCTCTCACGAAAAGTCGGCAGCAGAGTAGAATTTAAAAAAAACACTACTCCTTTAAAAACAGCGGTAGAATAAAATATTTTTTCTGCCCACAAAAGGGAACGAGATGGTTGCATACTACAAAAATTTCTAGAATCACTACTCAAAAGAAAAACACAGCTGCAAAGTAAAAAATTTTTTTAGATATACTACCGATCAAAAGACAACTGAAGAGTAAAATAAACTTTTAGAAACACTACTCATATTGACACTGCAGTACATACAAAAAATTTTTTAGGCCTACAAATGGGAACGAGATGGATGCATAGTAGAAAATTTTTTAGATAGACTACTCACAAAAAGACAGCTGCAGAATATAAAAATTCTTACAAACACTGCTCATACACAAACAGCAGTAAAATAAAACTATTTTTTTTACTCAGAAATGGCTGCAGAGTAGAATTTTTTAAATAAACTCTACTCCTAAAAACACAGCTGCAAAGTAGAAACATTTTTTTAAAACACTGCTCACATAGACACAGCGGTACAGTAAAAATATTTGCTTGGCCTACAAATGGCAAAGAGTTGGCTTTTGAGATTTATTAATTTACCATACTACTACAAAAAACACAAAGGTACAGAAAAATAATTTACTGTATATACTCGCGTATAAGCTGAGATTTTCAGCCCATTTTTTAAGGCTGAAAATCCCCCTCTCGGCTTATGCGTGAGTCATATATGCCACGGGGTAGGCGGAGGAGCGGGGGTGTCAGATCATGCTCACCTCCCGGAGCATCTCTGCAGCCCCCCTGCTTCTACCACGATCTGAGGCTCCATCCTTCAGCGGTCATGTGGTACCGCTCATTAAAGTAATGAATATGCGCATATTCATGACTTTTATGAGCGGTACCACGTGACTGCTGAAGGAAGGAATAGCTGCCGGAGACCGTGGGAGAAGCAGAGGGGCTGCAGAGACGCTCCAGGAGGGGGTATGTATATGCGATATTCACCTGTCTCCGGTCCACCACTGCATGCCGCTCTATCCTCTGCATCCTCTGTCTGTGACGTTCAGGTCAGAGTGAGCGCCGTGCCCTCTGCTGAACATCACTGACAGAGGACCCGGACGATGGAGCGGTGCGCAGCGGTGGAACGGGGACAGGTGAATATCTCAGGTGCTGGGGCCCTGAGCCAGCGGTGACACCTACACCTGTCTCCCATAGCGTGCCGGTGTCCCCACCTGATCAGGACAGCAGCACCTGGCCCCCAGCGATGAGAGGTGAGTATGTCATTTTTTTTAATTTGGTAGCAGCAGCATATGGGGCCTAGTCTATGGAGCATTTTATGGGGGCATAATTTATGGAGCATATTATGGGCCATAATCTATGGAGCATCTAATGGGGTCATAATCTATGGAGCATCTTATGGGGGCATAATCTATGGAGCATGATATGGGGGCATAATCTATGGAGCATCATATGGGGGCATAATCTATGGAGCATTTTATGGAACATACTTTATGAAGCATTTTATGGGGCATAATCTATGGAGCATCTTATGGGGCCATAACCTTTATGGAGCAGCATATGGGTCATATTATTCTATGGAGCATCTTATGGGGCCATTATTAACCTTTGTGCAGCATTATATGGGGCATATTTTGTATGGAGCATCTTATGAGGCCATCATGAACTGTATGGAGCATTATATGGGCTCCTGATTCAATATGGATATTCAAAAACATTTAACCTACTGATGTCTCAATTAATTTTACTTTTATTGGTATCTATTTTTATTTTTGAAAATTTACCACTAGCTGCTGCATTTTCCACATTAGACTTATACGCGAGTCAGTAAGTTTTTCCAGTTTTTTGTGGCAAAATTAGGGGGGTCAGCTTATACAGTACTCAGGTTGGCTTATACACGAGCATATACGGTATTTCGCCTGTAAATAACGAGATGGCTTCTGCAAATTAATTACTTGCCACACTACTATTTATTTCTCAGACTACTATAAAACACACACTGTTTAGAAAAATTATTAATTTGGTCTAGAAATGGCAAAAAGTTGGTGTTAGGGTTTGCAGATCGCACTAAATATAAATAATGATAAAGTGCAATCGCAACCCGTGGTCCACCATGCAGTGATGTTAAACCACAGCTAGTGAACAATGACGGAGCAAGGCTGCGAACAAACACGTTAAACACAGAGTTAAACATCACTCAATGTGAACCGAACGTAAAGTAC
>JARQOD010000006.1:82558125-82658918 GCA_033576555.1 Oophaga sylvatica
TGGGAGAAAACTACTGTATGGGCGCACGTCAGGGCTCGGAAGGGAAGTAGTGACGTTTTGGATTGCAGACTTTGATGGAATGGTCTGGGGGCGTCATGTCACATTTGGAGAGCCCCTGATGCACCTATACAGTGGAAACCCCCCACAAGTGACCCCATTTTGGCAAATAGACCCCACAAGGAACTTATCTAGATGTGTGGTGAGCATTTTGAACCCCGAAGTGCTTCACAGAAGTTTATAACGTACAGCCGTAAAAATAAAAAATCTTTTTTTTTTTTACAAAAATGATTTTTTTGCCCCCAATATTTTATTTTCACAAGGGTTACAGGAGAAATTGGACCCCAAAAGTTGTCCAATTTGTCCTGAGTACGCTGATACCCAATATGTGGGAGAAAACTACTGTATGGGCGCACGTCAGGGCTCGGAAGGGAAGTAGTGACGTTTTGGATTGCAGACTTTGATGGAATGGTCTGGGGGCGTCATGTCGCATTTGGAGAGCCCCTGATGCGCCTAAACAGTGGAAACCCCCCACAAGTGACCCCATTTTGGAAAATAGACCCCACAAGGAACTTATCTAGATGTGTGGTGAGCACTTTGAACCACGAAGTGCTTCACAGAAGTTTATAACGCACAGCCGTAAAAATAAAAAATCTTTTTTTTTGTTGCAAAAATGATTTTTTTTCCCCAATATTTTATTTTTACAAGGGTAACAGGAGAAATTGGACCCCAAAAGTTGTTGTCCGATTTGTCCTGAGTACGCTGATATCCAATATGTGGGAGAAAACTACTGTATGGGTACACGTTGGGGCTCGGAAGGGAAGTAGTGACGTTTTGGATTGCAGACTTTGATGGAATGGTCTGGGGGCGTCATGTCGCATTTGGAGAGCCCCTGATGCGCCTAAACAGTGGAAATCCCCAACAAGTGACCCCATTTTGGAAAATAGACCCCACAAGGAACTTATCTAGATGTGTGGTGAGCGCTATGAAGCCCCAAGTGCTTCACAGAAGTTTATAATGTACAGCCGTAAAAACAAAAAAATAATTTTTTTGTACAAAAATGATATTTTCGCCCCCAGTTTTTTATTTCCCAAGGGTAACAGAAGAAATAGGACAAATTGCACAATAACTCTTGGGGTCCAGAGTACGCTGATACCCCATATGTGGGGATAAACTACTGTTTGGACGCATGGCAGAGCTGAGAAGTGAAGGAGCACCGTTTGACTTTTTCAACGCAGAATTGGCTGGAATTGAGATCAGACGCCATTTCACATTTGGAGAGCCCCTGATGTGCCTAAACAGCGGAAACCCCCAATTCTAACTCCAACCCTAACCCCAACACACCCCTAACCCTAGTCCCAACCCTAACCACAAACCTAACCCTAACACACCCCTAATCCCAACCCTAACCCTAATCCTAACTTTAGCGCCAACCCTAACCCTAACTTTAGCCGCAACCCTAACCCTAACCCTAATGGGAAAATGGAAATAAATACTTTTTTTTAATTTTATTATTTTTCCCTTACTAAGGGGGTGATAAAGGGGGGTTTTATTTACTATTTATAGCGGGTTTTTATGATTGGCAGCTGTCACGCTAAAATACGCTTTTTATTGCAAAAATAGTTTTTGCATCATCACATTTTGAGAGCTATAATTTTTGCATATTTTGGCCCACAGAGTCATGTGAGGTCTTATTTTTTGCGGGACGAGTTGATGTTTTTATTGGTACCATTTTTGAGCACGTGACGTTTTTTGATCGCTTTTTATTTCGATTTTTGTGAGGTTAGAATGAACAAAAATCAGCAATTCATGAATTTCTTTTGGGGGAGGCGTTTATACCGTTCCGCGTGTGGTAAAATTGATGAAGCAGTTTTATTCTTTGGGTCAGTATGATTATGGCGATACCTCATTTATATCATTTTTTCATGTTTTGGCGCTTTTATAGAATAAAAACAATTTTATATAAAAAATAATTATTTTTACATATCTTTATTCTGCGAGCTATAACTTTTTTATTTTTTCGCTGATGATGCTGTATGATGGCTCGTATTTTGCGGGACAAGATGACGTTTTCAGCAGTACCATGTTTTTTTATATCGATCTTTTTGATCGCGTGTTATTCCACTTTTTGTTCGGCGGTATGATGATAAAGCATTGATTTTTTGGTTCGTTTTTTTTTTTTTTTTAAGGGGTTCACTAAAGGGGTTAACTAGTGGGACAATTTTATAGGGGGGGTCGTTACGGACGCGGCAATACCAAATATGTGTACTTTTATTGCTTTGTTTTTTTTTATTTACAGGAAGAAGTGAATTTATTGGGGAATATATATATATTTTTTTTATTTATTTTGGATTTTTTTTAAAACATGTTTATTTTTATTTTTTTAACTTTTTTACTTTGTCCCAGGGTGGGACATCACTGTATTTTATCAGATCGCTGGTGTGACAGTGTGCACAGCACTCTGTCACACCAGCGATCGCTCAGGCAGTGCAGCAGGCTTCTCAGTGCCTGCTCTCGGCAGGCACTGAGGTAGCCGCCTCCCTCCAGGACCCCGGCGCCATCTTGGATCCGGGTCCTGGGAGGGAGGAAGCCCTCAGAACAGCGCAATCACATCGCGCTGCTCTTATTGTCTCAGGGGGGCGCGCAGGGAGCCCCCACCCTGCGCGATCCTCCCCTGTGCCCCCAGTACACCGCGATCATGTTTGATCGCGGTGTGCAAGGGGTTAATGTGCCGGGAGCGGTCCGTGACCGCTCCTGACACACAGTCATGGGTGTCAGCTGTGATAATCAGCTGACACCCGGCCGCGATCGGCTGCGCTCCCCCCGGGAGCGCGTCCGATCGCACGAGACGTACTATCCCGTCCCCGGTCATACGGGCCCAGGTACCATGGACGGGATAGTACGTCCGATGGCAGTAAAGGGTTAAATACACAATTTTTCTATAAGCCTGCATGAAAGGTGTCATAAGTAATTACAGCCTCCTCTGGATCTTGAAAATTCAAGCTAATCAGCAAATTTAAGCATCATATTCATTTTCAGCATCACAAAATTAGTAAAATTCAACTGTTTTAATCTCTGAACCAATTTGGCTGTAGAACAGTGAAATCTAAGATAAAAAAAAATAAAAACAAGTTAGAAAAAAAGTATGTTTCATGATCTGATTTTAATAATTACAGCATAAGAAATGTGATATATTTATTTTAAAATGAAACAACTTCTCTAACACAATTATTATTCAAAAATGAATGTAGCCACCATATTTCAGTCCTCTTATTCTCTCATGATCCAAATTTTTTTGGATGCACATGTAGTCACATTTTAACTGCTATAACGTTCTAATTATTTTTATGAGTTGTGTTTTTTTGTTTACATCCTTTTGTGATACTTAAATTATGTTGATAAGACTTGACATGCCCTAGTCATGTCATTGTGGCCTCACCATTAAAGCGGATAGTAACTGGTAGTGACCAACAGCCCATTTAATAACATAGGACACTGACAGACTTCATTTTTCAGTTTGATTTTCAAAACTTAAAAATATGTGTTAGTAATTTGTGATCAGACAGACTGTTCTTTGCAGAACACTGACTCAAACTTACAGTGTTGGTGGTAACATCATTCTGCTGTGACTGAGACAAGTGATGTGCCATACTTTCCATAACTCCTTCTGCTTCCTCTTCAATACATTTGTACGAGGAAAAAGAGACCAAACAAATTGTGGTCTATGTTTGCTAGAGCTATTGCCCAGATGTCTGGTTTCATTGGTGGTAGTAGTGGCTCTATTAATGCTAATGCCTTCCACATTCTTTTTTTTGTTAACTTTTGCACTAACCTGTCCATTGCCACTCTTTTTTACCACGCATTTTACACAACAATATAATTAACTTTGTCAATCTTTTCATCTTCAATCATTCAACCCTTAGCAAAGCAGTATGAGGCAGCAGGCTACAGTACACAGTGTGGCACGTAGGATTGTCAAATCAGACTACTAAAACAGTTATACAAAACAAACATGCACAATTAAATTTCTACATTTTGATAAAGATTTTGTTTTTAGTTTTTCTACAAAATTTAACTCCATTCCCAAAATTGAAGTGATTAGAAATGCTAGGTAAGTATACAACCAAAAACCCAGGACCTGCAACAGGGTGCCATATTGGTGTAATATATCCAGATGTAAAGTTTTACTAGTAAAACATGTGCCAAAAAATTTGCTAGCATCGTGCACATTTTTGGGAATTAGCTCAATGTTTCCCAAGTCTGATGCAGACTTTCAAGGCCTGTTTTCTGCCAGAAGTCCTGTTCTAGACTGAAGACAGCAGGCCTCTGATGTTACAATGCATAATAATGTCATGATGTCATGGTGAGCCATGATCTTCAAGCTTGGTTGACTGCCTGAAGTCAAGTTCTAGATTGAAGAGAACTGTCCTTGGAGGTCATGGTCACATTGCCCTATGACCTCTAAGGCCTGGTCCCAGACAGAAGTCCTTTTCTAGAGTGAAGACACCAGCGTGTGACTCTGGAAAGAAGCCCCAAGAACTGAATTGCAGGCAATGGGTACATATATATTTTAAACATGTTATGTCTAATTTTTTCAGAGGTCTAGAGACCCCAAAACTTAATAGGGAACATTCAACTTGCAGAGAATAACTTCACTGCAACTCAAATTTTCCTGTAAAATCCACGCGATTTGGAGAATTTGAATTTTGTCAGATCTGCACATCTTTAATCATGATCATTTGCAATATCTGCAAAAAATTTACACCGCTCCCTTAACCACCAGGTCTTAATTGAAAGTTCAATTCAAATCTCTAAATGCTAGCCCAGACATTGATACCTCATACATGGCCCATGGCTAACTGCTGCTGTGCAATAAAAAATTTCTAGTGTGGGTCAATTGATGCCACTTTTCATGGTGTCTGCCCATAATTTTAACAGTTTTGGGAAGCTTTTTGTTATTCCTTAAGGTGTTGTGTATACTTTTGGTTTTGCCTCCCATTGAATTTAATGGGGTTCGGGTACATTCGACAAACATCGGACACTTCGGTGAAGCGAACTGAATCTTGGAAAGTTTGCTTTTCTCTAGTCTTGAGGACCAAGCAAAATTTCAGTGACAGTTGCTCGTAGGACTGCTAAAGAGGCAACTCAGAACCCATGCTTGACTGCAAAAGACCTTCAGAATGATTTAGCAGACTCTGGATTTGTGGTACATTGTTCTACTGTTCAGAGACACCTGCACAAATGTGACCTTCATGGAAGAGTCATCAGAAGAAAACCTCTCATGCATCCTTACTAAAAAATTCAGCATTAGAAATATGGAAAAAAACATTTAAACAAGCTTGATGCATTTTGGAAACAAGTCCTGTGGACCAATAAGGTTAAAATAGACCTCTTTGGTCACAAAGATCAAAGGTATGTGTGGAGAAAAAAGGACACAGAATTTCAGGAAAATAACATATCGCCAACCATTAGGCATGGAGGTGGATCAATCATGCTTTAGGGTTGTGTTGCAGCCAATGGCACAGGGAACATATCTCGGTTAGAGGGAAGAATGTATTCAATGAAATTTCAACAAATTCTTGATGCAAACATAATACCATCTGTAAAAACCCTGGAGTTGAAAAGAGGATAGCTTCTGCAGATGGATAATGATTAGTGATGGTTAAACATGCTCGGATAACGTCTTAGCCAAAAATGCTTGGGTATTATCTGAGTATCTTATGCGTGTGCATATATTATGTTCTTGTCCCCATGGCTGCATGATTTGCGGCTGTTAGACAGCCTTAACAGATGCAGGGATTGCCTGTTTGCTAGGGAATTACCACATGTCTTCAGGCTGTCTAACAACTGCAAGTCATGCAGCCACAGGGACAAGAATATAATATAGGAGCATGCCAAAGATACTCGGATAACACCCGAGCATGCTCAGATAAGCCGGTATCCAAGCACGTTCGTCCATCACTAATAATGATCCTAAATATAAGTCTAAATCCACAATAGACTACTCAAAAGGCACAAGCTGAAGGTTCTACAATGGCTCTCACAGTCCCCTGAACATCATTAAAAATCTGTTGCTAGACCTCAAAATAGCAGTGAATGCAAAAGCGCCCAGAAATCTTACAAAACTGGAAGACTTTTCCAAGGAAGAATGGATGAAAATCCCTCAACCAAGAATTAAAAAACTCCTGGCTGATTGTAAGAAGCATTTACAAGCTGTGATACTTTCAAAAGGGGGTGCTACTAGGTAATAACCATGCAGGGTGTCCAGACTTTTGCATTGGCCCATTTTCCTTTTTGTAATTTTTAAAATGTAAAAGATAACTATATATACTTATTTATTCCTAAAATACTAAAAAAATGTATAATCTTTAACTTTAGGTCTTTTAGAGATCATGTCATCTTCAACTTGCTTAACTATTCACATTAGCAGTAATTTTGACCAGGGGTGCTCAAACATTTACATGCCGCTGTATGTATGCTAAGGATGGTGCATGACTGGGTTAATGAAGTGACTTGGAGTTCTTCAATACCTTTAAACATTTTATAGATAATTAAAAAACTCTTAAACACCTCTCTAAGGCTACTTTCACACATCAGTTTTTTCCATCAGGCATGATCCGGCAATTTTTTTAAAACCTGATCCGTTTTTTTTGTACGCCAGATCCGTTTTTTCTCATTGACTTGTATTAGTGCCAGATCGCAGCGCATGGCCTCCCGTTTCTTCGGCTTTTTTCTGGATCAGGCAAAAATTTTCATTCCGGCGTCTGGAAAAAACGTCTCTAGGAACGTTTTTTGTATGCGGCAAAAAAACGGACAGCGCCTGAAGTGGTGCATCCGTCTTTTATCTACAATGGAAGTCTATGGGTGCCGGATCCAGTAAACACGGATCCGGTCACCAGACTCCGTTTTTTCTTTCTGAGCATGCCTGGAACTATTCATATTGCTTTTCTGGTCTCTCTCTCTCCGTTCCAGGCATGCTCAGAGTGCATTTCTAAAGGTTCAAAAGTTTATGATGGATCTGTCTAAAAACCTGATCCATCACATCAGTTTTTCACAATCTGTGCTGGATCTGTCTTTTTTAAACTTTGACGGATTGTGCCTGATTGTAAAAAGCTGAAGTGTGAAAGTAGCCTAAGGGCCCCGTCACACATAGCGACACACCAGCGATCCCGACAACAGTATGCACTTGTCAGGATCGCTGGTGTGTCGCTACATGATCACTGGTGAGCTGCCAAACAGGCAGCTCAGGCAGTGATCAGGACAGCGACACTGCGAGTAACGTCGCTTAGTTACCCGCAGTGTACGTTGGATACCAGCCCGCTGGTGCAGGGAGCTGGTAACCAAGGTACACATCGGGTTTCCAGGCGCTGCGCGGCGCCTGGTACCCCGATGTGTACCTTAGTTACCAGCTGATCACTGGTCTCCTGCCTGCCACACGCAGCGATGCGTGCTGGCCAGCGGGAGACCAACGATTAAAAAAATGTCCAGGACATTCAGCGACGATCAGCGATACCCAGCAGGGGGGCTGATCGTCGCTGAATGTCACACACAGCGATATCGCTGGGGAGATCGCTGTTGCGTCACAAAAACAAAACTAGTGACTCAGCAGCGATCTAGCTAGCGAGATCGCTGTGTGTGACGAGGGCTTAAGACTTTAAGGAGAACTCCTCACAAAACTAACCTTTACAATTATTCTGTGAAAGTATTCTACATATCAGACTCACATAAGCATTCCACTATCTGAGTCTTTCATCATACTATAATGGTCTATTTAAATGCACCATATCATAAGGATAAGTCTCTACTTCTTGTTGCCAAAATGATAGAGAAAATAAAATTGTATCTTCTCCCAATAATGATACTAGAGAAGATTGAATCTTTGAAATTTGAAAAAAAGGAGTTAGATATTTTTTTTTAAAATTGATGATTAACAGCAAATAAATACCAGGTGCCAGCTCAGAGTGGTCACTGACTGCTCCTGCCAGCGATTCAGTTGCTACACATTAACAGAGCAGCTCTTTTTCTTCTGGGGTGCTCAGTGGATGGGCATGACTGCAGACGTCATGCTTATTGGTAGCTGGCTTCCCACAGTTAGGTAGTGGCGTGATGATTGTCAATCAGAATTACAGCGGTAGTCAAACCCCATCAACAGAGCAGAGTGGATGAGAAGCTGTTGCTCAGTCTATGTGACATCTGTAGCATGTGCTGAATTGAATTGCCAGCAGGAGCAGTCCATGATTACTTTGTGCCAGTAGACATTAGAACGGGGGACAACAAGCAGCTAGTTCACATCTTATGTCATAGTAAAAAAATTCTATAATCCTGAATAATCTCTTTATCACAAACACAGCAGTAATATCAAAGTTATGTCATCTTAGAAGCGGGTGATAATGCGACAGTACCCATTATCCTATTTAATTACACAATGAACTGACAGACTTTTTATGTTTTTTTTTAAATCAAAGAATAATTTAAAAAAATCCCTCTTAGTTATCTGTGATCAGTAAAACTGTACTGTGCAGAATATTGACTCAAACTGATGGTATTAATGTCAAAGACAATGATGAGTGATGTATCAGATATTCCATAATGCCCTCCGCTGCCTCCCCACTAATTCTCCTGTTAGTCAAAGAAAACTAACTGTAAATTACATTTGGTAATACTTCTGCCCTGACAGCTGGTACTAATGGTGACGGTAGAGCTTTAGCAGTTGTTCCCACATTCTTAGAGTAGTATATATTTTTTTCTTTTGTACTACCCAAGTTCATTGCCATTGCCACTTTTTTCACCTTAAATTTTGCAGAACTCTATAATTTACTTGTGACCATTTTTTCAATTCCAGTTATTCAACCCTTGCCGAAAAGGACATAACATAAAATGCTAGATAAATATGTACATGTACAGAAAGCAAACTGTGGCAGCAGGTGTAGCTTATACAGTCAAACTCAATAGGTAAAATAGATGTGCCAAGCTAGACATGCAAACCTGAATGTCTACTTTAAATCCTCTTTTTACAAAGGAAATAGTATTAATAAATGGTAAGTAGGTACAAGTCCAAATAGTCAGCGCCTGCATTGTATTGGCATGGCTTGTACAGATATAAAGTTTAATTATAAAATAATTGTGCAAAAGAAAAGCATACTTTTGGAACTAGAAAATAGCATTTACATATCTCAATTTTGGGATTTTTTTCTGTTTCCATGTACATCACTGGTGGACAGTCAGAGATCAGCGTTTCAACTAGAGCACAGTCGGGCACAGGAAAGGCAGTTTGATTGGCAAAGACAGTCATCATCTCTAGAATCCACTTTCCTGGTTAATGCTATTATACATACCATATTGAAAATGCTCTCTCTCTCTTTTGAGAATTGAGAATTGTGCAAATGTATTTGTTGCAAATTGAAATATTGGGGGAAAAATTCAACAAAGTCAGTGAATTGGGATTTCAAATTATCTGCTCATCTCTGCTTGATACTACTGCGTAAAAGCATCATCAATGATTTTAGGTATCTGCATAAATTGCTAGGTAATAATTTATACTTAAAGTAAACATTCAGCAGTCTTTTTTTGTGTAAAGCTGTTTTTTTATTTTATAAAATTCAAGAATATTTTTGAGTTTTGTCTACAGTTAATAAATTGAACAATTGTTATTCATCTGTGTGAAGTGTGGCACAATGGAGGTTGACATTTATATCTTCGAGCTGCATATTTGGAATAAATGTCAGAATATATCATCAACACTATAAATAAATAATCTAGACATCTGATTTCATACCTAAAAATATGACTATAAACCTAAGTTCTTTAAAAAAGTGAGAATTAAAATACTTAAAAATTGACCAAATGTTTACTTATTACTAGAAAATGCTTTATGTAAAACTATACATTATGTGCCTATTAAAGAAAAATATAGAACATTAGAAATGAGCTAAAATGTGTAGTTGCCAAAAAACATCACAATCTTTGCATATTTTAGCCATCAAAAATTATAAATCAATTTTTAAATTACAAATCTAAATTTGTTCAGTTATATAATTTTATTGAAAGAAAATCAATATCTGCAACATCAAAGTTCAAGAACGGAAAGATAATATAATGTGTATTTTATTTTCAGATTTGTTTTCTACAGTGATGTTTTACTGTTTTGCATTTTTCTTTAATTTTATTTTGCTTTCTAACAACAATCTCTACTTTGCATTATGCATTTGATATTATTCCTATACTATCTCTCAATACACTCTTTACAAGATTTGTCATTACTCCAGGAAAATTTTTAAGCCTTCAAATTCTGGTGTTAAGTATAACTGCACTATCAGAAAATTGAGTTATACCTAGAACATGTATGTTAGACGTAAAAGCGTATGTTGTTAGTGTGTGCTATTGTTATCTTACCTAATAGTGTCATACATGTTTCTGAATTTCTAAAAGCATAAGCTTGAATCTAACTTCTAGTACAGAATGAGGGATAGATGGAGATAGCCAAATATGACCAGATTAACTTACAAGTGAATTTTAGTTAATTGAGTGCGGCAGCACCATTGACCTAGTATACAATTGGCTGAATTATTTATGTGGTAAATTGTTATGTACATTGTGGTTAGTAATACAGGACATTATCTGTTAGGGTTCGAGTTCCTGCTGCTGCACAAGGGGAGACTCGAACCCATCCTGCTGTGGTCTCCTATTCATCTCCGGCCACAGTGGAGCCTGCTCAGCAGAGACATCGGTCCAGGCGTCTTGCCCACTCCTCTACTGTGCAGTGACTTGCTGCTGCCTTTCCTGGATCTGCTATTATAGCCAGTGCTGGAGCAGCCGTCTTTGAGACAAAGTCCTGCGTTTTCCCATCTGAGCATGCCCAGAGTGAGATCTCTCATTGGAGATCAGGGGTCACATGTTCAGGTGCTGCAGCGGCTCCTATTGGTCCGCCAGGAAGGTCATGTAGCTACGTGTGTTTGTAACAGCTTCTCATTGGTCCTTGTTCCTGGAAGGTCCTGTAGCTGTTGCTATAAAAGGGTAGCATGGCTGGGCCGCCATGCGCTAATATCAACCATTGTATGCTATGCGCCAGTGTGATCATGCGTATGTGTGGTTAGGGACCCGGCTGAAATAAGCCACTAGAATACCGACTTAATCGGTGAGGAGTTTGGTATGGTAGCTGGCCAGGGTCGGTGTCCTAGATGCCCTAGATTACCGGCGTAACGGTGAGGAGTTTTGATTGCCGTATTCAGGGTCTGGCGTTCAGACGCCATAGATTGCGGGTGACTCCCGCGAGGACATTAGCACATGATCACGCGTTATGTATGCTTAGCACTTAACTGTGTACCTGAGAGCCTGACAGGACACAGCACTTTTCTTCAGCGGCCCTGTGACGTAACAGGGTTTGCTTTCGATGCTAGACAGCGCCCTAGCGTTTTACTTTGCGGCTCACTGAAGCTAAGTGAGTTCGCACCTATCGCCATATAGCGCTGTGGCATTTCCGTTAGCGGCTCTGGGTATTAACAGAGTTCGCACTTACTGCCACAATGCGCTACGGCGTTTATTTTAGCGACTCTGCGGGATAACAGAGTTTGCTACTTTCGCCATTTTACTAGCAGCAGGTTCCGCCTGCACGGTGGACCCCGGGCTGCGAACGCACCTCTCTACCTCATATATTTGGTGCGTTCCGCAGACCCTAACATAATATTAGCACCAGGGTCTGGCTGGTAAAATGGCGGATGACCAGCATCTACTACGGGACATCCAGCAGCTGGAGGGTAGGTTGGCGGCTCTTGAGTGCACAACCTCAGCTGTGGATGTTACCGCAGTCGCTGTTCAGGCTGCTAGCGTGGCTGCAGCCAGTGTGTCCACTGCCACCTCTGCCCCCACAATATCCCACCTCCCGCTTCCAGACAAGTTTGCTGGTGACAGCAAGCAATGTCGGGGATTCGTGAGTCAGTGCTCTATACAACTCGAGCTTCTGGCTGCACGTTTCCCCACGGATCGGGCACAAGTGGGCTTTATAATTTCGCTTCTGTCAGGCAAAGCGTTGGAGTGGGCCACCCCGCTGTGGGAGCGTGACGACCGTGTGGTGCGGAGTGCTCCTCATTTTCTGGAGGCTCTAAAAAAGGTCTTTTTAGGACCTCAGGTCACCCACGATACGGCGCTACAACTGCTGGCATTGGCACAGGGTTCGTCTTTGGTCAGTCTGTTTTCCGTCCAGTTTCGGACTCTGGCCTCAGAGCTAGACTGGTCGGATAAAGTACTCATTCCAGTCTACTGGCGAGGACTGGCTGATCATGTTAAAGATGCTTTGGCTACCAGGGAGATTCCCGCCACACTGGAGAAGCTTATCGCCATATCTACCCGCATCGACCTCCGTTTTCACGAGCGGAGGTTGGAGCGGTCCCAGTGTAGGCAGAGGTTCCGGCTGGCTCCCACCTTCGCCAGACCTCTGGAATCTTCCAGCCAGGCGCCCGACTCCCATGAGGCCATGGAGGTTTCTCGAGCGGGACCTAAGTCCCGGGCCGCTCGAGTACCCGTGGTCTGTAACATCTGCCAGCAGTTAGGACACTATGCCAACAAATGTCCACAGCGGTCGGGAAAACAGTCGCGTCTAGTGACCTTGGGAGGAGGTTCACTAGACACTGCGGCATTTTCCACCAAGTTGTCCTTTAAAGGGACAATTACAGTAGGTCCATCCACGCTCTCCGCTGAGCTCTGTGTGGATTCCGGAGCCGAGGGGAATTTCATGTCCTCTGCATTTGCTCTCCGCCACACTATACCTCTGGTGATGCTCGCCCAACCGGTGACTGTGCGAGTAGTGAATGGATCAACTCTGCCCTCCCAAATCACCCACCAGACGATCCCTCTCACTTTATCTATGTCCCCGTCCCATCAGGAGAGTATTTCTTTTCTTGTCCTGCCCGAGGGAATAGACGAGGTGTTGCTGGGAGTACCTTGGCTCCGTTACCACTCTCCCCATATTGAGTGGTCCTCTGGGAGGATACTGGGTTGGGATGATTCATGTAGAGGCAGGTGTATCAGGGAGTGCGTTCAGGTCACCACCACAGAGATACCTGTAGATCTCACTTCTCTTCCTCAGTGTTATTGGGCATATGCAGACGTTTTCTCCAAGAAGGCGGCGGAGACTCTTCCACCTCATCGCCCCTACGACTGTCCTATTGATCTCTTGCCTGGAGCAGAACCTCCTCGGGGGAGAGTATACCCCCTCTCGTTCCCTGAGACGGAGGCCATGTCCCAGTACATTCAGGAGAATCTGGCAAGAGGGTTCATTAGGAAGTCGGTGTCACCAGCAGGGGCAGGGTTCTTCTTTGTGCAAAAGAAGAACGGAGAATTACGTCCATGCATTGACTACAGGGGTCTTAACGCCATCACCGTCAAGAATAAGTACCCGTTGCCCCTAATCTCTGAGCTCTTTGATAGGCTCCGAGGAGCAAGAGTATTTACTAAGCTTGATCTACGTGGTGCCTATAACCTAATTCGCATCCGTGAGGGGGACGAGTGGAAGACAGCTTTTAATACCAGGGATGGGCATTACGAATACCTGGTGATGCCCTTCGGGCTCTGTAATGCTCCCGCTGTTTTCCAAGATTTTGTCAATGATATCTTCCGAGATATGCTCTCCACCTCTGTGGTAGTCTATCTGGATGATATTCTCATCTTTTCACCAGATATAGACTCTCACCGGAGGGATGTCAACAAAGTCTTCGACCTCTTACGGGCAAACTCCCTCTATGCCAAGCTGGAGAAATGTGTGTTTGAGCAGGAGTCCTTACCTTTTCTGGGCTATATCATCTCTGCCCAGGGATTGGCTATGGATCCTGCCAAACTACAGGCTGTAATGGACTGGCAAGAACCCCATTCGCTTTATGGGGTTCATTAATTATTATCGCCAGTTCATTCCCCATTTCTCGACTTTGGTAGCTCCCTTGGTAGCCCTCACCAAGAAGGGAGCAAATCCCAAGTTGTGGTCTGAGGAGGTCTCCAAGGCGTTCTCTTCCATCAAGTCGCATTTTGCCAGTGCTCCCATATTACATCGCCCTGATGTTGATAAACCGTTTGTTTTAGAGGTGGACGCCTCTTCTGTTGGTGCTGAAGCAGTCCTATATCAAAAGGATGCTCAAGGTCGGAAGCTTCCCTGCTTCTTCTTTTCTAAGACCTTTACACCAGCAGAGAGGAATTATTCCATCGGGGACAGGGAGTTGCTGGCTATGAAATTGGCCTTCTCAGAGTGGAGACATCTTCTGGAGGGAGCTCGTTTTCCCTTCCAAGTCTTCACCGACCACAAGAACTTGGTATATTTGCAAACGGCTCAGCGGCTAAATTCTCGCCAGGCCAGATGGTCCCTATTCTTCTCTTGGTTCCATTTCACCCTCCATTTTCTCTCCGGTGAGAAGAATGTTCGGGCCGATGCTCTCTCTCGCTCCTTAGTGTCATCAGAGGAGGAGGATGAGGAGCCTCGGCTTATTGTCCCTGAAGGAAGCCTGAGAACTGTAGCCCCGGTTTCGCTAGAGTCTGTGCCTCCGGGCAAGACTTTTGTGCCCACTAATTTGCGACCGGAGGTACTCTCTTGGGCACACTCGTCCAGGGTGGGTGGACACTTTGGGGCAAAGAGGACAACTGAGCTATTGGCGAGGACATACTGGTGGCCACATATGGTCCGTGACGTCAGGGAGTATGTTCAGGCGTGTGTCTCCTGCGCCAGGAACAAGTCCCCTCGACAACGGCCAGCTGGGTTACTTTTTCCTTTGCCGGTGGCAGAAAGGCCCTGGGAGATGGTCGGGATGGACTTTGTGGTGGGCTTACCCAAGTCTCGGGGTTGCACTATCATTTGGGTGATCACCGACCACTTCTCCAAAATGGTGCACTTAGTGCCGCTACCACGGTTACCTTCCGCACGGGCCTTGCAGCATTATTTATTAGACACATCTTCCGTCTACACGGTATGCCAGACAAGATTGTCAGCGATCGAGGTCCCCAATTTGCGTCTCGGTTCTGGAGAGAGTTGTGTCATCTACTCTGCATTGAATTGAACCTCTCCTCTGCATATCATCCCGAGACGAATGGGTTGGTAGAGAGGGCCAACCAGACCTTGGTCACCTACTTGCGACATTTTGTCTCTGCCAGGCAGGATGACTGGGCATCTCTGCTTCCGTGGGCGGAGTTTGCGCTAAACAATGCTGTGGCTGACTCCACCGGACAGACCCCATTCCTCTTAAATTACGGCCAGCATCCGCGGGTACCGGTGCCCATGCCCGTTGCTTCCGCTGACTCCAGGGTGGCAGACTGGGCTGTGGAAGCACGGGACATATGGGACCGCACCCAGGATGCCATTCAGGCTTCCAAGGAAAGGATGAGGTCTTCTGCCGATGCTCATTGGCGTCCCGCTCCGACATTTTCTCCTGGCGACCTAGGGTGGCTCTCCGCCCGAAACATCAGGCTACGGGTGGAATCCACTAAATTGGCACCCCGCTATTTGGGTCCCTTCAAGGTTCTCGAGCAGGTGAACCCTGTGGTTTACCGTTTGGCCCTTCCGCCTCGCCTTGGTATCTCCGACACCTTCCATGTATCCCTCCTAAAACCCGTGGTCATCTCCCGGTTGCCTGAGTCATCTGCCGGGAAGTCGGGTTCGTCTTCGGACGACTACGAGGTGAATGCCATTGTTGGGTGCAAGGTGGTACGAGGCAAAAAATGTTTTTGGTGGATTGGAGGGGTTATGGGCCTGAGGATAGGTCCTGGGAGCCTGCCAAGCATGTTCACGCTCCGCAGCTCATCGCTGACTTTGAACGCAGCGAGGCCCAGAGAAGGGGGGGCCCTAGGAGGGGGGGTAATGTTAGGGTTCGAGTTCCCGCTGCTGCACAAGGGGAGTCTCGAACCCGTCCCGCTGCGGTCTCCCATTCATCTCCGGCTGCAGTGGAGCCTGCTCAGCAGAGACGTCGGTACAGGCGTCTTGCCCACTCCTCTACTGTGCAGTGACTTGCTGCTGCCTTTCCTGGATCTGCTATTATAGCCAGTGCTGGAGCAGCCGTCTTTGAGACAAAGTCCTGCGTTTTCCCATCTGAGCATGCCCAGAGTGAGATCTCTCATTGGAGATCAGGGGTCACATGTTCAGGTGCTGCAGCGGCTCCTTTTGGTCCGCCAGGAAGGTCATGTAGCTACGTGTGTTTGTAACAGCTTCTCATTGGTCCTTGTTCCTGGAAGGTCCTGTAGCTGTTGCTATAAAGGGTAGCATGGCTGGGCCGCCATGCGCTAATATCAACCATTGTATGCTATGCGCCAGTGTGATCATGCGTATGTGTGGTTAGGGACCCGGCTGAAATAAGCCACTAGAATACCGACTTAATCGGTGAGGAGTTTGGTATGGTAGCTGGCCAGGGTCGGTGTCCTAGATGCCCTAGATTACCGGCGTAACGGTGAGGAGTTTTGATTGCCGTATTCAGGGTCTGGCGTTCAGACGCCATAGATTGCGGGTGACTCCCGCGAGGACATTAGCACATGATCACGCGTTATGTACGCTTAGCACTTAACTGTGTACCTGAGAGCCTGACAGGACACAGCACTTTTCCTCAGCGGCCCTGTGACGTAACAGGGTTTGCTTTCGACGCTAGACACAACCCTAGCGTTTTACTTTGCGGCTCACTGAAGCTAAGTGAGTTCGCACCTATCGCCATATAGCGCTGTGGCATTTCCGTTAGCGGCTCTGGGTATTAACAGAGTTCGCACTTACTGCCACAACGCGCTACGGCGTTTATTTTAGCGACTCTGCGGGATAACAGAGTTCGCTACTTTCGCCATTTCACTAGCAGCAGCTCCGCCTGCACGGTGGACTCCGGGGTGCGAACGCACCTCTCTACCTCATATATTTGGTGCGTTCCGCAGACCCTAACATTATCACAGTTGGAGAAGCTCCATGGGCAGCATTTATCATTCTTATTCTTAAATTTGATGCCTGTTACTTCTAATAACAGCATGCATGTTCTATGATGTGACAGGAATTTATTTTTTGGCAGATCATTCCAGTAGAATGAACGTCAAATACATTATACAAGCTCCCAATTATCACAAATAACCATCTCTCTGGTTGGCTAAAAGAAGTCACACTGCAAAGTAAATTGGCTGATGCCACCATGTATATTCTTCACAGATGTTTCCCTTTAATATGGTGCATAGATAAAATTATGGTGGTTGAACCATGCATAAAGCACAACAGGCTTACTTTCCACTAAGCCCAATAATGTACACCAAGTCCAGTAATGGCAGGTTCACTCTCCTTCTGTCAAGGGCTCACTAAATGAGGTGGATCCTCAAAGCCCAAGGTCCGGGTGGGAACACAGGTTATTGGCATTGGTGCAGCAGGTGGATGTTGCATGCAGGAAACTGGTAGCAGAGAAACTGGGAGCTGCAGGCAGACAGGTGACATCCAGGAGACCGCAGAGGAGTAGCAGAGTTAGTGGAAGCGACAAGTAGATGGGAGATGTCCAATAAAATGCAGATAAGAAAATATGAAATAGAATTACTGGAAGCCACAGACAGACAGGACATGTCCTGAAGACCGCAGACAGGTAGCAGAAAGAACTCTGAAGCATCTAGAAAGTCTTAACACCATGGAAGCTATATGCAGATGGGAGACATCATAGAGACGAAAGACAGTTATCAGTGGCACTGAAAGCCACAGGCAAGTAACTAGAAGACTAGAAACCACAGGCAGCCAGGAGACATCCTCAAGTCTGTGTACAGGAACTGTGCATATATAAACTAAAAGTCTTATTTACTAGAAAGTCTCAATATCAAGACACAGATGTGTGTCTTGGGAGGTCTTATATAGGCTTAGGAATTCAACACATGAAAACATGCCAGGCTTCTACCAAAGCCCGATGTGGAGAACAAGAAATTTAAGTGAACCGAAGTGTAGGGAACAGAATTGAGACCCACGACAGGCATCTAAGGGCTCATACCCATTTGCGAGAAAAAAAACGGTCCGTTTTCTGGATGGAAAAAACTGTCCGATTATATGCAATTGTCATGCGATTGTCATGCGATTTGATTGCTTCCCACGGTAATCAGTTCACTTCAGGTCAGGCGGGGACTCCTTCTGACGTCACTGATGCTGTGCGGAGTCCCCACCTGACCTGAAGTGAACTAATTACCGTGGGAAGCAATCAATTAAGCTTCCCACACTAATCACTTCCTCTCCTGCAAGCCGGGAAATTAGCTCATTCCTTCTGAGGTTTACAGCTGAGCTGCCAGCATTAGCTGCACTGCTATCTGTAAACCTGTTAACCCTTTCCGATGAATTACAGCATGGGACCTGACTGAGCACCGGATAGGTAAGAATAAGCTTGCTTTACTATTTTATTTTTATTACAGGAGAACAAGGGAATCGAGGATTACCTGTACAATAAAAGATGGTCAAAAACTGTCTATTTATTTCATTAAAATGATTTTTAATTAATGTGTGTGTATTTTTTAACCATTTAATACAATAGGATTAATAATTGAGAGTTGTCTAATTGACAACTCTTAATTATTAACCTGGCTTAAAGTCACCTTCCAATAGCAAGGTGGCTTTAACCCATTATTAACCCATTAGCCACTGCTACAAGGCAATGGGAATAGACGGGCTAAGTGCCAGAAAGGGCACATCTAATTATAGATTTGCCTTTTCTGGGGTGGCTGGGGGCAGATGTTAGTAGCCCGGGGGGCACAAATTAAATGCACCCTCCATATGCTATTATCTGCCCCCACTCGCTGGCTTTCCCTGTCTGGTGGAGAAAATACAGCGGGAGTCCACGCATTTTTTTCAACGAATTTACATCTTTAATTAACCCCTACATGTATGAAATTTTGCACACATACACTCATGTCATTGTTAGTGAAGACCATATATCAAACTACATCAAATGACATGGTTAACTGTATGTAAACCATGTGTCATTTCATGTTGGGTCTGTAATTTCACAAAAGCCGGCAATTGAATTAGCGGCTATTATACTATATAGAAGTGTATGAACTCTAAATATATATATGTCACAATAACATGTATATGTATATATATGTATTCTATGTGTATATATCTATTGTTTTGTAAGCTGTCAGTGTGATTTTACAGTAGCCGGGGATGAATTGCCGGCTTTTCTAAGGACACCGGTGCGTATAAATCGGACAGCACTCGCATGGTGCGAGTGCTGTCCGATTATTTCTCGCACCCATTGACTTGCATTGGCGAGTCTCATCCAAAAATCGCTGCAAATTGCAGCATGCAGCGATTTATTTCTCAGTCCGACTTCAGATGAGAAAAAAATTGCAAATGAGAAGTCACCTATTATATAACATTGGTCCGAGTACAATCCGATTTTTAATCGGATTGCACTCGTCCGTTTTTTCTCCCAGTGAGTATGAACCCTAACATTACCTTCCCTCAAAGGGCTCCTCCTTAAAAAAAAACCATAGCCCATGACAATGTTGTTGTTGCTGCACCTTTGGAAACTGTTTATATTCTGCAAAGGGCTCACTAAATGAGGTGGATCCGGGTGGGCACATGGGCCACGAGCATCGGTGCAGCAGATGGATGTCTCATGAGGAAACCAGAGTTACTAAAAGCCGTAGGCACACAGGAGGTGTCCAGGAGACCGCACACATAACACTGAAGTAACTAGAAATACTGAACACCATGAAGGTTGCAAGCGGAGAGGAAACATCCTGGAAGCTGCAGGCGAACATGTAGCACAGTTCATAAAAGACCAGGAACAGGTAGCAGACAGAACTCTGAAGTAACTAGAAAGTGTAAATATAATGGACGTAGCAAGCAGACGTGAGATGTGTATAACACCACCAAGCTGCCACTGAATTCATTTTTTATTCTACTTTATTCTAAAGCTCAAATCACTTTCAGTATTTTAAACTTCTGTTATCCCCAGAGCCTGAGAATAGCTCTATGCACATCTATCAATGGTTAAAGGTCCCTTCCAAATAAATCTTCATAGCTTCTTCATAGTCCTAATTCTGTTTAAAGCCTTTGCATTTACTTTTCTTCTGAGTTTAATCTTTGGAGTTTCTGATGATCCTTACACTAGCAAATCATGACTGCTCTCCTCCAGTACTTAAGAAACAAAAGGCTTTCAATGAAACTTCAAAACATGTAAGTCAGTTAGCCACTTCTAAAGTGGCTCAAAAAGGCCTTTCTGCTTTTTTTCCTTTAATAACACTGTAACATTTCATCTATCTGATCTATTTCTCTTGGGAGACTTGCTCACAAATCTATTGTTGACCTTTTGCACAAGTTACACCTATTAATGATTCTTTCACTCATTAGGTCTGGCATTTTCTTTCACACTGTAACCAGAAACTGGTCTTGAACTTTTCTAAATATTCTAAATAAAGTACCTCTTTTTTATCATGGGCAGACTATTTACACAGAATTTCTTATCTTTTCTGTTATGCCTCTTCAAAAATCACAGTTTATTCAATGGCTCAATGTTTTCGTACCAAGCTGACATGTGCTTCTAAATTTATATGACTGCCAAATTTTCTGTTTGCACAGTAATAAGTCTGAAATTAGTAAATCAAATCATTTCATATGACATAATATATTACTTTTCTGTATCACAGTGTGTAATTTGCAACAAAAATGTAAAGTTTAATGGCTATATTGTGCAGCATAACATCGTGTGGATATTATATTCCTTTTTGCCTTATTTACACTTTTCTTAAGTGATATGCAATAGAGATGAGTGAATCAATCAAGTTGATTTCTAGAAATTCAGACAAATGTGAACACTATGAAATTCAAATTGTGGTTAGCAAAAAATCTTTCCTGACACCATTTCCCACACTACTAAAGCATCAGAGATCAAGCTAATGTTTAATTTTTGGAGTTGTGTTGTCTTCCTCATAATGCCCTTGCAGCTATGACATCCAGTGAATTATCATACTTTGTGGAGTGGTGGTCCGTACCTTGACCATCACAGATCGACTGATCCCAGTGGAGCCCAGTTTGTACAGTAGAGTTGTTTTCATCTCCGCTGTCACTGGGTAAGTCTCTCCCTACTGTAGTGTGTGAGCTCTTATCCTCAGCAAAGTCCTCTCTCTCTTGCCTGTAGAGTTTAAGCTCTTACTTTCAGCAGGGCCCTCTAGCTATCTCCTGTAGAGTGTAAGCTGTTATGGTCACTGGAGTCCTCTCACTCTCTCTCTCTCTCTCTCTCTCTCTCTCTCTCTCGAATAGAGTGTAAACTCTTATTCTTAGTGGGAATCTCTATCTTTCTCCTTTCCCCACTTGTATTTTCCAAGCAATTTTAGGCTTTGCAGTATTGAGATTTGTGTGAATTTACTAGCCGCAAATAAAATTTATTGGGAAATGCAAAAGATCAACTCATCTCTAATATGTAACATATTAACTGCATTCTTGTATATAGTTGAAACTAAAATCAAGCATTGAACACCTCAACATGCTGATGACTCTCTTATTGAAATCAATAGGATTATTTTCTACCACTCACTCCTCTTGTGGCAGGGTATCACAGCTAAATCTGTGAGGTAAGTTTGTTGCACAGAAACTATTTTGGTAAGTTTTTAACATCCAAAAATGTCCTTTAGTTTGAGAGCAACGAGACTCTGATAAAAGGACGCATCTGGGTTGAAGTAAATGGTCACTGTAAGTCAGATAGACAATGACAGAAACATTGCATGCTGTGAACTGAGGCAAAGGAAGTTTGAGCAACTATAGTGTTAGCATAATGCTAATCAAGAGACAGCATCACAAACTGGAAGAGTTCATATGTTTGCCAAACTCATTTTTGTTTTCAGGGATTAGTGCAGCAAGTTATTATTCTTGTTTGGTTAAAATGACTGGCATATTTTAACCCCTTAATGTCCAATGACGGATATATCCGACATTGGACGCCTCCCCATGTTTGGTGTGGGCTTTGGCAATGAACCCGCACCTTTTCCGGCATACTACAGCTGATCTGATCAGCTGTCATGTGCCCCTAACAGCCGCAGGTGGAATCGCGATCTACCCATGGCTGTTAACATGTTAAATGCCGCTGTCAAACTCTGACAGCAGCATTTAACATGCACGCACAGGAATCGCTTCATTAACCCAGCCCATCGGTGCCTGTGTCACATGACAGCGGGTTGCCGATGGGTTGGAATGACATGCTTGAATCTGATTGAGATGATTCAGGCAGAGTTGAAAGCCAAAGGTGGATTTACAAAGTACTAAAATAATAAAAATTTAATTTTTTATTTTTGGAAGCAAAACAGTAACAATGCACTGACATGACAAGAAGTTAAATTTATGTATGAGATAGCCAAAATGATTGTGTATAAAATGATGGCATTACTGCGTTTGAAGCAGTAGTGGATGGTGAGAAATGGTCTCCAAAAGTCAAAAGTTCAAAATATTGTTATCCTTTTACTCGTTAGTGTACAGTACATACTGTATCTGTGTTATAAACAAAGCTACAGAACGTATCTAGGTGGTAACCCGAGGACTTCTTGTATTTAGCTGTTCTGAGCCCCAAACATGAATAAGGTCTTGTGTAACCTGAATTATATATATACCTTCAATACTTGTTTATTTAATAACATTATTGAGAGAGAGAACCAAAGCCATTAGGCGTATTGCTAAATATTAATAAGTGTTATAAAGAATATAATTTATTTCCTTTACAACTCTAGAATGGACTCCAGTAGTTTTCGCCAATCCAAAATATACCCATTTAGACTACAGTGGTCGAATAAAAGCAAATGTGTAACCCTTTAATGATTGCCGATACACCTTTTAACTGCTTTTGTTAAGGGGCCTTATTCCTCAGTGCCGCTTTTCAATGGGCCTAAGGAATAAGAGAATAGCATTGCCCATCAGCAGCAATTAACATGGCTGTCAGCTGTACATGACAGTTGACACCTTGCAGTATTGGTCCAGGATCACTTGTCTCCTGAAACTCGTCATGCCATAAGGAACGTTGAGGTCAGGTTGAAGGTTATGTGGTCCAGACTCTAGGCTAGAGATGAGCAAAATTGTTCTGAAAACGTTAGCCATTTCAAATTCGGCACAAACCTTGAACATCTGGATTTGTTTTCGGATTTCCGAGCATTTTATCAAAATCGGCACAAGTGTTATGTTTCGGTAGCTGAGGAGTGCAGGTAAAAAAGGCAATACACCAGAGAAGTTGGAATCTATGAGATTGCAGTACCCTGACTAACCACCACAACTAGAGGCAGCCGTGGAGCGTTCCTACGTTGGTCCTAGACGCCTCGTCACAGCCTGAGAAACTAACTACACCTAAAGATAGAAAGAGGAAAGCTTTCTGCCCCGGAGCAGATCCCCAAAGAACATAGAAAGCCCCCAAACATGTAATGGCGGTTAGACAAGATGAAATACTGACACAGACAGAAAATAGTATGAGCAAACGTTGGGGCCCAAACTACCTAAATAGAAAAGGATAGGAAGGGCACTTACTGCAATCCCAAAAAACCCTGAAAAGCACCAACTCTACTAATTTCAAAATCACCTGAGATCACACGACCTCTACCACCTAAATTAGTTCTCTGGTGTAACAAAATCAAAACAGCAGCCACTGAAAAAACTGGAAAAAGCAAAAGTACAAACATCAGTGGCTGAACTAAACTGAGAGGGCAAAAGCCCCCGGAGGGGACCCTGAAGGCCCCCACAGAAGTGCAGGACAAAATGCAAAAATCAAGCACAAAAACAAAAAGAAGAAAATGTCTTATCTGTTAGCAGGAGATGCAGACACGACACAGCAGGCTACAAAGGAAACAGGACTCAAGGATTGAGACCAGAACAATTGATCACCCGCAACCCTGATGGGAAGGCGACTCCCTTACATAAGACCAGTCAGTAACACCTGATTCCCACTCCTCACAATCTTCACTGGACAGTCCAGTACCGCTTGTAACCACCAGAGGGAGCCTCTGCTCAGAACTCATTTCAAGTCCATTCACAACAGTACCCCCCCCTTGAGGAGGGGTCACCGAACCCTCACTTGAGCAACCAGGTCGGTCAGGATGAGTTCTATGATACGCACGGATGAGTCTCCTAGCATGGATGTCCGAAGCAAACACCCAAAAATTGTCTTCCTGACCATAACCTCTCCACTTAACCAAATACTGGAGTTTCCGTCTAGAAAAACGAGAATTCAATATTTTCTCAACCACAAACTCCATATTGCCCTCAACCAGAACAGGGTCAGGAGGCAAAGCAGTAGGAACCACTGGCTCAACAAACCTCTTCAACAAGGACTTGTGGAACACGTTATGGATCTTAAATGTCCCTGGAAGAAGCAAACGAAAAGAAACAGGATTAAGAATCTCCATGATCTTATAAGGTCCAATGAACCTAGGCTTAAATTTAGGAGATGCCACTCTCATAGGAATATTTCTTGAGGACAACCAGACCAAGTCCCCCACTTTAAACCGAGGACCATCAGTCCTATGCCGCTTAGCAAACCGCTGGGCCCTCTCCTGAGAGAGGGACAACCTCTCCACTACCTGGTCCCAAATCTGTTGCATACGCTCCACAACAGAGTCAACATCTGGACAGACAGAAGCCTCCGTCTGTCCTGAAGAAAATCGAGGGTGAAACCCAGAATTACAGAAAAATGGAGACATCAAAGTGGCAGAGCTAGCCCTATTATTAAGAGCAAACTCAGCCAAAGGCAAAAAAGAGACCCAGTCATCATGATCAGCAGACACAAAGCATCTTAGATAAGTCTCCAATGTCTGGTTTGTTCTCTCAGTTTGACCATTGGTCTGAGGATGAAACGGCGAGGAGAAAGACAATTGAACACCAAGTTTAGAACAAAAGGTCCTCCAAAATCTGGAAACAAACTGGACTCCTCTGTCAGACACAATGTTCTCAGGAATGCCGTGTAAACGAACCACGTGCTGAAGGAACAAAGGCACCAATTCAGAGGAGGAAGGCAACTTAGGTAATGGCACAAGATGTATCATCTTGGAAAACCTATCACAAATCACCCAGATGACGGTCATTCTCTGAGAAACAGGGAGGTCGGAAATTAAATCCATAGAGATATGGGTCCATGGTCTCTTGGGCACAGGCAATGGCATCAACAAACCACTAGAGCGAGAGCAAGGCTTGGAGCGAGAGCAAGTCCCGCAGGACTGCACAAATTCCCTGACATCACGAGACAAGGTAGGCCACCAAAAGGACCGACTAACCAAGTCTCTGGTACCAAAAATTCCGGGATGCCCAGCCAACGCGGAACAATGAATCTCAGACATCACACTCTTTTTCCACTGGTCCGGGACAAACAATTTCCAACAGGGCAGCGCTCGGGCCTATCCTCCTGACACCCCTCCAGAGCAAGTCTCAAATTGGGTGAGATGGCGGAAAGAACTACACCCTCTTTCAAAATAACAGAAGGATCAGATAACTCAGGAGAGTCCGCAAGGAAACTCCTCGAGAGGACATCCGCCTTAACATTCTTAGTGCCAGGAAGAAAGTAAACCACAAAATTAAAACGTGTGAAAAACAAGGCCCACCTGGCCTGTCTAGGATTGAGTCGCTTGGCAGATTCCAGATAAACCAGATTCTTATGGTCCGTAAGGACCACCACCTGATGTTTGGCTCCCTCCAGCCAATGTCTCCACTCTTCAAAAGCCCACTTCATGGCCAGTAACTCCCGATTACCCACGTCATAATTACGTTCAGTAGGAGAAAATTTTCGAGAGAAAAAGGCACAAGGGTTACCTTTAGAGGTCTCTGGATCTTTTTGGGACAAACCGGCACCTGCCCCAATTTCAGAGGCATCAACCTCCACCTGAAATGGCAGAGAAACATCAGGCTGCCGTAGAACAGAAGCAGAAGTGAATCTCTGCTTAAGTTCCTGAAATGCAGAGACTGCCTCAGGAGGCCAATTCACCACATCAGAACCCTTTCTGGTCAAATCAGTCAATGGTTTAACAATAACCGAGAAATTACCAATAAATTTACGATAAAAATTGGCAAAACCCAAAAATCTTTGAAGAGCCTTTAATGAAGTAGGTTGGACCCAATCACAGATGGCCTGAACCTTGACCGGGTCCATTTCAATAACAGATGGGGACAAAATGAATCCCAGAAATGAGATCCTCTGTACGCCAAAAAGACACTTTGATCCCTTCACATACAGAGCATTCTCTCTCAAAATCTGGAATACAGTTCGAACATGTTTCACATGAGAGTCCCAGTCATTAGAAAAAATCAAGATATCATCCAAATAAACAATCAGAAATTTATCCACAAAATCCCTGAAAATGTCATTCATGAAGGACTGGAAGACAGAAGGAGCATTAGTGAGCCCAAAGGGCATCACAAGGTACTCAAAATGCCCCTCAGGGGTATTAAATGCCGTCTTCCATTCATCCCCGTGCTTAATGCGAATAAGGTTATATGCCCCCCTGAGGTCAAGCTTGGTAAACCAAGTAGCGTTTTTCACCCTGGAAAACAGGTCAGAAATCAAAGGTAACGGGTATTGATATTTTACAGTAATATTGTTCAAAAGACGATAATCAATACACGGCCTTAATGAACCATCCTTTTTGGCCACAAAGAAAAAACCGGCACCTAAGGGTGAAGAGGATGGTCTGATATGACCCTTCTCCAATGATTCCTTGATATAAGACCGCATAGCGTCATGTTCAGGTACAGACAAGTTAAAAAGGCGACCTTTAGGGAATTTACTACCAGGCACTAATTCAATAGCGCAGTCATAGCTCCTATGGGGAGGCAAGGATGCAGATTTACTTTCGCTAAACACATCAGAAAAATCAATCAAAAAGTCAGGAACATCCTGAGCCTGGGGGGAGGCAGAAAAAACAGGAGTGTTGGTATTAACACATTGGCAGCCCCAACTGGTTACAGACACAGATTTCCAATCCAAAACAGGATTATGAGACTGCAACCAAGGGAAGCCCAGTACGATAATATCATGCAGATTATACAGAACCAAAAATTTACAGCACTCCTGATGATCAGGTTCAACCCTCATTATCACCTGAGTAGAGAACTGAGGTTTATTCTCAGCCAAAGGGGTAGAATCGATCCCCAGTAGGGGAATAGACTTCCGTAGGGGTATCAAGGGAAACCCACAACGTTTAGCAAAATCATAATCCATCAGGTTAATAGCTGCTCCAGAATCAACGAAAGCCTGTGCAGAAAATGAGGACAGAGAGCATATCAGAGTGACAGTTAATAAAAACTTAGTCTGAACACTACCCAAGACAACTGAGCGTGCAAAACGTCTTTCCCGCTTAGGGCAGACTGAAATAGCATGAGAGGCATCACCACAGTAGAAACATAACCCATTGCGCTTTCGAAACTCATGACGCTGTGCCCCAGACACCACTCTATCACACTACATGGGTTCAGAAGCAGGTTCACAAGGCAACACCATTCCACGCATACTTCTCCGCTCACGCAAACGTCTGTCAATTTGAATCGCTAATGACATAGAATCATTGAGACCAGAGGGGACAGAGAATCCCACCATAACATCCTTTACATTATCTGACAGACCCTTCCGAAAAAGGGCCGCCAAAGCGTCGTCATTCCACCTGGTCAGGACTGCCCACCTACGGAATCTCTGACAGTATAACTCAGCGTCATCAAGCCCCTGATTTAATGCCAACAAGGCTTTTTCAGCTTGATCAGTGACATTAGGCTCATCGTACAATAACCCCAAAGCCTGAAAAAATGCATCAACATCACTCAAAACAGGATCCCCAGGTGTCAGGGAAAAAGCCCAATCCTGAGGATCGCCGCGCAGGAGAGAGATGACAATTTGAACCTGCTGCGCTGCGTTCCCTGAGGACTTAGATTTTAAGGCAAAAAACAATTTACAATTATTTTTGAAATTCTGAAACTTAGCTCGATCCCCTAAAAACAAATCTGGCATGGGAATCCTAGGTTCCACAACAGGCAACCTAGCAAGATAGGCAGCAATACTCCGAACCCCAGTGGCGGGCTGATCCACACGGCCAGACAACTGTGCAAACTCCATTGAGAGAAAAAAAAATCCTCCCCAGCACCAGAGATACAGAGGGAAAAAAAAATGCAACAAACAGAAAAATATCTCTGACAACTCTGACAACCTTTTTTCTTTCACAATATTTTTTCCCTTCTGTGAGTACCATACAATTTTCAATTTTTAGGCCGGTGATACTGTTATGTTTCGGTAGCTGAGGAGTGCAGGTAAAAAAGGCAATACACCAGAGAAGTTGGAATCTATGAGATTGCAGTACCCTGACTAACCACCACAACTAGAGGCAGCCGTGGAGCGTTCCTACGTTGGTCCTAGACTCCTCGTCACAGCCTGAGAAACTAACTACACCTAAAGATAGAAAGAGGAAAGCTATCTGCCCCGGAGCAGATCCCAAAGAACATAGAAAGCCCCCAAACATGTAATGGCGGTTAGACAAGATGAAATACTGACACAGACAGAAAATAGTATGAGCAAACGTTGGGGCCCAAACTACCTAAATAGAAAAGGATAGGAAGGGCACTTACTGCAATCCCAAAAAACCCTGAAAAGCACCAACTCTACTAATTTCAAAATCACCTGAGATCACACGACCTCTACCACCTAAATTAGTTCTCTGGTGTAACAAAATCAAAACAGCAGCCACTGAAAAAACTGGAAAAGCAAAAGTACAAACATCAGTGGCTGAACTAAACTGAGAGGGCAAAAGCCCCCGGAGGGGACCCTGAAGGCCCCCACAGAAGTGCAGGACAAAATGCAAAAATCAAGCACAAAAACAAAAAGAAGAAAATGTCTTATCTGTTAGCAGGAGATGCAGACACGACACAGCAGGCTACAAAGGAAACAGGACTCAAAGATTGAGACCAGAACAATTGATCACCGGCAACCCTGATGGGAAGGCGACTCCCTTATATAAGACCAGTCAGTAACACCTGATTCCCACTCCTCACAATCTTCACTGGACAGTCCAGTACCGCTTGTAACCACCAGAGGGAGCCTCTGCTCAGAACTCATTTCAAGTCCATTGACAACACACGAGTCTCATATAAATACACACCTAACAACAAAGTCTGATAAATATAAATAACAAAAAAAATAATGTAAGTCTGTTCAAACCATTATCTAGTTGCCTGATTTAAGAGTTTTGTATCCATCAAGTTCTTTGGCTCTTTGTCAGTAACCTTCACTAGAGATGAGCAAACTTGTTTGGAAAACGTTCACCAATCTCAAATTCGACACGAACGTAGCACATTTGGAGTTGTGTTCGGATTCCTGAGCACTTTCCTCAAAATTGGCAAAAGTTGGTCAAAGTTCAGTAAATTATCAAGTTTCTAATAATGCTTTTTTAGGACTTTGGCTAGAATAGTGGTACCGTATAATAAGCGGGGCGATGTGCTTGATGAGGTAAGGGGTTGGGGAGAGGTCAGAAGAGCAGCAAACTGTTATTCTATTTTTTTAATGAACTTAATGTGTGCAAAGTCTGGCAGATAATCAGGGCGCAGAAACCGTCCACTACGTACAGACACTAGGGCTTGTGTCTTCATCTGCCAAAATCACATGTCCCTTTCCATATGAAAAGTGGACATGTGGCTTCGGCACCATTATGTGAGTGTAACAGCATAGTGAGGATGCTGCTGCAGTGTAGTCAGATAGTTTGCTAGGTGGTTTATTCTCAGCTAGTTCAGATAGATAGGATTTTGTGTCAAATCAATCTTCCAGCATGTAAATCTGGAGTGCTAATTCTGTGGTGCAGCCACACGTCACGACTTCAGCATATAAATCCATAGTGCTGCTGATTCTGTGCTACAGCGACCAGTCACCACTTCAGCATATAAATGCTGTGGTACACCGACTATTCGCCATTTCACCATATAAATCCTTTGGGCTAATTGTGTGGTCCAGCCACCAGCCAATATTCCAGCATATCAATCCTTTGTGCTGATTATGTGGTCCCACCACCAGTCCACATTTCATCATATAAATCCATTTTGCTAGTTGTGTAGTGCAGCCACCAGTCCACATTTCAGCATCTAAATCCTTTGTGCTAATTATGTGGTCCAGCCACCAGTCCACATTTCAGCTTATAAATATTTTGTGCTAATTCTGTGGTCCAGCCATACTATCTCAGCAAATAAATACTGATTGTTAATTTAGTGACAGATGACTGACGGGGCTGGGCCTAGGGTTGTGAAACAGTTGGTTAAAAGAGGGGAAGGGTACATCCAACATGGGAAAAAGTGAGATTGTGGTGGAAGGCACAATAGGTGTGTTGTTCAAGGTGTAGGTGGGGTAGTTGGTAATGTTACTGAAAGATTTCCTGAACAAATACTGTCTAGTACTATCCAAAGACAATTGACAACTTCTGTTACTGGATGGGCTACTTGACTCCCTTTCTTTGGCAACCACACAGTGATATGCCTTGTAGATGAGGGCCAGAAATAGTATGTGCTCCAGTGGATTGCAAGCGCTGCATCAAGTGGCTTTTCCTCCTCTTCCTCCACCATCTTAACAGCACACACTGTACAGAGTGACACACCAATTGCTCTTGTTTCCCACCATGTCACAACTCTCCAACCGCCCAACTGACTGTTTGGAACCACAGATGGGATAGACTGCCGAGGTTTTCACTCATTCTATTTCATGGGCATCAGAGGTCTGCTTCAAAGATTCACAGACTCAAGAGGAAGAAAGCATCTGCACCGATGCTCAAAATCTTTTGCAGTTGGATCAGGGGCCGGATGAAGTAAGGTCCGAGCAGTATCTAGACCTGTTATCATTTGGTTTGGAGGATGATAAGAAATAGGCTAGGTGACCAAACACCCAGAGAGGTTGGTAACTTAGCGGATTGCAGACCCCTAAACTGACAACACAACTAGAATTAGCCGTGGGACGTACCTACGATGCCCTAGATGCCTCGACATAGCCAAAGAGTTGACTAAGCCTAAAGAGAGAAAGATGAAAGCTAACTGCCCCGGAGTAGAGCCCCAAAGGAATAGATAGCCCTCAAACATATATTGCCGGTGAGACAGATGAAGCACAAAGCACAGGCAGATAACAGAGCAAGCAAATGCTGGGGCCCAAACTGTCTGGATAGAACAGGAAACGAAAGGATATGCAAAAATACTGAGGCCACATGACCTCTCCCCACTAAATCAGAACTCTGGTGTGAACTGGACACAAACCAACAGATACTGAAATAACAGGAGACTAGAAATACTGAAAAGAATGACATAAGCTGTCGCAAAGAAAACCAGAGTCCAGCACAGGTCCCAGCAGGGAACCCGGCTGTACTCACACCAGCAAGGCAGAGAGCAAAGAAAAGCAAAATGGGAAAAAATGACACAGATTAAAACACACAAATAGCTGATCTGAAAGATGCAGGACAAAGCAGGGAACAAGTTGACCTCCAGAAGGCTCAGAAAGAAAACCAAATCACCGGCAACAACCAAGGGAAGGCTGCTCACTTATATCTCTCTTCAGTTAGAAACACCTGAGCACCAATCATCCTCTTAAGGTGATCGACTTCTGTCAGCCAGACCAGCTCCATTACCAGCAGCAACCACCAGAGGGAGCCCAAACTCAGAAGCCAGACCAAAAGTGTTCACAACAGAATGGTATTTGGATGTTTCGCAGGCAGAAATTCCTGCATCACCATGTGTACCTGATTTTGTTCATGTTGTATCTAGTTATCCTTTTCCCCCTATATACCTATACACCTCATTCTTCCCAATATCCTACCCTTCCCCACCTAAATTTTCCATCCACTCCCCTCTTCCCTCCTCTCAATTTGTCATGCATGTTGGTCAGTTGTATTTGACTATATACTATGATTGCAAAATTGACATGTTTGTAATTTTTCCTATGGTTCACAAAAAATAAAGAATTTGCAAAAAAAAAAATATTGGGCAGGTTGCACCAGGTCACTCGAGACAAAACTGTAGAATGGTTTTCTAAATGACAGTACTTGTGCCAAATTTACGAATGAAAAATTCTAGAATTTAGCACATGAAACACAAATTACATCTTCAAGTTGCATAGTGCAGCAGGAAGACAACCATATTCATTAGCATAAGAATTAAGGGAAATTAATACAGTTAAACATTTTGTATTGATCACTGTAGTCTACCAAGCATGTTAAGAAATTGTTTTTTCTTAAAGAAATTGCACCATCTCTTTGTCAGAAATAATTGTTGGAAAACGACATCTTAAATGAATTCGACTCATTTCTTTTCATGTTTTCTTGCAGGTGGATTTCTTTAACAAACTGTGTTAAAGGGAATCTGTTAGCAGGATTTCATATGACAAACTATTGATATGCACATGTAGCTCTTTCAAAGACAAGTCCAGCAATACCTTTACATTGATAGATCATTTCTCCATTACTGAAAAATCAGCGTTTGAAATGATATGCAAGTGAGAATCAACTGCTTTTGGCTCCTGGAACCTCTTCCCAATCCTCTGTCACTCCAACTTCTTTCCCTGATCAGCATTACCTCCTCCTGCTTTACTGACAGCTGTTTTGCTTATGGTCACATGTAAGGGGGTGGTGCTGTTATGTAAGAAACACGCTGCAACTTTAAGAGACAGCACACCCTTGTATGGCTTGATGGAATGATCTGCTCCCCTGTGAAGGACTTTGTTAATGAACTGAACAAAGCTGAGGAGAGGAACAGTTGAACAGTTGAGAGTGTGTGAGCTGGGAGCTGTTGCTGAGAGCTGCTGTGCATGGAGCTGTGTAAAAAGGTCGCACAGCCTGAGACTTAGTGGACTTGTGAGATTGAACAGACTCTTCGGGTGTAGCAAAGGTGGCTGTACTGTGCTATTTTGAGAAGCCACAAAGAGACCGAGAAAGGGATTTACAGTTTCCAGTAGCACCTCCAGGACCCTGAAGCAAGGAAAAGACCACGTTTCACGGATCTGCCAGACAGACGTGCGCACCACCGTTCTAGACTGTTGAGGGCCGCCGGGACTGGACCTGAGTCCCCAAACAGACAGAATACGGCAGCCCTGTGGCCTGTTTAGTAGAGGCCAGAGAGGTCATATGTAGAGTAGCCTCATTCTTTGTTTATTGTTTGGTTTTGCCTGTGTGATATATATTGATCCTGTAATAGTTGGAGCACCGTTCTATTTGATGGCCCAGCTAAAGAATACAAACTGTTGTAAACTATCTTGCCATTGCATACCCTTGTTTGCACCTTCATTATCCACTACATTCCTTGCCTTCCAATAAATTTACCCTTTGTTGTTTGCACTTCATCTTGTGTACCGTAGTCTCCCTGCACCGTGGTGGTTTCCCGGCCATCGCTTCACACACACCAAAGGAGCTGTCTGGCTGTGCTAGGTGGAGATTACAGCCAGAAGTTGAACCTGCTCCATACTCAGAGGTTCCTGTTGTACTATACAATCAACATGAGCCACTAACATAACCTTTTAATTAAAGGGAACTTGTCAGCTCGTTTTTCAGCAATAAGCTGCGGCCACTGCCATTCAGGGTTTATCTACAGCATTCTGTAATGCTGTAGATAAGCCCTCAATCTAACCTGAAAGAGAAAAAAAAACAAGTTATATTATACTCACCCGGGGGCGGTCAGCTCTGATGGGTGTTGCAGGTCTGGGTCCTGCACCTCCCATCTTCATGCAATGATGTCCTCCTCCTTGCTTCATGTCGCGGCTCCTGCACAAGTGTACTGATCTGCCCTGTTGAGGCCAGTGCAAAGTACTGCAGTGCGCAGGTGCCGGGAAAGGTCAGAGAGGTCCAGCACCTGCTCACTGCAGTACTTTTCTCTGCCCTCAACAGGGCAAATCAGTATGCCTGCGCAGGAGCCGCGACATGAAGCAAGGAGGAGGACGTCATCGCATGAAGATGGGAGGCGCCGGACCCGGACCTGCGATGCCATCGGACTGGACCGCCGCCGGGTGAGTATAATATAACTTATTTTTCTTCTCTTTCAGGTTAAATCGGTGCTTATCTACAGCATTATATAATGCTGTAGTTAAGCCCCGAAAGGCAGTAGCTGCAGCTTATTGTAGAAAAACGAGCTGACAGGTTCCCTTTAATGACTATGACAGTTTAGTTATGTGATCTCAGTGGTGTGCCAATTTGGGCACCATCAGCTCCCCAAATCACAATTGCAGGGTTCCAATAAGTTAACCTGGCAGTAACTGGCATGCTGGAGTCTCCAATCATTACCTATTCTTTGCTTATATGAATAGGCTGCGATCAGAAAGTCATAGATTCTCTCAATGGTCCGATTATGCTAATGACACTTGGCTCAAACTCTGAGCGTTATCTTAGTGTGATCCAATTCTCTTACGTGCTCAGAAAAATGGAGAACTTAATTTCTCCATCTTTTTCATTGTCTTAGTCCGCAGATATCGTACTGCAGTCAGATGAAACGATAATAACAAGACAAAGAAAAGGCTGATATATTAAACAGGCAATTTTCATCCATGTTCACCAATGACCTGTCTTTTCCAGTGATCATTCAATAAGGCAAAAATTGAAGTTCACCACCTCATATACCCAGTTTAACACAAGAAGAAGTACGCCTGCGTCTGAGCAAATTAAAGATTGACAAACCCCCCGTCCCAGATGGCATTCTTCCACGGATACTGAGGGAATTGAGCTCATTAATTGACAGACTGATGTATCTCATATACTTAAGGTACTGCCACACTAAGCAATCCCGCTAGCGATCTCGTTAGCGTTGCATACTAATGAGATCGCTAGCGGGATTGTTTCTATATCGCTAAATGCTACCGCATTTAGCGATATAGTTAACGACGCTATCGCCGTTAGCGATCTTCTTAACGACTTTAGCGGTACAAAAGTCCCGCTAAATCGCTAAGAAAAGGTGCCACACAGCGATTAGATACTTACCCAGCGGGAGCGCCAGCGATGAAATAGGGTCCGGAGCGATTCCAGCGACGAGCGAGATCACAGCAGGAAGCTCGTCGCTGGAAGCTGCCGCACTGAACAATATCGCTAACGGGATAGCTAAATAGTGACGTTTTTTAGCGATCCCGTTAGCGATATTGTTTAGTGTGGCATACCCTTTAGACTCTCTTGTAGCAGGGTTGGTGCCACAGGATTGGAGGATGGCTGATGTGGTACTGATATTTAAGTAAGGTAATAAGGTGGATCCAGACAACTACCATCCAGTAAGCCTGACATCAGTAGTGTGCAAAGTTTTTGAGGGCATTATAAGAGATCACCTGTAGAGATATATTGCAGAGAATAATATAATAAGTGACAACCAGCATGGATTCATGAAAAGAAAGTCCTGTCTAACTAAAGGAAAAGGTACTGTCACACTAAACGAGATCACTAACGAGATCGCTAATGCATCACCGATTTTATGACGCAGTAGCGATCTCGTTAGCGATGCTGCTGTGTGTGACATGTAGCAGCAATGTGGCCCCTGTTGAGATGTCGCTGATCGCTCAAGAACGTTCTGAGCCGTTTTTTGGTCGTTGGTGTCCCACTGGTGAGCCTGAATCGCTGAGTGTGACACCCTTTATGAACGACTTCACCAGCATCGCAGGCGGGACTAGGTTTTCCCAACTACCGCAGAGGTCGTTAAACAGATCGCTGATGAGTTGTGTTTGGAATCTAACTAGCGATCACATAGCGATCGCACTAGCGATCTCGCCAGGTCGTGTCGTTGTCGTGATCGCTGGTGCGATCGCTAAGTGTGACAGTGCCTTAACATGTTGGTTTTCTGTGAGGAGATAAGTGCAAATCTTGATGTTCGTAATACTGTTGACGTGATTTATCTGGACTTTGCAAAGGCATTTGATACAGAACCACATAGCAGCCTTATACTGAAGCCACAGAAGCAGGGACTTAGGGAAACTATATGCAGATAGGTAAGGAATTGGCTAAAAAAAAGGAAACAAAGAGATGTCATAAATGGTACCTTATCTAAATGAGATATAGTCAGCAGTGGGGGCTGCAGGGATTTGTACTGGGAGCAGTGGGGACCACAGGGATCTGTACTGGGAGCAGTAGGGACTGCAGGAGTCTGTACTGGAAGCAGTGGGGACCACAGGGATCTGTACTAGGAGCAGTGGGGACTGCAGGAGTCTGTACTGGAAGCAGTGGGGACCACAGGGATCTGTACTAGGAGCAGTGGGGACTGCCAGAAATCTGTAGCGAGAGCAGTGGGGGCTACAGGAATCTGTACTGGGAGCAGTGAGGACCGCAGGGATCTGTACTGGGAGCAGTGAGGAGTGCAGTAATCTGTACTGGAAGCAGTGGGGACCACAGGGATCTGTGCTAGGACTGATTCTTTTTAACCTCTTCATTAATGACCTAGTGGATGAGATTGAGAGTAAAGTGTCAGTCTTTACTGATGACTCCAAACTATGTAGGATACTAAAATCTGACCTTGACATTACACTATTGCAAAACGATCTGAATAAGATGACTGAATGGGCAAACATTTGGCAAATGAGGTTTAATGTAGATAAACGAAGAGTAATGAACCAGGGACAGAGTAATCCTATTGCTGCATATACATTAAATGGGAGTATGCATGGGACTAGAGTTGAGCGAAACAGGTTGGCCAGATTCATAAGTCGCCGACTTTTGCCAAAGTCAGGTTTCGCAGAATGAAATCCGATCACAGCGTGAGGTTGGCCATGCGGTCGGCAAAATGAGCTCCAAAGTCGGATTTCCCAGAATGCTTGCAAGTGCCTTTTTTTCAGCCAATGAGCAAGGACGTACACTGTGGGTAACGAGATGACATGTGAAGCGTCCACCACCATCGTAGAGAAGGGCATTGCAGTGATTGGCTTGCTTTGGGGGGCGTCATAGTTTCTATAAAAGCCCTGACCGCCGACCTCCATTTTACTTCTGCCGATCTTAACAGTAGGGAGAGTTTGCTGCTTATCAGTAGGGAGAGAGTTAGGGCTGGAAAGATATAAGAAGTTCTACTGTGCTTGTGCTGATAGCAATTGTGCTGTACAGTTACTGTGCAGTGACAGGAGAGGATTTTCCTGTGTGCAGCAGCGCTGGTTATTAGGCTGCCTGATAGCTGTATTGCTATGTGTACACTGCTGTGCAGACTGTTTTTTACACCTAATACTTTTATTCTTTTTTTCTGCACAGTTTCCGAGCGTTAATTTTTTTCCCGCACCGTGTAGAGCTGTACACTTCTCACACACTACCGTGTACTAGCTGGTATCACGGACAAATACATGCTGACTATCTGTGTGTGCCTCCGGAAATATATATGGAGATTTAAATTTTTCCCTACACAGTATACTGCTGTACGCTTCTGATACAGTATCGTATATCTTCTCTTTGTATTACGGTGAAATCCGTACTGAGTGAGCGTCTGTGTGTGAATCCGGAAATATATACGGAGATTTAAATTTTTCCCTACACCGTATACTGCTGTACATTTCTGATACAGTACCGTATTTCTGCTGTTTGTATTACGGTCAAATCCATACTGAGTGAGCGTCTGTGTGTGACTCCGGAAATAAATATGGAGATTTAAATTTTCCCCTACACCGTATACAGCTGTCCACTTCTGTACAGTACCGTATATCTGCTCTTTGTATTACGGTGAAATCCATACTGAGAGAGCGTCTGTGTGTGAATCCGAAAATATATACGGAGATTTAAATTTTTCCCTACACCGTATACTGCTGTACACTTCTGATACAGTACCGTATTTCTTCTGTTTGTATTACGGTCAAATCCAAACTGAGTGAGCGTCTGTGTGTGACTCCGGAAATATATACGGAGATTTAAATTTTTCCCTACACCGTATACAGCTGTCCGCTTCTGATACAGTACCGTATATCTGCTGTTTGTATTACGGTGAAATCCATACTGAGAGAGCGTCTTTATGTGACTCCGGAAATAAATAAGGAGATTTACATTTTCCCCTACACCGTATACAGCTGTCCACTTCTTATACAGTACTGTATATCTGCTCTTTGTATTACGGTCAAATCCATACTGAGAGAGCGTCTTTGTGTGACTCCGGAAATATATATGGAGATTTAAAATTTTCCCTACACCGTATACAGCTGTACGCTTCTGATACAGTACCGTATTTCTGCTGTTTGTATTAAGGTCAAATCCATACTGAGTGAGCGTCTGTGTGTGACTCCGGAAATAAATATGGAGATTTAAATTTTCCCCTACACCGTATACAGCTGTCCACTTCTGTACAGTACCGTATATCTGCTCTTTGTATTACGGTGAAATCCATACTGAGAGAGCGTCTGTGTGTGAATCCGAAAATATATACGGAGATTTAAATTTTTCCCTACACCGTATACTGCTGTACACTTCTGATACAGTACCGTATTTCTGCTGTTTGTATTACGGTCAAATCCAAACTAAGTGAGCGTCTGTGTGTGACTCCGGAAATATATACGGAGTTTTAAATTTTTCCCTACACCGTATACAGCTGTCCGCTTCTGATACAGTACCGTATATCTGCTGTTTGTATTACGGTGAAATCCATACTGAGAGAGCGTCTTTATGTGACTCCGGAAATAAATAAGGAGATTTACATTTTCCCCTACACCGTATACAGCTGTCCACTTCTTATACAGTACTGTATATCTGCTCTTTGTATTACGGTCAAATCCATACTGAGAGAGCGTCTTTGTGTGACTCCGGAAATATATATGGAGATTTAAAATTTTCCCTACACCGTATACAGCTGTACGCTTCTGATACAGTACCGTATTTCTGCTGTTTGTATTAAGGTCAAATCCATACTGAGTGAGCGTCTGTGTGTGACTCCGGAAATAAATATGGAGATTTAAATTTTCCCCTACACCGTATACAGCTGTCCACTTCTGTACAGTACCGTATATCTGCTCTTTGTATTACGGTGAAATCCATACTGAGAGAGCGTCTGTGTGTGAATCCGAAAATATATACGGAGATTTAAATTTTTCCCTACACCGTATACTGCTGTACACTTCTGATACAGTACCGTATTTCTGCTGTTTGTATTACGGTCAAATCCAAACTAAGTGAGCGTCTGTGTGTGACTCCGGAAATATATACGGAGTTTTAAATTTTTCCCTACACCGTATACAGCTGTCCGCTTCTGATACAGTACCGTATATCTGCTGTTTGTATTACGGTGAAATCCATACTGAGAGAGCGTCTTTATGTGACTCCGGTAATAAATAAGGAGATTTACATTTTCCCCTACACCGTATACAGCTGTCCACTTCTGATACAGTACTGTATATCTGCTCTTTGTATTACGGTCAAATCCATACTGAGAGAGCGTCTTTGTGTGACTCCGGAAATATATATGGAGATTTAAAATTTTTCCTACACCGTATACAGCTGTACGCTTCTGATACAGTACCGTATTTCTGCTGTTTGTATTAAGGTCAAATCCATTCCATACTGAGTGAGGGTCTGTGTGTGACTCCGGAAATATATACGGAGATTTAAATTTTTCTCTACACCGTATACAGCTGTCCGCTTTTGATACAGTATTGTATATCTGCTCTTTGTATTACAGTGAAATCCATACTGAGAGAGAGTCTGTGTGTGACTCCAGAAATATATGCGAAAATTTAAATTTTTCCATACACCGTATACAGCTGTACACTTCTGAAGCAGTGCCATATTTCTGCTGTTTGTATTATGGTCAAATTCATACTGAGAGAGCATCTGTGTGTGACTCCTGAAATAAATACAGAGATTTAAATTTTCCCCTACACGGTATACAGCTGTCCGCTTCTGATACAGTACCGTATATCTGCTCTTTGTATTATGGTGAAATCAATACTGAGAGAGCGTCTATGTGTGACTCCGGAAATATATACGGAGATTTAAATTTTTCCCTACACCGTATACTGCTGTACGCTCCTCATACAGTACCATATATCTGCTGGTATTTTTGGTACATTTTCCCAAACATGAGGAAGTATGGTGGAAAAGGCCGCGGACGTGGGCAGGGGGGCCAGCTGGTACTGATGGTGGTGGAGGTGCATCTGCTTCTAGTGCCAAAAGCACAATAGCACCTAAGGCAGGAGGTGTTGAGCCTGCATCATCGTCTGGCTTCAGAAGGTCTGAAAGGCTCCCTTTTCTGGGAGTAGGTAAACCGCTTTTAAAGCCGGAGCATCAGGAACAGATTTTGGCTTACATTGCCGAAACAGCCTCCAGCTCTATCGCCTCCTCTTCTGAAGTTTCAAAAACTGCAAGCATTGAGTCATCAGTGCAGGCTCCTGGTCAGGAACCTCCTGACAAGCAGTGGATACTGCGTCTAAGGACACACAACCCACACCGTCTTCTGGCTCCTTCTGTCAGCACCTAGTGACCACCACTCTGGACAATTGCGTTTCTCCTGTTACCATCTTCAGCACTATCACTACCGTACTTACCAGAATACACTTACTCCACGCAGTTAACACATTAACTGCCACCCACAAGGACAGCTATCACTGTCATTTAGTACACTGATCAAGGTCTACACAGACCGAAACGTTTGACAAAGTGACTACTGTATGTAATAAATTTCGCTCTACTCACACTATTTATTAGAGTGTGCCCAGTTTTCATTTGATCACTTAAGGCCTGGTCAGAAACAACACCTTTCAATGTGTCCTTCACCCCCACCAAAAGTGAAGGATGCAGCAGGCCACAATTCAGGTTACTCCCTGGAGCTCTTTTCACATACCATGCCTGGGTTATCAAGTGAAATCCTGAATTCCTCAGTCCAAGATGAATATGACATGGAGTGCACTGATGCACAGCAACTGCTATATGATTCTGCTGGTACATTCACCCAGAGCACTGTATTGCCCTCGCAGTCTACTGAGCCAGATTCTGACCCTGATGAAACTCAGGTGCCCCTTCCCGCATACTATACCACCTTACACGGTGACACAGAGGAAGGTGCAGATGAAATTGAAAAGGAGGTGATGGATGACCCAGTTGTTGACCCGGATTGGCATCCATTGGGGGAAGAGGGTGCCGCTGGCAATAGCTCAGAAGAGGAGGAGGATCCGCAGCAGGCATCGACATCGAAGCTGCGGTTATCTGGCAGGCCCATAGCAGTCCAAAAGCGTGTTAAAAAAACAAAAAGAGTTGCAGGACAGCTTGGCCAGACGGTCAAATTAGCACAGCGTGCAAGCCCTGAAAATTTATCCCATAGTAGGAAGAGTGCAGTGTGGCACTTTTTTTTTACCAAAATCCTATTGATGAGGCAAAGGTTATCTGTAAGAATTGCAGAAGGAACTTTAGCCGAGGGAAAAATCTCTGAAATTTGAATACCAGTTGCATGCTTAGACATTTAAACACCATGCACTTGGAAGCGTGGACGGACTACAAAACCTCAGGTAGCACATGTGCACCTGCTCCGACTGAAGGTAGAGAGCAACGCTACATCGCTTCCCCCACTGTAAACCCACCGGTTAGCAAACCACCAGCAAGAAATGTTGAGGTGTCATCGCAAGGCCAAAGCTGTCAGGGAATCACAATGTTTTTCCAATGAAAGACTGAATCTAGGCCATCACCACCACCACCACCATCACCAACCCCCTCTCGGTCCGCCATGTCCACCACTAGTTCCACCATATGCAGCTCTCAAATCCAGCTCACCCTAGCAGACACTCTGAGTAGGACAAGAAAGTACTCATCCTCTCATCCGCGTACACTGGCTTTGAACGCCTACATTGCCAAACTGATCTCATTAGAGATGATGCCCTTCCTTTTGGTTGAAAGCGCAGCGTTCCAAGGCTCATGGCCTATGCTGTCCCACGCTATGACCTACCCAGTCGGCACTTATTTTCTAGAAAAGCCATGCCTGTCCTCCACCTGCATGTGACAGACCACATTGTCCATGCACTCAAACAATCAGTGAGTGAAAGGTGCACCTCACAACAGATGCATGGGCCAGTAGGCATGGCCAGGGCCGTTACGTGTCCATCACTGCGCACTGGGTTAATGTGGTGGATGCAGGGTCCACAGGGGACAGCGGCGGTGGAACAGTGCTGCATAGCCCACGGTATAGGCAACAGTTGGCTGTAGGCGTTTGACCCTCCTCCTCCAGAAGCGAAAGCTCATCGACAGAGCGCAGTCGCATGAGCACTCCATCCGCAGCTGCCAGTGTTGCGCACGAGGTGTTCCACTATCGAACAGCTAGTGGTAAGCGTCAGCAGGCTGTTTTAAAGATGATGTCTTTGGGTGACAACAGACACACCGCGGAGGTACTGGCCAACTACTTGCAGCGAGAAACTGAGTCATGGCTGGGCAGTCTACATCTTGAGCCAGGCAAGGTAGTCAGTGATAACGGACATAATTTTGTGGTGGCCATAGCCCTGGCAAAACTCACACATACCTTGCCTAGCTCACACCTTGAACCTGGTGGTTCAGTGCTTCATAAATAATTATCCGGCGTTACCAGCCCTGCTCCATAAGGAGCGAAGACTGTGCTCGCACATCCGTCGCTCGCCCGTAGACTCCAGTCGTATGCAGAGGCTGCAGCGATCGCCCCACCTCCCCAGGCACCACCTAATCAGAGATGGCTGTGCGAACAGAGGCAGGCTGTAATGCATTTGTGGGAGGATACACGGGCAGGCAGTTTGAGGGCAGACATCGAGTTGTCGGTTGTGCAGTGGTCAAAGCTGAAAGACCTCTGTAAAGTCCTTCAGTGTTTTGAGGAATGCACATGGTTGGTAAGCGCAGTCGACGCCATCACAAGCATGAGCATCCCACTTATGCGTCTGCTCATGCAAACTTTGACGCACATTAAGGATGTTACACCTGGTCCCAGCGCTGCCTCTGCACTCCGTTTTGCTCACTCACCTGTTCCTCGGGCTGTCCGTCTGCGGCGGTCTGTGCGTGGGCTGGGGTCTCCTGTCCCATCTGCTCTCCGGCGTCCTGAGTCCTTCTCCACTTCCTGGCACGCTGCTGGCAGGCCTCCAGACAGTCGGCTTAGGACGCGAGGCCGCGCCCACCGCCTCTCTTAAAGGGGCAGCGTGCATCTTTTGAAATAGTTAATTATCCAATGGCTGCGCACTCAGTACTATATCTGGTCACTCCACCATTAGGGGAGTGCCGGAGCAACGTGTTCTATCATTGCTACATCCGGTTCTGTGCCTGTTCAGTCTGCGCTGCGTCTGCAGTCTCTGTGCTTCGCTGATACTGTTTGTCTCCTCAGATCATTGCTAACCCGTATCTGGCTAATCTGGACAATCTCGGCTATTACTGGCGCAAGTGTCATCCCGTTCCGCCATCAGCCATCCGTACCTGTGGACCGTGACAAGGTCACTGAAGCCAGCCTTCTACCATCCGTTCTGGACCAGGACCTTACCCTTCTCCGTCAAGAACTTTCCACGGACTCTGTAAATACTTGTTACCCTTTTGGTCCCTCTGGGACAGCTGCCACGTGTCCGGGGTCTAACTGGAGGTAGCACCTGTGTCCTCCGGGTATTCCATTCTGGTCCTGTTCGAGGGGCCTTACTACGGGTACCCGGGGCTCACTAGTTACGCCCCCTTCGGAGCCCCCCGGACCGCGGTCTCGAGGTTCCACATTAAAAAATAAAAACGAATGTGAACTTCACCACCTCTGCCTCCGCTTCCATTCGTTACAGATTGCTCCGGCCATGGAACCCGCTGGATCCCATAGACCTCCGACCACGGATCTGTGCCAGGAGGTGGCCCGTTTGGGAGTTCAACAGGACAAGATCACGACTTATCTACGCAGCTTGTCTACCCGCATGGATTCCCTAGGGTCCTCGTCTGCACCTGACTCTTCTATCAATAATCAGGTACCAGTTCCCATGGCAAATCAAAGTCCCCGTCTGGCGGCTCCTACCCGTTTCCAGGGTGATCCTACTCTGTGTCGGGGTTTCCTCAATCAGTGCACTCTACACTTCGAAATCTTGGGGCATATGTTTGCTTCTGACCGAGCCAAGGTGGGCTTCATCATGTCACACCTGGGAGGAGAAGCCCTCGCCTGGCTAAACCCGCTATGGGAGAGAGGGGATCCGGTGGTTAACGATCTTCAATCTTTCCTAGAGGCTTTTCGCAGGACTTTCGATGAACCTGGTCGTACCACTTCGACTGCATCAGCTCTGCTCCGCCTGCGCCAAGGTACTCTCACGGTAGCTCAGTATGCTGTTAAATTCCGCACCCTCTCGTCTGAATTGTCGTGGAACAATGAGGCCCTGGTTGCTAACTTCTGGGAAGGCCTATCCGGAAGAATCAAGGATGAGCTGGCGGGACGGGACAGACCTACTCTCTTGGAAGAGCTAATATCCTTGGCAACCCGAATTGACCTGCGTTTTCAGGAGCGCTCCATGGAGATCAAGCGGGACAAAAGGTCCTATCACCTGGACTCTAGTTTGTACAAAACAGGTACTTCACCCTCCGCCTCCGAGGCCATGGAGGTGGACCATGTAAGTTTGGCCACCCGCCGCCGGGAGGCACGTCGCAAGGAGGGAAGTTGTTACTACTGCGGTAGTTCTGAATATTTGATTCATTTCTGTCCTAAAAAGTCGGGAAACTCCAGTGCCTAGGTCCGGTAGGAGGGGCCAACCTAGGTAAAGAGCAGTCCTCTCCCTCTTTACACATCTCTGTCACCGTGTCCTATGGAGCAATAAAATTCTCCGAACACTGTCTACTGGATTCTGGAGCTGCAGGGAACTTCATCCAGCAGGCGGTTGTGGATCATTACCGCTTACCAGTCCAGCGTCTTCCTGATCCTTTACAGGTGTCCGCCGTGGATGGCAAACCGCTGACCGAGCCCGTCCAGTTTCAAACCGAGTTGGTGGAACTCCGGGTAGGTCTAATGCATACTGAACAAATGCGATTTTATGTATATCCTGGTTTATCCCATCCCATGCTTCTAGGTTTACCTTGGCTCCAGATGCATGAACCAGTCCTTAATTGGAAAACTGGAGAGGTTCTGCGTTGGGGAGATACCTGCATGAATCGTTGCTTAACCCGGATTCAACCTGTTTCGCCTCCAGTCCAGCCTGATACCCTGCCAGGGTTACCTTCCGCCTATTGGTCCTTCTCTGACGTCTTTGGGAAAAAAGAGGCTGAGAGACTACCTCCACACAGGTCGTATGACTGTCAGATAGAGCTTCTTCCAGGAGCATCACCCCCTCGCGGGAGAGTTTATCCTCTTTCACAGGCAGAGACTCAGGCCATGTCGGACTACATTCAAGAGAATTTGGCTAGAGGATTTATCCGAAAGTCATCGTCACCGGCAGGAGCTGGATTCTTCTTTGTAAAGAAAAAGGATGGATCCTTGCGGCCCTGCATTGACTATCGGGGTCTAAATCAAATCACGGTAAAAAACAGGTATCCATTGCCTCTTATTTCAGAGCTGTTTGATCGTCTCCGAGGGGCCAAGATCTTCACCAAATTGGACCTCAGAAGGGCCTACAACCTGATCCGAGTCAGAGAGGGAGACGAATGGAAAACAGCCTTCAACACCCGTGACGGTCACTATGAATACCTGGTAATGCCATTCGGCCTAAGCAATGCACCTGCGGTTTTTCAGGAATTTGTTAATGACATTTTCAGGGACTTGCTCTATACTTGTGTCGTGGTTTACCTGGACGATATTTTGATTTTTTCTGCTGACTTGACGTCACACCGGAGGCAAGTACGCCTGGTCTTACAAAGACTGAGAGAGAACAGGCTCTATGCCAAATATGAGAAATGCCTCTTTGAGCAGTCCTCTTTGCCTTTCCTTGGGTACATTGTATCTTCCACAGGATTAAAGATGGATCCGGAGAAGTTGTCTGCAGTTCTCAACTGGCCTCGTCCGTCTGGGCTAAAAGCCATACAAAGGTTCCTCGGATTCGCCAATTACTACCGGCAATTCATTCCACACTTTTCCACCCGAGTGGCTCCAATCACAGCCTTAACCCGGAAAGGTGTAAACTCTAAGGAATGGTCCTCCGAGGCAGAAGAGGCCTTTATTTCTCTCAAAAAAGCCTTCGCTTCCGCACCCGTTCTCCATCGTCCTAATTCAAGTGAGCAATTTTTTCTTGAAGTTGACGCTTCTTCCATAGGTGCAGGAGCAGTTCTGACCCAGAAGTCGTCTACCGGGCGGATGATCTCGTGTGGTTTTTTTTCCAAGGTTTTTTCTCCTGCAGAAAGGAACTACTCTGTCGGTGATCGCGAACTGTTGGCCATCAAATTGGCTCTGGAAGAATGGAGACATCTTCTTGAAGGAGCTCATCACCAGGTAATCATATTCACCGACCATAAAAACCTTGCCTATCTCCAATCTGCTTTAAGACTGAATCCCCGTCAGGCCCGTTGGGCATTATTTTTTGCCCGTTTCAATTTTGTACTTCATTTCCGTCCAGCTGACAAGAACATCAAGGCAGACGCACTCTCTAGGGCTTTCTTGCCTCTTGAACTGGAGGAGGAACCTCAGCACATTATTGAACCTTCTAGGTTAGTCTCTGTTGCCTCCACTGATCTGGCCCGGCTTCCTCCTGGGAAGACTTTCGTGTCTGCTTCTGACCGTACTCGTGTTCTGCGCTGGGGTCATTCTTCTAAGTTGGCTGGCCATGCTGGTCAGAAAAAGACGCAGCAACTCATCTCCCGGTATTACTGGTGGCCTACCATGGTCAAGGATATCCAGGAGTTCGTCGCAGCATGTCCTTCATGTGCTCGTAACAAAACTGTTAAACATCTACCAGCCGGCAGGCTTCTGCCTCTTCCGATTCCGTCCGCTCCCTGGCAGCACATCGCGATGGATTTCATCACGGATCTTCCCATCTCTTCTGGCTGCTCAGTGGTATGGGTTGTGGTGGACCGCTTCTCTAAAATGGCTCACTTCGTTCCGCTATCTGGCCTCCCGTCTGCTCCAGAACTGGCCACTCACTTCATCCAGCACATCTTTCGTCTACATGGATTTCCTCTCCACATCGTGTCCGACAGGGGTGTCCAGTTCACCTCTAAGTTCTGGAGAGGACTCTGTAAAATGGTAAAAATTGAACTAGATTTTTCTTCTGCATATCATCCCCAGACTAATGGGCAAGTGGAGAGGATCAATCAAATCCTGGCTGGATACCTGCGTCACTTCGTCAATGCTCATCATAATGACTGGGTAGAATTACTGCCCTGGGCGGAATTCTCCTACAACAATCAAGTAAGTGAATCTTCTGGAAAGTCTCCCTTTCAGATTGTGTTTGGACTGCAACCCGGAATTCCTCTTCCTGTCTCGGGATTGTCGGATGTTCCGGCAGTCGATACCTTGTCAAAGAATTTCTCGGACATTTGGAGAGAGACCAGGTCGGCTTTGGAGAAAGCTTCTCAACATATGAAAACGCATGCGGACAAAAGACGTTTGGAGGCTCCCATCTTTCGTCCAGGAGACAAGGTATGGCTCTCCTCCAAGTACATCCGTCTGAAGTTACCATCGTACAAATTGGGTCCTCGTTTCATTGGTCCCTTTGAAGTTTTGAGACAGATCAACCCGGTCTCTTATAAACTGAAATTGCCTAATTCTCTAAGAGTACCTAACTCCTTTCATGTTTCCCTCCTCAAACCAGTAGTATTGAGTTCCTTTTTTAAGGACCCGGGTACCACTCCTGATCCGGTCTCTGAGGATGATGTTTTTGAGGTAAAACATATCTTGGCCTCTAAGCGAGTAAGAGGTAGGATCTATTACCTGGTGGACTGGAAGGGTTTTGGTCCTGAGGAGAGGTCTTGGGAGCCTAAAGAGAACATCCAGGCCCCTCTTCTTCTTAAAAGATTTCACGCAGGCTTGAAAAAGAGGGGGAGTAAAGAGGGGGATACTGTTACACCCGGTCCCAGCGCTGCCTCTGCACTCCGTTCTGCTCACTCACCTGTTCCTCGGGCTGTCCGTCTGCGGCGGTCTGTGCGTGGGCTGGGGTCTCCTGTCCCATCTGCTCTCCGGCGTCCTGAGTCCTTCTCCACTTCCTGGCACGCTGCTGGCAGGCCTCCAGACAGTCGGCTTAGGACGCGAGGCCGCGCCCACCGCCTCTCTTAAAGGGGCAGCGTGCATCTTTTGAAATAGTTAATTATCCAATGGCTGCGCACTCAGTACTATATCTGGTCACTCCACCATTAGGGGAGTGCCGGAGCAACGTGTTCTATCATTGCTACATCCGGTTCTGTGCCTGTTCAGTCTGCGCTGCGTCTGCAGTCTCTGTGCTTCGCTGATACTGTTTGTCTCCTCAGATCATTGCTAACCCGTATCTGGCTAATCTGGACAATCTCGGCTATTACTGGCGCAAGTGTCATCCCGTTCCGCCATCAGTCATCCGTACCTGTGGACCGTGACAAGGTCACTGAAGCCAGCCTTCTACCATCCGTTCTGGACCAGGACCTTACCCTTCTCCGTCAAGAACTTTCCACGGACTCTGTAAATACTTGTTACCCTTTTGGTCCCTCTGGGACAGCTGCCACGTGTCCGGGGTCTAACTGGAGGTAGCACCTGTGTCCTCCGGGTATTCCATTCTGGTCCTGTTCGAGGGGCCTTACTACGGGTACCCGGGGCTCACTAGTTACGCCCCCTTCGGAGCCCCCCGCACCGCGGTCTCGAGGTTCCACATTAAAAAATAAAAACGAATGTGAACTTCACCACCTCTGCCTCCGCTTCCATTCGTTACAAAGGATCAGGCACCTGCAGTGGAGGAGGAGGAGGAGGGAAGCCTTAATGACAGACAGGCATTGTCTGCTCAGGGAACTGTCCTGGACAAGGTTTTTGAAGAAGAGGAAGAGGAGTAGGAGTAGGATGAGGGGATGATTATTTTGGGGAGGAGTATGCTTCCCAGGGGGCAAGAGAAAATGTTGGCTTGCCAAGGTCAGGTACAGGGTTTGTGCGTGACTAGAGGGATGTGGATTTGGCAGAAAGTGCTCCTCCACCCACCACTGGCAGTGCATCATTGACACCTGGAACATTGGCCAACATGTGTGATTATGTCTTGCGGATCCTAAAAAGGGACCCTCGCATTGCCAAAATTATGAAGGATGATGACTACATGTTGGCCAGCATCCTTGATCCACGCTATAAAGGCAAATTACAGAACATCATGCCACAGGAGAACCTAGAGCTAATATTGGCGAACAAACAAGCAACTCTGGTAAACCGTTTGTTAGAGGCATTCCCAGCACACAGCAGCGGTGCAGGTTCAACCACGAGCCGTACTGGGCAACATGGAAGAGGTGTTCGTGGTGCACACAGCCGAAGTGCCGTTGGAGATAGGGGATTCATGACCATGTTGTGGACTGATTTCTCGAGTACTGCTCACACGACTGGTAATACTGAATTGATTGCAACAGACAGAAGACAGCAGTTGTCAACTATGGTTCAAAATTACCTCTCCTCCCCTATCGATATTCTCCCTCACAGTTCATTCCCCTTTGACTACTGGGCCTGTAAACTGGACAACTGGCCTGAATTGCCACAATATGCCTTACAGGAGCTCGCTAGCCCTGCTGGTAGTGTGCTAGCAGAAAGAGTCTTCAGTGCTGCTGGATCAATCCTGACAGAAAGAAGGACCCGGCTGTCGACCCAAAATGTAGGTGATCTCACCTTCATTAAAATGAACCATGCCTGGGTTTCAAAGGATTTTGTACCATCTTCCCCTGATGACACATAGGTTGCCAGCAAAATGGCTTGCTTTGTCCTCCTCTTCCTCCGACTTCTCCAATTCCTTCATTTGCAGCTGCTGAACGTCCAGCCTACACCTCAACATATGCCAGTTTTTCCACCTCCCTAACTCGGCTGTACCCCCCGGGCAAGTGCCGGGGCCCTGAACCGGTGGGGAGAGCCCACTCACCATCAGAGACACCGGCGTACAATGAGGGGCCCTGTGCCAGTGCCGGCACCCACGAGTGGGCCCCCCCTGCTTGCTCAGGGCCCCAGCACTTGCAATACTTACCTATCTCTGCTCCAGCGCTGTGACGTCTTCTGCGTTTCCTGACAGTGACATTCAGGTCAGAGAGTGCGATGACATCACGTCTGTGCGCCCTCTGCCTGAACAGTCACAGTGCAGAGAGCTGGAAGATGGCGACGCTGAGGAGTCCAGAGTAGAGCAGTGCCCAGCGAGGAGAGATATTTCATTTTTTTAATGTTTGGAGCAATATATGGGAGCATTATACACTGGAGAATTATATATGGGGCCCATCATACACTTGAGCATCAGAGATAGGGCCCATTATACACTGGAGCATTATATATGGGGCCCATCATACACTGGAGCATTATAAATGGGGCCCATTATACACTGGAGCATCATATATGGGGCCCATTATACACTGGAACATCATATATGGGGCCCATTATATACTGGAGCATCATATGGGGCCCATTATATATGGCGCATCATATGAGGCCCCATTATATATGGATCATTATAGAGGCCCATCATACACTGGAGCATCATCCGTGGGGCCCATCATATACTGAAGAATCATATGGGGCCCATTATATATGGCGCTTCATATGGGCCACATTATTTATGGAGCATCACATGGAGCCCATTATATATGGGCATTATATATGGGGACCATTATATTTGGAGAATTATATGGGGCTCATCATACACTGGAGCATCATATATGGGGCCCATCATATACTAGAGCATCATATGGGTTCATTATTTATGGGGCATCATATAGGGCCCTTTATATATGGAGCATCATATGGAGCACATATGGGGCCTATTCTGTATGGAGCATTATATGGAGCCCATTCTGTATGGAGCAATATGGGGTACATCATATACTGTATGGAGCTTTATATGCGACTCATTATACTGTATGGAGCAATATGTGGGGCTCATTATACTCTATGGGGACCGTCCTATACTGTATGGCACATTATATGGGGACCATCATATACTGGAGCACTATGTGGAGCTCATCATATACTGTATGGAACACTATATGGGACCAATTATGTATGGAGCAATATATGGGGCTCATTATTCTGTATGGAGCAATATTTGTGGCTCATTATACTGTATGAAGCATTATATTGGGCCCATTGCTCTGTATGGAGCATCATATATGGGACTCATTATTCTGTATGGAGCAATATATGGGGCTCATTATTCTGTATGGCGCACTATGTGGTGCCCATAATACTGTATGGAGGACTATACTGTCCGGTTTTTGAGCTATTGTAGAATTTACAATAGATATCACTCATGTAATGTAAGAAGTGAAGTATTTGGCATTGTACTATACCTACAGTATATTTCTCTGCCGTATCGGAGCATCATGAATTGTGGTATGTGTTAAAGGGGCCCACTGAGACTCTTTCACCCAGGTCCCACGAAAACCTGGAGCCATCCATACCCCCCCTACAACTTTAGCCAAATAACCCCCAGTTTTCAATGCGTTACTATTATTATAAAGTAAATTAAGGTTGACAAGCTTAAGTAATAAGAATTGATGTCGTTGGCATTGAAATGGGCACTGTAGGTGTGTTTACTGTCCTCCACTCACTGCCGACTTTTCTTCCCCATTGACTTGCATTGGGGTCGGGTTTCAGTCGGAACTTCGACTTTTTCCAATAGTCGGACGATTTTGTTCGACTTGAATTTTCATAAAGTTGGGTGGTCCGAAACCCGACTTGACCATCCCGGAGGCAAAGTCACTCATCTCTACTCGGGACTACAGATCAGGAGAAGGACTTGGGTGTTCAGGTTACACTGTGGGGGCCTTAAAACAGTGTATGAGATATTGAGGGGCCATTACACAGTTTGAGGACTACTAATGAACCATTATTCAGTGAGGGGGACATCAAGAAATATGGGGGCTAATGTTTCTATCTCCAACAGAAACCATACCAATGAAGCAGGGATACTTCCAATCATAGAGCTCTCAAGTAGAATATTGCCATCAGTGTCTGTCAAAACAACTGTGTCATATATAGTGCTGCCATAGTGCCCCCAACATTATAAGCGCTTATATAGAAGGAACATACATGAGAATATACAATATTTTTATGAAAAAGGCACCTGATTTAAACTCATAACCCCTATGTTATTAGGCAACAATATTAACTGCTATGTTGCCACGAATAATGTGTACAGATTCAGCAATGGCTATTTATGCAGTTTTTATGTTGGCACAATTTCCTTAAAGGGTTACACATTATCATTACACATTAATTTTATTAACTACATACAGCAGGCTTTCTATTCACGAAATATCTTTTGTAAAGGTTCGTCGGATGCAGTAAAGAGCAGGAGGCAGAAAAGGGGGTTAACAAGAATTTTACTTTAACAGGTTATCTTAGAATTTAGGGAATACTCCACACAGGGAGATGATTTGGCAACGAAATACCAGATATGGAAACTGAACTTGCACAAACAAATATACAATATCCAGAAAGAGGGAAGGGAAGATGAGAATAATGACTTATCGGTTGGAGTTCTTGTTGGGGGACGGTTGGTACAACTCCTGACGGCGTCATAGTCCGTGAACAAAGTCTCTGGCTCTGCTGTGTAGGAACGAGATGCACTGTCTCCTGACCGTGCCGAAGTATCCAGGTCTGTTGGTCTCTGGTCCGTTGATGCATGGAAACAGTTCCTTCTGTTGGTTCCTTGGTAGTGGCGTAGTACACCGGAAGCACACAGCCATACTGACTGCAGGAGTGGCAAGGCCTCGCATGGACTTACGAAGTCTGGGAAAATGAGAAACGTCTATTGCACTGCATGTTATGGATCGGGCTGGTAGAAGGGCACCCGGTAATGGCTGGAAGGGTGAGTCAGTTTGCATTGAACTGGCGTCAGTGAAGGTAATAACCAGAGCGGAGGAGATGGAGTCAACCTTCGTCCTACTCTGTCGTTTCCTTCCCGCCAAGTCTCCCATGTTCCCGTGCTCAGTCCCTTTTATCTTCCCCATGCCCCCTTCTGTCAGGTGTTCAGGCCCTTCCCATATAGACAAGTCGTCCCCCGGAAACAGTGGTGATGGCCCCGAAAGTTCCGGCCCCAAAGCGCATCTCGAACCGGCAACACTGTTCCTGTTCATCCTGTTACACTTTCACATTGTGGGTACCGTTGGGGCGTACGTCCGAAATCCCCCATAAAATGAGGTCTGGCTCAAGTGAAGCCATAGGCTGTAATGATGCAGACAGAGCAAACGTGCTCTCTGACATGCACCATTTTCGGGAGTGTACGCCTATAGGAGACGGACATTCAGACACAATAGACTGCACCTGGCTGTCAGCCTCCTGTAGGCGTACACTCCCGAATGTGGTACCCCTCAGAGTGTTCATTTGCTCTGCTGTCACCATTACAGTCTATGGCCCCACTGGAGCATGCGTCCGGACCCCGTTTTGAGGGGAATTTCAGACTTATGCCTCAACTGGGACACAGAACGCAATGTACATGCACCCTTAGGAATGTAAAAAAAATCCAAAACAGTGAGGCAGCACATCCTATATGGTGAAAAAAGGTCTATAGATCCTTTATTCACCCACAACATCTAGTTTTCAACTTTCTCTATGGAGCATTTCTCAAACACAATGTCCTGCCTCATTTTTTGCCTGGAAGATATGATAATGAACTGTTACCTTTGGAGGAGTTCTGCACCCAATTAGACTGTGCTATGTTTTGGATAATATTAGGAGTGTCAGGAAGTAGCATGCAATATAATAATGCCATTAAAAAAATCACACACATTCAGTATAGCCTGCCAATTTCATGTATATGCTATAAGGTGCAGGATAATTATTAGACAGCTAATTTGTTATCAGCTCAGTGGCACAGCATGGATTGTCAGCTTATGGGAAAGCAAGTATTGAAACTTTTAACCCAGTAATTACGCCACCTAAGTGTCCCCTTAAAACAAATTATGCCCTCCCAATGCATTCTTAAGGAAGTATTAATTATTTCTTATTGCCCTCCGAGTGTCACCTCCAAAAGTAATTTTACCAACTTTGTGTCTTCCCAGCATAAAAATAAAGTCTATACTTAATCTGAGAGTTCTCTTCTCTCCATCATTCAGAGCAGGCTTAGTCTACATCTCCCTGACACCCAGGCCCAGACAGTCCATCTGACCAAATGGGCAGATTCCAATTGGACTGCCCAGTCCAAAAACACAGAGCCCACTGCCACATCTCCAGGTGGCTATGACCTTGGATACATCCTGCAGAGCACACGCCGCATCCAACATCCTTCTTTGGATACTGACTTTGGGCATCAGGATTTCCTGTGTTTGGCCGAGTTATCCTTTTTTCAGTTCTCAAGCTTCATGTCTCAATGTTTTAGTGGCCTGTCATCAGTGCAGCCACAGAGTCTGCAGCCTGACTGCTTGTAACTAGTCAGTAGACATATAGAAACTGCTCATTGACCCCAGATAAAAAGGTATGGGTCCTATATAAATATAGTTTTAATAGGTTGAAGTTTATTAAAATAGGGGTGGCGTTTAACGCCATTGGTAGTGGAGGATCTCTCCATACGCAGGATTTGGCTGGAGATGAGGAGTAGATATAGCAAGTATCCATAATCATAGGTCAGTGTGGTGGCTCAGTGGTTAGCAGGGTCTGACTGACCCACTAGAGAACCGGAGGATTCTCCAGTGGGCCCTGGCATCCAGTGGGCCCTGGTACCTGCTGGCATATAGGGGCCAGTTGCCTAGGGCCCCCGCTGCTCCAGGGGTTCCCAGCCTGTGGCATATCGCTAACAGCAGCACACCACGCAGCCGCTATGGGGGCCCCGTGCCAACGGAGCAGCAGCGGGTGACAGGAGGCAAGAGCCCCTGTCCTCTCTGCTAAAGAGAAATGAATATTCGCTGCTTCCCACACTCACATGGGCGTGGAAAGGGGTGAATATCATTTCACTTTAGCGACTAACATTGCCCACTATCAGGCCCAGGGGACCAGGGCCCCAGATCCTCCCAGGGGCCCCCAGCCCAGGCAGCCGCTGGGCGGCAGTAAGTCAGGGCTGGCGCCACCCTCAATTGTAATGGAAGAGAGAGCGTCAGATGACGCTCTCTCTCCCATCAGTCCCCTCTGATTCTGACTCACAGCTGGTGCACGATGACGTCACTTCATTTCACACCCGCTGTGTGTCTGGCAGACGGCAGCTCCTGACACTGAAGCAGAGCCGCCACCAGAATCAGCGTGGGAGTGAGGAGAGGTGAGTATTGTGGTTTTTTTTTTTATATCTCTATATCTATCTATATCTATCTCCTCTATCTATATCTATTGATCTTTATCACCTATCTATCTATCTATCTATCTATCTATCTCTATCTCTATATCTATCTACATCTATATATATATAATCTATCTATATTTATCTATCTCTATATCTATCTAATATCTATCCCATATCTATCTATTATCTATCTAATACCTATCTATTATCTATCTATTTATTATCTATCTATCTATCTATCTATAGCTATATATCTTTCTATCTCTTTATCTATCTATTATCTATCCATATCTATCTTTCTATCTATTTATCTATCTATCTATCTATCTATCTATCTATCTATCTATCTATCTATCTATCTATCTATCTATCTATCTATCTATCTATCCATCAAAAATAAACTTAGAGCAGCGCAATAAACAAAAAAGCTGAGTACGGGTGCAGAATCGCTCCCAAAGGCAAATACCAAACCTTAAATGCAGTAGTCAAAAAGCAGGAACAGCACACCATTTTTTTGTGAAGGGTAGAGCTAATTTAATAAGCCCGTAGTGGCGACGTTTCAGTCCTAACAACACGGACTTGAGAAAGGTTAGGACCAAAATGTCACCACTATGGGCTTAATAAATTAGCTCTACCCTTCACAAGAAAATGGTGTGCTGTTCCTGCTTTTTGACTACTATCTATCTATCTATCTATCTATCTATCTATCTATCTATCTATTATCTATCTATCTATCTATCTATCTATCTGTCTGTCTGTCTGTCTGTCTGTCTGTCTGTCTGTCTGTCTGTCTGTCTATCTATATCTATCTATTATCTATCTATCTATCTATCTATCTATCTATCTATCTATCTGTCTGTCTGTCTGTCTGTCTGTCTGTCTGTCTGTCTGTCTGTCTATCTAATTATCTATCTATCTATCTATCTATCTATCTATCTATCTATCTATCTATCTATCTATCTATCTATCTATCTATCTATCTATCTATCATCTATCTATCTATCTATCTATCTATCTTCATATCTATCTATTTATCCATTATTATCTTCTATCATCTATCTATCCATTCTATCTATCTCATATCTATCATTATCCATTATCTATCTTCTATCTATCCATCTATCCATAGATCTATTTATCCTATCTATCTATATATTCTATCTATCTATCTATCTATCTATCTCTATATCTATCTATCTATCTATCTATCTATCTTATATATAGCATTATACCTGAGGGGGCAGCATTTTACCCTATGAGGGGGCAGCTTTTTACCCTATGAGGGGGCAGCATTATACCCTATGAGGGGGTGCATTATACCCTATGAGAGGGCAGCCTTATACCCTATGAGGGGGTGCATTTTACCCTATGAGGGGGGCATTATATTCTATGGCATGCTACATTATATTCTATGGGTGGGCTATATTCTATGAGATGGCTGCATTATATTCTATGAGGGGGCTGCATTATATTCTATGAGGGGGCTGCTTTATATTCTATGAGGGAGGTTACCCCAACTCCTTCTACATAATTAAGATTTGTACTACCTTATATTATACCCTGATATTAGCGTGTTTTACCGCACAATTGGTGGTCTTGTATTTATTTCCATGTAGCTACATAGTGAGCCCCAAGAATGATTTTCGCTGGTGGGCACAAGGTGTTCCAGTCTGACTCTGGTGGTTAGCACTGCAGCCTTGCAGCGCTGAAGTCCTGGGTTCAAATCCCACCAAGGACAACATCTGCACAAAGTTTGTATGTTTTCCCCGTGTTTGATTGGGTTTCCTCCCACATTACAAAGACATACTGACAGGGAATTTAGATGGTGAATATACTGACATGTATAAAATATTGTTTGGGCAACGTATAAATTTACTTGATTCATATGCTTGTCTGAAATGTGTGCTGTGCACTCTGCTTGTGTGATGTGTGTGCTGTGCTTGTGTGACATCAACTCTCTGCTTGTGTGCCCTTTTTCAATTGTGCCCTGTGCTTGCATGATGTGAACACACTGCATGTGTATGATGTGTGTGCTGTGCTTATGTGATGTGTGTGCTGTGCTTGTGTGATGTGTGTGCTGTGCTTGTATGATGTGAACACACTGCTTGTGTAACGTGTATGATGTGAGTACTGCGCTGGTTTGATGTGTGTGCTGTGCTTGAGTGACATCAGCACTCTGCTTGTATGCCCTTTTTAAATCATGCGGTGTGCTTGCATGATGTCAAAACACTGCATGTGCAATGCGTGTGCTGTGATTTCATGATGCATATATAGTGATGGGTCTGACCAGTATGCTGTGCTTTTGTGATATGAGCATAATGATTTTGTGATGTGTATGTTCTGCTTCTGCTTGTGGATGTGTTTATAGTGATTGTTTCACATGTGCTTAGCACTTGTATGAGATGTGCTTTGTGCTTGTATGACGTACAAAGTGCTTGAAGGATGTGAGCGCTCTGTCTCTCTGATGTATCTTGCATGTGTTCTGCAATTACTTGATGTGTGTACTTCAAAGCTTTTATGTGTGTATATCTTTTTATTATATGCCGTGTGCTACTTTAGGGAGAGCATCTCATACACAATTTTTTCACTAGGGTAATTTGCTCTCTGTGCCTGTGTAACAAGGGGCGACTGAGGTGGTAATCCTGACCAAGCTCACCCACTAAACACAGTCTGTAGACGCCCCTTGAACATGCAATACAGGACCGACACAGCTCTTCCCCACAGGTTACCTTCTTTTCCTCTGGTCACAGCAGTCAAGGCAATTAAGAGTCCAGAAATGCAGCTGTTCTCCAATGGGGAATTAACTTTAATGAACGATGAAAAAGTAGACAAAAAGACAATTTCAACACTGGCTTCCTGCTTTCTCCCTGACACTTGCTACGGCAGTACCCACAACGTCTGCAGTAGCTGAAGTTTGCAGTTGTCAACTTTCTGGAATCTGTGCGCTTAAAGCCCATTCATTGGCAGCCCTTTCCGAGTCCTGAGGGCCCGTGTTGTGGTCCTTCTGTCCTTGAGAGTCCTTAGTCCGGGGCAACAGATCACTCCCATCCCGGAGTCTGGCAGTGCCCCGTCAGAAATACACGTCAGCCCTGGCCAACATATCCGGACTACACTGGGAAGCAGTAGCTTCCTGCCGCCTTTGCTGCAGCTGGCCCAGCCCACAACTTAACTATTTGCTTTTCCTAACTCTACACATATTCATTAAAGGGGAATATACACAATACAATACAGCATATACATTACATTAAGACCAGACAAATACAGCTCAACATAATACATTACATCACAGTACATAAAGTGCACGGGGGGTCATAGGGAAGGAGGAGAGGGTGCAACTGAGGGGACCTTCCACCTCCTTACATCTGTCTCTGACCAATACATCTGTACATGTAGAATATGCATATTCAGAATGATTAATGAACATTTTCTGAAAAATGCTACAGCCTATTCAACGGAGCACACCGTTTTCAGTAAATTCTAGTTCCCAGGTGAAGTTTGTTGTAAAGCCTGCTTTATTAACCCTTATTGGGGCCAGTGCTCAGTCTCTGCTGTTGCCCCCAGTGTCTATTATTGTCTGCAGCAATGGCATCAAGTTGATAGCACTGCAGCAAATAACTGAGCTCAGTGGCTGACACGTGGTGATGCCATGTGCCACTAAGAGCTCTCTGGGGTCACTGAATGGCGGCTGCGCTGTCAACATGTTATTGTCAGCACTGCAGACAATAACAGACACTGAAGGAGGCACCAGTGAGGGTGAGTAAAGGACATTGATTTTTCAAAACCAGAAAACCCCTTTAGTGTCTTGTGCACATAGCCAAAATATCAGACAATTGCTATTTGTTGATTTGCTGGAACAATATTATTCTGCTGGGCCTTCACATGTCCAATTTTTTCCTCTGATCGAGTCTATCCAAGAAAAAAATCAGACCATGCACATGTTGCATCCAGTTATCGGGTAGCACTCAGCTATTCATGTCTATGGGTCCGTGGAAAACATTGAACTGCACTCAGATGAAATCTGAGTGCAGTCAAATTTTCACAGATTGACAGAATGAAGAAGATGGAGAAATTGGGAGTTTGTTCAGAGTGTGATTAGCATAATCAGCCCAATTTTTTTCGGATGAGAGAAAATACGGTCGTGTGACCCTAGCCTAAGTCTAAAATTCACAGGATGGGACTTGCAAGTAAGCTGTCATGTGGACGATGTGCTGTGTTGAAATGGTAAGCATTTTGGTAAGGAGGAACATAATATTGTGCTACATAGCGACCTTGGCTATGACTCTCTTTGTTCTGCCAAAGATCATGTTATGCTGCACTGCAAAACAGAATAGTCTGCAGTGTAGTAATAGTGTGCAGATCACCTATGCAGAACTGGCATCTGCTCACTCTATGGCAGTATTATTGGTTGAATTGTTGGTTGTATTGTAGACATTTACATCTGTCCTCTTCTAGTAATTACTGAGAACATCCGCAGCTTTGATTTCCTCTTGATTACTTATACGTTTGAAGGAGGGGACCCCTTGAAGTGATGGGCGATTTTCAATTTTGTCTGATGGCGTTTTAGTGCTAGGGCTGATTTTTAGGATCATTCCTGCCCTGCTGTCACCTATATAACTCAAAGTGGTGCCCACCCAGAGATCCAGGTCACCTGGCCAGAAGTTTGAGCTATATGCACTGCTCCGAACTTTCAGTATTAGGTGGGGCTCACACTTGCAAGTGCAATGCGAGACACTTGCGTGAGTCTCTTGCATCAATACCCAGCACTGCCGCCTGCCCTCGGGACTGGAGCGTTCAGCTGCATGGAAATACATGCAGCCGCACACTGCGGGCGGCAGTGCCAGGTATTGAGGCGAGAGAATCGCGCGAGTTTCTCGCATTGCACTCACAAGTCTGACCCCGACCTTACTGACAGCCTCTGCTACTTTCTATATCTTTTTTCTTTTAGAATTTTGTGCCTGTAAGGATTTTGCCCTCAGTGCAGCCGCCCCTGTGCCCCTACCCCCTTTACCTACCGTATACCACAAGACAAACTGCACAATTCCATGTCTAGCAATCACAAGAAATCTTGAGATCCTCAGATAATACAGAATACGTGTTCATTCCAGTATAAAGGTAAGGTCACACGACCGTATATTCTCCATCCGAGAAAATCCATCCGATTTTGCTAATCCCTCTGATCAGAGTAGGATCTGTTTCTCCGGGATGTGGGGAATAAAATAAAAAATTCTCCGTTCTGTCAGTTTGTGAAAATCGGACTGCACTCAGATGTCACCCGGTCTGATTTTTTTCCCGGAGCCATAGACTTGAATGACCAAGTGCGATCCAATAATCCGAGGCAAATCGTGCACGCTGCGATTTTCTTCCATAGATCATTGAATAGCATTGCCATCCGATATTTTGATGAATTGCAATCAGACAGAACTACGGTCGTCTGTACGAGCCTTAAACCGCATAAAAACTCTCTTTTATGTCTACAGTACTCAGCTCAGACGACACATTATATCACTCTTATGTGTCACCCCTTAGTAATAGCGTTCATTCCTTTTCTTCATTCTTTTTATTTTATCTCTAGCTGTTGAGTTTCTCTGACCTGAGATGAACACTGTAATTTCCTAGCCAGTCAATTGCATTTCATTCATATTTATGTCACCGGGAAGAATCCGGCAGCGCTAACTTAGGTGCGTAAAGTGTTTAGTAAACAGTTTCTTGTGAGATCAATGCTCGCTGTCATCCTCTGGTTGCTTTGACATGGCAGAGTAAGAGATGTGAAGGCTGCTCTCAGCTAGCCAGTAGAGGGAAGCTGTACTTTGCTTGCAGCAGAGCTGAGGCAGGCTATTTCTTCTTAGAGGAAACACTGCAGCCTTCTGGACTGCATCTGCCTCTCGAGGGAGAGGCTGACTGTTGTTCCACCCACAGGCTGGAAGGAGGGGGTTTGAATGAAAGACAAGACAAGCCCTAAACACCATGTCACTCCGAGAGGGAGACAGCAGCAACTAGGCTGGAAGGGGTTTTTTTTCTTTCTTTCTTCTTCCTTCCTTTCTTTTTTTTTTTTACCTATTAGGGGGAGGAGAGAGACAATTCTGAGAGACTGAGAGTAAGAAAGGAGAACATCAAGCCGGTTTGCAGGAATTCTGTAGTTCCAGCATACAGCTTTCCTGGCTACTGTCACAGGACTTTACCTCCAGCACATTCTGGATTTATACTACAGACGAGCTTCTTTTAGGAATAAGGAGATATTTAACAGAGGGATATCAACAGGGGAGAGAAAAGGACAAAGCGGCGCCTTGTGTGATTTTTCTTTTTACAAATCTAGATTTTCAAGCCTTGGTGTTTCCTTTGTCGTATTGGAATTAGCGATTAGTAAAAGGAAAAAAGAGATAATAATATATACGTATATATATTGTGGCTGAGAACTCCTAAAAACAACATCATTGCTGTCAGGAATAGTGGTTTCGGAGAAGGAAGAAGGGCCTGGGGCATCACTCCCTGTCAACGAGTTTTCTGCATCAGATATAACGATTTCAGCTACATGGGCAAACGTTTGGAACAGCAACCAATGTACCCTCAGTACACTTACTACTATCCTCATTATCTCCAAACCAAGGTATGAGAGAGCGCCGCAGAGAACCTCCGGTGGTGCCCATATTATGTGATTATGCACTCAGTGGATGATGGATAGGTGACCGCTATGAATGGCAGTTTGCCTTATTTCAGTTGGGTATCACACAGAGCAGTCAAAACAGGGACACTAGAAAAGAAGGAAGGTCAAGCAATGTGGATTGTTCCCCCATCCCCCCAAACCTTCTTGCTCTCTTTCTATCTCTACAGTATAACTATTTTATTATGATTATTATTATTTAATCCTTCCTTACATTCGTCTTCTATTAGCCTAGATGTCTGTCTTGTCGGCAGCGTGTAATTCTCCCAACATAGGATGCAGATTGGCTTGGATAATAAAATGTATACTCTTGGATGTAAATACAGTCTCAATGGCACTTTAGTGAGATCTGTACAATCTGGGCAGATGAAAGCATTATCCAGCTGCAGGGGATTTCTATGCTGATCAACTTTAAGCGGAAAAAGCACACGGCTAAAAGAGCCAAAAACAATCAGATTTGTTGTTTTGCAAGTTTTGGGATTTTCTAACTGAGCAGCAAAGACACAACCGGAGCTGAATGCAGCACTTTAACTGTTTAGATATAGGCAATTAGTACACAGGGTTAATCTGGGACCTGTGCTTCAGTTCCAATGTCAGAGGTCAAGAAGGACATGTTATAAATAGTGATGTATATGCTGTTTGCTAAGAATCAGACTTAAGCTCTCACAGATTGGTGCTCAGCTTCAGCTACAATGCATTTCACTAAAACTGCTTAGTCAGGTATTCTGCCAAACATACTACTGTATATTGTCATGTATAGCATTGCAGACAGAACTTTACCCACTGGATCCTTAAGGGGGGATATTTCCTATTTCATTGTTTGCAATGTCAAGGTCAATTTTAGAGTCAGCCGCATCATTTAAGCCCTTTTGAAGGTAGCTGATAGGCTTCTTTGTCTCGGTAATAGAGACAGCGTGCATTGTCGGTGGTAGAAATGACTAAAAGAGCAATTATACATAAATGATGGAGTTATCTTTATTCTCTGGGCTGTTGTTAAGAGCATGCTGTGTGCCAGAGGAATTTCGACAAGCAGGGGTGATCCTTATCAATGCGCGCCCCATGTATATCGATGCAGAATAGTTATATCATTTTTCCCATTCCTATAAAAATAGATGAAAAATAAAGTGTGTGTAATAAGGGTTACACACGTGATGTGTGGTACTTGTGTCTGAAACAGGGTTAGTCACAACAGACATGTGGCATCTGGATCTCATTACTGTGGCATGCTTTCAGTTTGTAGGTTAAGGCGAGGATGGTAAGAGAACCCCAAGTCATTAGATGTTTGTCCTTTTCATATCTGTGCACTAAGCTAACCTACATTTCCATAGCGTGACTTGCTTGGATGAGTAATAATTGCTTGGCCAGACACAATACTCATTAATTAATTATTGCCACTATTGTCATCCAGTTGGGTTTACAGATGTTTCGTGCCAAATTGAAAAATATGCAGTCGTCAAAGCTGAGAAAGTGGGCAACGTGCACTTGAAGTGAAGCTGCAGGGGCCTGGGGTGGGGGCATTTTATAGGCTAGAACACATTTAGGTAAGAAATAAATGGTGACTTGTCCTTGATGTGTAGTGGAAGAATCAAATAGGTCTCCATAAACTTGGTCTTACTCTATAGCATGGTTACTTTGTAGTACCTTATGTCTGAGATATGTTACTAGTGAAGTCCCAGACTGAACTGGCACTTGAATATTTTTTGCAAAATGACTTCTTGATAGACAACAATATACTTTACTATCGAATGGGCAAATTGCTAATTTTGAAGAACTATCATTATTAATTCCGCAAGAGATTGGCCAGCATTTCAGGAAACAGAACGAGGCGTTGGCCAGCATCTATCCATGATAATTGATATTTCAAAAGATACACTGCTTTATCGAAGTGAATTATTAATGATGGCCATTAAGAGCTGGATAGCATTATAACCCAATTCTGTTTCCATGGTAAGCTTATAATCTATAAACATTAGATAGTATATGCACAAATATGGGAATATCTTGTAACCGTCATAAAAATTCTTCTTAAAGGGGCCTGAGCTGCCATCTCCAAGGCAAACCCTGTCTGGTTGTGACTGTCTATAATAAGATGAGAGGGAAAGACATGATCAGTAAAGCAAATGAATGAATGAATGACACAATTGTTTCTTTAGGTTTGAGATGTGCATTAAATTGTTCAAAGAAATATTTCCGGAATGTCTCAGCCTTTTTTTATATAGCCATTGAGTGACACCACATGTATTAGAAGTTTCTCCCCCTCTCAATATCTAGAGCTTAACCCTTTTATAGTCACATGTCTGGCTAATTCTAAATCTAAGTTTATTCTATTTTTTTTTCATATTTTTGTATCCCATTCCACACCTACTTAAGTAAAGGGTTTACTTGAGTAAAGGGAGCCATTACATACTGCATATATTAAGTATGCAAAACCTCGCATTCATTAGTATACACTTTAATAATGATATAAAAATAGAGCTAGACTCTTTCATATGAATATTGATCTTTCCATCTGGTTTCTGGAATTTGTAAATGATTCCTTTCTGCTAATGAAGGTAGATGGCAACCCAAGAGAATCGTGAGCAGGCTAATCATGTGGAGAGAAATTAGGTTCAGTAATTGTCAATGACCTGAATGAAGCAGTCTCACTAGGAAACTGCATCAACTTTAAAGGCTTTTTGGAGATAATAGTGATTTTTATCTGGCTTTTCATTTTCCCCATGGTCTTCTAAAATATTCATTTTTCCTGAAAAACTACCTATACTGTACTTCCTTTTAAAGAATGTGCACTTTTTATGAATTCTGACCACTCTCGCTTTTATTGGAGCCAAGTTCAAGTCTACAGTCATGGCCAAAAGTTTTGAGAATGACATAAATATTAATTTTTACAAAGTCTACTGCTTCACTTTTTCTAATGGCAATTTGCATATACTCCAGAATGTTATAAAGAGTGATCAGCTTAACAGCAATTACTTGCAAAGTCAATATTTGGCTAGAAAATGAACTTTATCCCTCAAAACACATTTCAACATCATTGCAGCCCTGCCTTAAAAGGACCAGCTAATCTCTTTTCAGTGATTGCTCCATTAACACAGGTGTGGGCGTTGATGAGGACATGGCTGGAGATCAATCTGTCATGATTAAGTAAGAATGACACCACTGGACACTTTAAAAGGAGACTGGTGCTTGGCATTATTGTTTCTCTTCTGTTAACCATGGTTATCTCCAAAGAAACACGTGCAGTCATAATTGCAATGCACAATAATGGCCTAACAGAGAAGAGTATCGCAGCTAGAAAGATTGCACCTCAGTCAACAATCTATTGCATCATCAAGAACTTCAAGGAGAGAGGTTCCATTGTTGCCAAAAAGGCTTCAGGGCACCCAAGAAAGACCAGCAAGCGCCAGGACAGTCTCTTAAAAGTGTTTCAGCTGCGGGATCGGGCTACCAGCAGTGCAGAGCTTGCTCAGGAATGGCAGCAGGCAGGTGTGAATGCATCTGCACGCACTGTGAGGCGGAGACTCTTGGAGCAAGGCCTGGTCTCAAGGAGGGCAGCAAAGAAGCCACTTCTCTCCAGAAAAAACATCATGGACAGACTGATATTCTGCAAAAGATACAGGCAGTGGACTGCTGAGGACTGGGGTAAAGTTATTTTCTCTGATGAATCCCCTTTTCGATTGTTTGGGACATCAGGAAAACGCCTCATTCGGAGAAGACAAGGTGAGCACTACCACCAGTCTTGTCTCATGCCAACTGTTAAGCATCCTGAAACCATTCATGTGTGGGGTTGCTTCTCAGCCAAGGGAATCGGCTCTCTCACAGTCTTGCCTAAAAACACAGCCATGAATAAAGAATGGTACCAGAATGTCCTCCAAGAGCAACTTCTCTCAACCCTCCAAGAGCAGTTTGGCAATCAACAATGCCTTTTCCAGCATGATGGAGCACTTTTCCATAAAGCAAAGGTGATAACTAAATGGCTCAGGGAACAAAAGATAGAGATTTTGGGTCCATGGCCTGGAAACTCCCCAGATCTTAATCCCATTGAGAACTTGTGGTCAATCATCAAGAGACGGGTGGACAAACAAAAACCTAAAAATTCTGACAAAATGAAAGCATTGATTGTGCAAGAATGGACTGCTACCAGTCAGGATTTGGTCCAGAAGTTGATTGAGAGCATGCCAGGGAGAATTGCAGAGGTCCTGAAGAAGAAGGGTCAACACTGCAAATATTGACTTGCTGCATTAACTCATTCTAACTGTCAATATAAGCTTTTGTTACTCATATGTTTCCAATTATTATATTTCTGTCTGTGATAAAAACATCTGTAAAACACACATAAAAACCAGAGGGCAGCAGATCATGTGAAAATATAATATTTGTGTCATTCTCAAAACTTTTGGCCATGACTGTATATAGATGTATCATTACCATTCTTTTTCTTTACATTGTCCTGTGAAAGTCTGCACCAGTTTATAATCCCTGCGTTGCCTATGCCACCTACTCGTACAGATTTTCCAGACCCATCCCTTCTTAGTAGGTTTTACTGCATTTTCCACATTTGGCCATCTGGACATACAGAAGGACTTGTCGAAAGAATTCCAAAATCAGGAGCTTGATATGGCTTTCCTTGCTGGTGATGCAGAGCCTGTGTTTGGTGTCTGGTGTGAAGTAATAGTCAGGTGTAAGGAGTAATTCATCAGCCACACACTGGTTTTAGGCCACAATTTCTACCATCTGCAGCCTGGGCAGGTGCCAAAGGCATGATAATCTTGTAATATTTCTATAGCTACAGACGCGTGCTATAAATATTGCTATAAACTGTGCCGCCTAACCCTGTGTACATGGATTGGATCAGATCATCATATTTTGCTAATTACACCTTATATTGTCAATCCAGTTTAGAAAAATATTTGCATTTTGTTACAGTACTATCATAGGGCCCTTTGATATATCTGTAACCCTCGAGATAAATACAACCTGCACTTGATCAGTATTATTAAACAAGACACTTGGTCCATTTTCAGCTAATCGTGGATTTTTTTTGGGCTCGGTATTATCCTTTTATCATAGACAGTATATCATTGACAAGTCTTACGAGGATCCAGTGTCGTCATATAGAAGTTTGTCTTTCCAGTTATCCCAGACGTGATGTAACTTGGTACATACGTTAGTGAAAAATCAATTGCAAAATAGTCTCGGTAAAGCACAGTATCCTACTTTGTTGGAGTAAACAGGACCGGAGTCGTAAAAAGTGGGGAGTTATTTGGCTCTACTTGCTTTTAAGGCTTAGATAAGAGAGAAAGGAAAATGCATAGGTTCATTTCAGGTCACGTTGGAAATGGCCTGAACACAGTTGGCTTTACTGAGATATGATTTCACACAGTACTTTTCGTCTTTATGAGTACGTTTGGCAAGAACAGCTCATTCAGTCACGAACATGCCAGTTCTGAAGCTTCCAGGAAGTCAACTCCACCCTCCCCCCTTTTTTTTTAGCAAAAGTTCAGAATTCCTTTTAATGTGTTGTTTTGAAAATCCCTTTAATGGAGGAAATTTACACAAGTCGAAACGGTTGATATTTATCCAAAACTTGATTCCAGGGCTGTACTAAAACTGTTTTTCTAAGAGTGTTTGAGGCACAGCTGTATGCAATTAAAGAGCGTAATATTAAAAGCATGTGTATGGGAGATCTATTATGATAGAACTGTTCCATATAAAATGGAAGAACAGAGGAGCTTGGAGCTCTGATTGATTCATGCATTGTTGTGTTCTGTGTGTGATCTTTTGGGGATATGTTTTTCAAGTCCGTTTACACACTGTGTTGAGTAGGCGGAAACAACTGTGCAATCTGCGTTCACAGAAAGCACACAGAATATTTCAGCATTTACGTCACAATGTTCTCTGTAGGCACAACTAACAAATTGCTCGGTTTGGATTTTTCTCTTCTTTTTTTTTTCGTTTATGATTTGGAAACCCGAGTTGAATTTATTCTAAGGAATGTTCTCTCCTGGTTATTCACTTGTTTTATTTCAGATTCTTTCACAATAGCGTGGAAGTTAACAGGAGACATAAACTAATAGGGCAATTTATAATGCAACTCACAGCTGCTATTGGCACAATTACCTTTTTTTTCTGGCTGTTATTACAGTACTGTATATATTGAAAAAGGAAACAATCCTGTGTGTAACCCCCACCGGTACAAAAAAAAGATAAGGATATCGATTAAAAGTTAAACCTAAAAAGGTTCTGCATTCATCAGTTGATTGTGATAATGCCAGCTCCTATGCTTTAGGAATAGAGATGAGTACAACTCTTGAGTCAGGCAAAAAAATGGATGAATATGTCCAGCAGATTCTATTTGGTGTGAATAAATTCTGTCCAAATTTAAACTTCCCCAACAGCCTGAGGAAGGATGAATAATAATAAAAAAAAAACCTTTACACTTATGTTTCCTCACCTGTTGACACCTATGCTGCCTCAGCTGCCTGGTCCTCCATGCCAGTCTTCTGCTCTTTAGGGTTCCAGTTCTTTCTCCATTCCATTGAGGTAAGTCAATTTTACATCTGTGAATGGCCACAATTGGCCACATGATAGTATTGACTTGGGCTCACCCCCAATTTACCATGTAAGGCCAATTACAGGTCTCAGATTGACCTCACATGCCAGAATGGATGAAGAACAGAAGACTTAAGCTGAGGAATGGGACTTGTGACAATGTAAGAACAGGTGACTAAAGAAATGGGACTTGTGACAATGTAAGAACAGGTGACTAAAGGAATGGGACTTGTGACAATGTAAGAACAGGTGACTAAAGGAATGGGACTTGTGACAATGTAAGAACAGGTGACTAAAGGTTAATATGAAAGATTTTTTAATATTAATTATTTTCTGGCTCAAAGAATCATAAATCAGATCCCCCAAATTTGGTCTAACGGTTTGACCATGTGTTCCTTGGCTGACCAGTCATCTGAATAGTTACCATGTAATTTTTCATTAGCGTTAAAAGCTGTAAATGGATTGACAGATAAATAAATAATAGGTAGAGTAAAAAATATTGTATACTATTATATTATTTTATATTCAGTGGTTTAAGAAAATGTGATGAAAAAGTAATAGTAGACATTCTTGTAATGTTACACTAAATGTCACAGCGTCTATGAAGTCTTATGACAGAATCTGTTCTTTCATCTGTGATATGCATCTAATTGGCATGAAGAATGCAATAACGGTTCCTTACCTTGTCTAGATTGTGTGGAGAAAAGAGAATGGTTCTTAGCATGCAAATTGCTGGATGTGCTTTCTCATTTGACAGAATAGAATTAGGACTGAGGCTTTGGTTCATTTCTTCAACCACCTTGTCTTCTTAATAATGGTAGGATGCAATGAACTCTAGTCTTCAAGTGACACCATGCACAGTCAGGGACTCCTCCTGAATAAAGATGCCACAATGGAAATACTAAATGAACGCAGCATAAAGGAAGATCAGGAGCGTTTCCTCTTGTATACATATCTCTATATCTATGGGAAACATCATCACAACTGTGTTTTATTGAAAGCTATACAGAAGTGTAATAGAATTGTAGTAGAAAGATTCAATGCTTTTGCTATCGAGTTTTATGGCAGGTTCGTTCTGATATTCTTTACTTAGCCATGAAAGTCCAGAAAGAAATATTACAGAATACCTCCAGTTTTGAATACATCTGTTCTGACCTATCTAAGGGATATTGACCTAAACATGTTATCACTGAATGTTTTATTTTAAAAGTTTAAAAGGAATCTGTCAGCATGATCTCACAAATCATATGTACATGTATCTCTCTGAAAGACAAGTCCAGCAACACCTTTCCATAGCCAGTCTGTTTCTCCTATACTTAGAAATCAGCTTCTGAAATGATATGTGAATGAGGTTGAAGGACTGATGAAGATTTGAAGCTTACGTCACCCCAGCTCTATTCCACATTAAACACTACCTCCTCCAGCCTGTCTGTTGGCTCCTTTGCTTGAATACACACAGCACAGAGGCTGACAGTCAAGTAGGAGGAGGTAGCAGGGAATGGTGAATAGAGCTGGAGTGACAAAGGCTTTAAATCTTCCATAGTCCTTCAGCCTCATTTGCATATCAATTCATTTGCTGATTTCATATCAATGGAGGAACAAACTGGCCATGTCAAGGTATTATTGGATGTGTCTTTTAAAGAGCTAAATGGCATGCACAGTTTGGGGTGTCAAATCCTGTTGTCAGATTCCCTCTAATACCTGAATTTTATTGCACCTATTTATCACTTTATTCTGATGTAATCCCTATATGTAGTAGCGCATTATGCTGGGACTGTGTTTCCCCCTTGAGAGGGGAAAAGAGTTGTCCGTTGTTTTCTCCATTATAGCAATTAATGTCTATTTTTTAATATCCCATTAATTTCATGGTTTTGTTGAGCTTTGTAACCAAATTATGTTTATTGTCCCAGGGCATCACTATTTCTAAATTCTGAAAACTTCAAGTAGTAGTTAAAACTTTCCTGTCATTCTGCTTGTACAGCTCTCATAGAGACCTACTCCAGGTAACAAATAATCCAGTGTAGCCTGATTGTCATACTTACTCCAATCCTCCTCACTTTATAAGCTAAGGACAAATTGGAAGGTTACCATGAACTAGGTGACTGCAAGATCAGACTACACAGGGTTTGTTTCTTGTCTATTAACATGAAGGCGTAAAGGCTGGCAATGGAAAGATACAAAATAAAATGGCTAAAAATAATGAATAATATAATATAATAAATTCCGGCACACAAAATATTGCAGAAGAAAGTCACTCTTTATTGAATGAACCACACACAGGTGAAAAAAAAGAAGTGGTTCATCCAGGAATATATCTATACGGTAAGATTAATCCAAAAATATATCCTCTTCTGGGACGCGGTACTCCGTTACAATGACTTCATTAATTATAGGTACTTCTTGAAAATGGCTGAATTATGCCTAAACGTTGATGAAATATTAATGTACCTGGATACACCTATGAGATATATTTTTGGATTAATCTTACCGTATAGATATATTCCTGGATGAACCACCTCTTTTTTTTACCTGTGTGTGATTCATTGAATAAAGAGTGACTTTCTTCTGCAATATTTTGTGTGCCGGAGTTTATTATATTATATTATAGTACTATTTTTCTCCTGAGCACCAACTAAATAGTGAGCACCCCCCTTTAAATTCATTATTAAAAATAATGAATGTTCAGAGAATGTGATTTATTCCAATATTCAGTTTCAGATGGGCTGTGGTTCATGTATGTGAGCAATCATTTAAACGATGAACAATGTGAACTTATCTCATGACTAGCAAACAATGTCAGACAAGTGTTTACACAAGATGGGAAATAGTGAATAAAATGGTTGGCTGGTGATCGTTACACGGTAACATCAGACATCGTGCACTGTGTTCACACCAACAGATAATCTGATGTTTCAATGTTCAAATCACAGAAGTGATACTGTTTATTTTGAATACAGAAATTCATAAGGTCTTGTGTAAACATTTCTGTTGATACTGTACAAATAACAGTTAATGAAATTAATGAAGCAAATACATTTTCAATAACTACTAGAAAGCAGATCTGAGGCCCTGGAACTTTGATTTGCAGCTAAGTAATTCTCTATGAATTGAATGTTCTTTTTTTATGTTCATGGGTCTTTCCAGACCCCAAAGAATGAAAAATTTAAGATGTGCAAAATAAAAACTACTTGTACTCACCTTACCCCTCACCTCTCCAAACCGTCCGCCCCTCACCATCACTCGTCCATCCGTGCATCTTATCACCATTATTGAGAGCTCAATCCTCAGTGCTCTTCTTGCACAAGCACTCATAAGGTCAAGATGTCATGACATCATAATATGCGTCTTGACCTTACACGTTCACGTGAGAATTCAGCTGTTGTTGGTTGGTGATAAGAAGATGCGGCGAGGGCCAGACTGGTAATGGTGAGACACAGATGGGCCGGAGAGATGAGCAGTAAGGTGAGTATAAGTATTTTTTATATTTTTAAACCTTTTGATGGCTATTTATGTTTTAGCAAAATGATGGTCAGCCATTCCTTTGAATGTGAACAAAAGCAAATTACAAGAAATAGCTGCATTTTGGCAAATACAAATGTTGGTGATATTTGAGTAGAATTCAATTCCGCTCAGATATCTTTGTTCATGTCTGTGGATCAAAAATATGTATTTGTTACATTGCTCCAACTTCTACTGAACTTTAAATGAGTGAACAATTTCTTTTTGCATTACATCATTTTTAAAAGTCGAGTGAGAATTTTTTTGTTCTGCCAGCGCATTTCGTGCAGAACGAACAGGTGTTTTTGGGGCATGTCGTTCAGTTGCACAACCCATTCACATTACACAATTGTTGTAAATGATGGGTCACTTACACTAGGAACTGATAATTATCAGCAGTGTCGGACTGGCCCACCGGAGAATCGGAGGATTTTCCGGTGGGCCCAGGCACTGACATCTGCTGGCATACAGGGCAGGCAGTTGCCTAGGACCCCCACTGCTCCAGGGGCCCCCAGCCATTGGTGTGACACTAATAGCGGCACACCACGCAGCTGCTATGGGGCACATGAATCAGGGGGGCCCGCCCGGTGCCAGCGGAGCAGCAGCAGATGTCAGGAGGCAGAAGCCGGCTGCTGCGGCTAAAGCCTGTCCCCGCTGCTAAAGAGAAAAGAATATTCACTCTTCCCCACACCCCATGACCGTGGAGAGGAGTGAATATTCATTTCACTTTAATAGCGGGCAGTGTTAGCCGCAAGCTGCGGCTAACACTTCCCACTATCAGGGCCAGAAGACCAGGGCCCCCGCTCCCACAGCAGCCCACAGTCCACGCAGCTGCTATGGGACCTGAAAGTCAGGGGAACCCAGTGCCAGAGCTGCCCCCAGTGCGCGCCGCATTCAACATACAGTTGAAAGCAATAATGGAGGGGAAAGCATCAGATGATTCTCCTTTTACCATCATTCCCCTCTGCCTCTGACCCAGCACATGCGCAATGACATCATTTCATTGCATACTCGCTGTGTGCCTTGCAGACGGCAGTGCAGCTGCTGATACTGGAGCAGAGCTGGAATCAGCGTGGGAAAGAGGAGGAGAGGTGAGTATTTTGTTTGGTTTGTTTTATAGATATATAAAAGCAGGGCAGCACGGTAGCTCAGTGGTTAGCACTGCAGCCTTACAGCGCTGGAGTCCTGAGTTCAAATACCACCAAGGACAACATCTGCAAGAAGATTGTATGTTCTCCCCGTGTTTGCGTGGGTTTCCTCCAGGAACTCTGGTTTCCTTCCAAATTCCAAAGACATACTGATAGGGAATTTAGATTGTGAGCCCATCGGGGACAGTGATGATAATGTGTGCAAACTGCAAAGAGCTGTGGAATATGTTAGTGCTATATAAAAATAAAGATTATATATAATCTTGGCCATAAGACTGCGGGGCTGGATAATATTCTATGGGGGGCGCTTACATTATATTCCATGTGGGGCTGCATTATACTCTGAGGGTATACATTATATTCTGTTGGGGCTCCATTATATTCTGTGGGGGGAGGCTGCATTATACCCTATGAGGGGGTTGCATTATATTCTGTGGGGGGAGGCTGCTTTATACCCTATGAAGGGGCTGCATTATAATAATCTTTATATATAGCGCTAACATATTCTGCAGCGCTTTACAGTTTGCACACATTATCATTGCTGTCCCCGACGGGCTCACAATCTAGATTCCCTATCAGTATGTTTTTTGGAGTGTGAGAGGAAACCCACGCAAACACGGCAAGTATATACAAACTCTTTGCAGATGTTGTCCTTGGTGGGATTCGAACCCAAGACACCAGCACTGCAAGGCTGCAGTGCTATCCACTGAGCCACCATGCTGCCTTATGAGGTGGCTAGATTAGACCCTAAGAGGGGACTGCATTAATTCTATGAGGGGGCTGCATTATATTCTATGAGGGGCTACATTATATTCTATGATGGGGCTACTTTATATTCTATGAGGGGGCTAACCGAACCCCTGCTACAAACTGTAATTAAAACGTGTACTATTTTATATTACACCCTGATATTAGCATGTTTGATGGTCTTTTATTTATTTTTATGTAGCTACATAGTGGGCCCCAAATATGATTTTCTCTTGTGGACCCAAGATTCTCCAGTCTGATGCTTAGCTGACTGCGAGATCAAACTACACAGGGTTTGTTTATTGTTGATTATCATGAAGATACATGGGTTGACAATAGAACAATAAAAATGGATGCAAAAAATAATGACTCTTCAGAGAGGGAGATTTATTTGATTTTTCAGTTTTACGTGAGGCTGCTGTGTCTAGCTCTTGTTCTCATGTAAGAAATGAGCCTTTGAATGAGCCTTTGACTTTCTGGTGGGCCCTCAAAACCTGAATAAAGGAGCAATCCAAAAAATATAGCAGCACTGCAGGATGAATTTTACTGGGTGACTGGGTTTTAAGAATGTAACAATTACTGGTTAGAACATTCTCTAGTTTGCAAGTATGACCTTATAAAGAACACTTTTATAAAAGTACTTGTTAGGTCAGGATCACACATGCGAGAAACAAGGCCGAGTCTCGCATGTGAATTCCCAGCACTGCCGCCGACACTCGGGAGCGGAGTGAGCAGCTGCATAGAAATACATGCAGCCGAACGCTCCGCTCCCGAGTGCCGGCGCCAGTGCTGGGATTTCATATGCGAGACTTGGCCGTGTTTCTCGCATGTGTGCTCCCAGCCTTATACTGTATTTCAACTTATTGTGGACAAGTAAGAATTACGAATTATGTGGCCAAATGGTGTGATATCCTAGAATTTGAGAAGTAGATAATGGCTGTGATTTTGTTTTCTTCTGAAATTTGAAATTTGAAAGCAAACTTTAGAATTTTTTCAATCAACTGCAGTCTTTAACCACTTCAGGACTGGGACATTTCCCTACCCCCACTTCCCTGTTCCTGACCAGGCAAATTTTGGAGTTAAATAGTACATGTTCTTTAACGGCTCTAACAAATTTCTCATGCAGGTATTCACTTTTTTTCTTTCTTTTCACAATGCATGGATCTTAAAAGACATTTTAAGGGCATTTTAACATATTAATACAATATTTTTATTGTTGATTTCAGCCTTCTACCTTGATAGCAGAGCATACTGGGTCTCCTAAGACCCAGCAGCTACTATGTCCTCCCTACACCTAGTGATAACAGGACCACTGGGTCCAGGAAAGCAAGCCCTTTAGTGCTTTCAAGTCTGCATTCACAAGCACTTATTGCTGTGCATAAATCAATCAAGAAAACAAACACGGGAATAAGGGTCCCTTCACACATAGCGACTCACCAAACAGGCATCTCTCAGCAGCTATCAGGACAGCGACTATGCGGGTAACAAGCGATGCACGTCGCTTAGTTACCCACAGTGTACGTTAGATACCAGCGCGCTGGTGCAGGGAGTTGGTGACCAAGGTAAACAGCGGGTTTCTAAGCGCCGCCCGGCGCTTAGAAACCCGCTGTTTACCTTGGTTACCAGCTCCCTGCACAAGCGTGCTGGTATCTAACGTACACATCAAGTTTCTAAGCGCCGCGCGGCGCTTAGAAACCCAATGTTTACCTTGGTTACCAGCTCCAGCTAGCTGATCGCTGGTCTCCCGCCATCCACAAGCAGCGATGCGTGCTGGCCAGCGGGAGACCAACGATCAAAAAAAGGTCCAGGACATTCGAGCACGATCAGCTATACCCGGTAGGGGGGCCTGTCGCTGATAAGTGTCACACACAGCGATATCGCTGGGGAGATCGCTGTTGCGTCACAAAACTTGTGACTCCGCAGCGATCTCACTAGCGATATCGCTTAGTGTGACGGAGGCTTAAGTCACTGTTATCTTCTCTGTTGGGAATCTGGCTTTGTCTGACATCTCACTCCCACCCTCACAGCTTCACAATCGTGTGCAAACTGCTTACTCTGAGCTTACATTTTAGCACACCTTTGCAAAGAAAAGTGTGGACTTCCCAGAGATTTGTAATCTATGGGCAGTCAGGAATTAGTTAAAAAAAACATTAACTAGGTTGTCCATGACTTTGACATTAAAGGCCTATCTCTAGGCTATCAATATCCACTTGGTGGAGGTCCAACACCTGACACATCCAGCAATCATTTTATGTCTGTTGCTATTGTGTAGCCCTGGTACACAATACCAGGAGGATGAGTGGAGAGGTAACAGTTAAGGGCTCTTCATAACATCACGTACACTTCTGACACACCCAGCAGGGTGTGGAGGGGAGTGGTGAGCAGTCAGTTTCCTGTTCTTGGACAGAGTAGACGTGTCCAGTCTGAGCCTGTTTAGCAGTTCAGAAAGTGGAGGCTAGTACAGGTGGCCTAGTTCACCTCAGCCTAGTCAGAGCTGTGCCCCACTGGAAGACAGACTGAGATATCTATTAAGAGTCGAGCAAATCGAAGGGCAAAGTGGAAGGAATATTTAAAAGTGCTTTTGGATTGGAGAAGTCCTGCACATTGCTACCGGTCACTGGGGACCGAAGGATCACTATAGCTTCAAGCATAGTGGTAAGAAAACCAGAGGCTTACCGGACCTTAGGTCGTGGCAAGCAGCCCTGAAGAGTCAGTACGTAACTGGGGTCAGGGGGAGTGAGGACCTTGAGTCAGTGCACGACAAGATAGGAATTCAGCTCTCTCACAGGAAGGCTCCAACCACAAAACTGACCGGGCCGTACAGCTTTGGAATAGCTGGAATTATAGAGGGAACTACGCTTCAAGCTGGTTGGACTCATCATCATTGGACAGTAAAGGAGGCCCCTAACTTGCTTAGCCGTTGCCTCAAAGCTCATCCTCCATCAACCCCATCAGCCTCCCTGGGAACTGCCTTACCATCTTACAAGTAAAGGTATGGAAAGACGCTGACGGTGTGAGACTGAGTTATTTATTTGCATGCCTGCACAATCCCTATATAACTACCGACCTGAGGGAAGAGTCCCACCTGTAGGGGACCCGTCATCTAGCTGCCTCACCATCCCCTCAGAGATCTACAGCAGCGCTGGTACAAATTACCAGAAGACTACAGGTGGCGTCACGAACTGTATATAAATCTATCCCCTGTAAATATTCCCCCCAACATACGCCAGACCGCCAGGGCCACAGACCGAGCCACCGCTACCTGTGACAACCCCATAGACTTCCATGGGCTCGGCTCTGAGTACCCCATTGCCCTGGTAACCCACAATTGTGGTGGCGGGTCGACACAAAACTTTGGCGTCACGAACAGGATACGAAACTTGCAGCATTGCGAGCCCTGTGTGCCTGTGGAGTGTTTTGGTGAAAAAGACTGTTGCTGTTGTTTGGCGCCAAATACCGCCATATTTGCCGCCAGATTCGCGCCCTAAGGCGCTGGAGAAGAAGGTGGGCGTACCTGAAAGAGCGCGCAGAGTCTTGGACACGCCCCTGGCTCTGACTCATCGGCAGGTCCTGCAACAGGAAGTGAACGCTCTGACATCAGAGCGCCTGCGACGAAGGTCCTGTTCCCACTGCGGTGCCTGTGAAATAGCAGCGTCTGAAACCGGTAGGCTCCGTTTAACCAAGGGGGCGCTAAGATGTCACAACAACCGGCTGACAGTGCGGCCCCGGCCGGAGGCCCCAATCCCGCACCGCCTGGTATTGTAGCGCCAGATGGGGGCGCAGGCCCTGCACCCAGTCCGGTAGTCCCGATCATGCCACTAACGCTCCCATATATGCCTGGGGCGAAATGGCTTCCCCAGTACAGCGGTGAGCCAGGCACATTAGCAGGCTTCAAGCGGAAGTTATGCAGCATCCTAGAAATGTACTCCATGCCTGAGAGACAAAAAGCTGCTGTGCTGATAGGGCAGCTAACTGGCGCTGCTGAGAGGGAAGTGGAGACTTGGGATACCGTTGATCAGGAGTCGGTACCTGCGATCTTCCTTAAGCTGCATGCCATATTTGAAGACCACACAGAAACGGATCTCCGGATGGCCTTCTACCACTGTTCACAACAGCCAGGTGACAGCATCCGGGACTACGCTTGCCGACTACAAGGAGCCCTGAGAGCTCTTAAGCAGGTTAATAATTTAAATGCTATTGATGAGAATAAAATGCTGAAAGAACAATTTATACAGGGATTGAGATCCCAAGAGGAACGCAGAACTGTAAATTGGTGGTCCTTAGATCATCCGGATGCTACCTTTGATGCCCTAAAGGACATGGCAATAAAAGGGCTGCGGCCCCTGGGCACACCTGAGGTGGCAACTCAACATCATCAGGCTGAAGTCACTCTGGAACCGGCAGTACCCCTCTTTTCCCCGTTAGTGGCCGAAGCCAAAGCGCAGGTGACACCTCCCAGTGAATTGGATTGTCTGCGCTCAGAGGTGCGCCAGCTGACTAAAAATCTGGCTGCTGTGATGAGTGCCCTGCAACTGCGGAAAGAGGAAGAAGGGAAGATCGTGTTAGCTGACTGCCCAGAAGACGTCCCGTGGATGCACCGGAGAAGGAAGAAGACGTCGCCCCCCCGGAGGAGGACAACGCCACCCCCAGGAGCAACCCCTGATCAACACCCTCCTCGTCGAGAGATCATCTGTTACCGATGCAACCGGAAAGGTCATCTGTCGCCACAGTGTCCTTTAAACGGGCAGAACCTGGTCCGAGGGCCAACACCCAGGAGAATACCCGTCAGGCCCCCCTAGACTGGAACCGCAGGTATGTGGGTGGGCGACCCTACCTGTCTATCATCTTAGATGGTATTGCAGTTCCGGCATTGTTAGACACTGGGTCCCAGGTGACCCTAATACCTGATGCCCTATATACTAAGTACTGGTCAATGGACAGTCTTAAACCCCCGAGCCCTGACTTTACCGTGTATGCTTCTAATGGTCTTCCTGTAGAAGTACTTGGGACAAAATGTGTAGATGTAAAGGTGGGCAGAGAGGAGTTGAAAGACCAGGGGCTTCTGGTAGTAAAGACTGTAAATGAGGAGAACGGTTTAAATATAATTTTGGGTACTAACATTATCGGTAATTGTTTGGGAGAAGTTGTGTTCTTGCTCCAACAGCTCGCTGAGATTGCCCGACCAAGGCAGAGAGGAGTAATCCAAAGAGAGATCCGGGCCCTGGTGTGTCAGCAGCAAGCGAAGCTTACAGACGGCGAAATTGGTAATGTACGGGTCACTGACTCGGATCCTATTGTGATACCCCCAATGAGTGAAATGATCATCTGGTGTAGGGCAGCCATAGGTCTGAGGGGACAGAATTACCAAGCTGTAGTAGAACCCCACCATTCAGAACATAGACCTACACTTATGACTGCTAGAGGAGTAGTAGAAGTGGTGAATGGAAGAGTACCGGTACGGCTTCTCAATTGGGGAGATGATGAGGTAAATTTACCCCGTTATGCAACCATTGCTAAACTTCATGCTGTCGACAATAATTCTATTCTCCCGGCTGAGTCCTTAGACTCCCGCCAAATAGCGGAGGATAATGACCCGGCAACCCAGGTGGCGGAATGGTGTCAGCAACTCCATGTTGGGACGGACACCACTCCCGCTCACCAGAAGCAAGGGTATTACGGGTGGTGCAAGAGTACGCCCAAGTGTTTAGCAAGAATCCACTTGATTTTGGGATAATTAAGGGAGTACAACATCATATCCCTACAGGCAGTCATCCTCCCATCAAAGAGCGGTATAGGCCCATACCTCCAGCTCATTATCAGAAGGCTAAAGAAATGTTGAATGATATGAAGAAAGCCGGGGTGATAAGGGATAGTTGTAGCCCCTGGGCAGCCCCTCTAGTGCTGGTTAAAAAGAAAGATGGTAGTATGAGAATGTGTGTGGATTACAGGCAGGTGAACCGCATAACACACAAGGATGCATACCCGTTACCACGTATAGAGGAATCTTTAGCTGCTCTGAAAACGGCTAACTACTTTTCTACCCTCGATCTGACTAGTGGTTACTGGCAAGTGGCTGTGGCTGAGGAGGATCGTGAGAAAACGGCTTTCACCACCCCAATGGGGCTCTGTGAGTTCGATAGAATGCCGTTTGGGCTCAGCAGTGCCCCAGGAACATTTCAGAGAGTGATGGAAAACTGTCTGGGACATCTCAATTTTGAAACCGTGCTGCTATACCTAGACGACGTTATCGTGTATTCCAAGACATATGAGGACCATCTGAAGCACCTGGCAGAAGTGTTTGAGTCCCTGTCCAGGTACGGGATGAAGTTGAAACCCTCAAAATGCCATCTACTCAAACAGAAGGTACAATACTTGGGGCACATCGTCAGTTCGGAAGGAGTAGCGCCGGACCCAGAGAAAGTCACTGCCATCCAGAAGTGGCCGGAGCCGAAAAACCTTAAGGAAGTGCGACAGTTCCTGGGACTAACGGGTTACTACAGGAGATTCGTGAAAGATTACACGAAGAAGGCAGCTCCTTTACAGGACCTCCTAGTAGGACAATCCCTAAAGAGCAGAAACCCTCCCTTCAATTGGGGTAAGGAACAGGCTGAAGCATTCCAAAAGATGAAAGAGATCCTTACAGGTGAAGAGATCTTAACCTATCCTGATTACAGCCAACCGTTCCTGTTGTACACCGACGCCAGTAATGAAGGTTTGGGAGCAGTTCTCAGTCAGAAGCAGAATGGCCAAGAAAAAGTCATCGCATATGCCAGCAGAAAACTCAGGCCAACTGAGAGGAATCCGGAAAATTATAGCAGCTTCAAGCTGGAGTTTCTGGCGCTGGTCTGGGCCATTACTGAAAGATTTAAGCATTATCTGGCCTCTAATCAGTTCACTGCGTTTACAGATAACAACCCGTTAACGCACCTGGAAACTGCCAAGCTGGGTGCCATGGAGCAGCGATGGATGGCTCGGTTGTCCAATTACCAGTTTACTATCAAGTACCGGGCAGGTCGAAAGAATGCTAATGCTGACGCGTTGTCCCGAAGGCCGCATGACTCTGACACGGAAGAAGAATCGGACGACCTGGAAGAAATTGAGCTACCTGCGTTCCATCGAAATGGGGTAGTCCACGAGCATCGAGTCCACAGAAAGCAGTATGGTGCAACATTAAATCCTTTACCCCATCACAGTTGGAAAGAGACTCAGGACAGTGATCCAGTGGTCAGCCGCATCAAGGAGTTGTTAAGACAGGAAGGCTCCTCTTTGGAAAAGGATGCACCTATGTCAGCAAAGCTCCTGTGGAACGAGAAAAGCAGGTTGTTCCTATACCGTGAGAAGTTGTGCAGGAGATACGTCAACCCCAGAACCCATGAAATGGTCTGGCAAATAGTGGTCCCCAAGGCAGACGTCCCAATGGTGTTGGAAGCGTACCACGATCAAGCAGGACACTTTGGTTGGAGAAAGCTGGAGACCCTGTTGAGATGCCGGTTCTACTGGGTAGGGATGCGCAGCTCCATTGAGAGGTGGTGTCGGAACTGTGGACCCTGTGGTCTCAGAAGAAAGGACTACGGTAGTCAGAAGGCACCCCTGCAACCTATCCGGACGACTCGTCCCCTGGAGATTGTGGCCCTGGACCACGTCAAATTGTCGCCAAGTAGATCTGGATACTCATACGCCTTGACCATGGTGGACCATTACTCCAGATTTCTGGTGGTTGTTCCAGTTAAGGACCAGACCGCAGTGACGGCAGCGAAAACCTTTCAAGCAAGCTTCTGCAGACCGCATGGGTATCCGGAGCAAGTATTAACCGATCAGGGACCTGCTTTCGAAGCTGATTTATTCAAGGAATTCTGTCACATGTACGGGTGTAAGAAAATTAGAACAACACCATACCACCCTCAAACCAACGGTCTTTGCGAGAAAATGAACCATATCGTCCTTGATTTGTTGAGATCCATACCGTTGGAAGATAGGAATCGATGGCCGGACTTACTACCTGATTTGGTTGATTTGTATAACCATATACCTGTAAGTTCAACTAACTGCACTCCAGCCTATCTTATGAGAGCAAGGCCCGGAAGACTACCAATGGATCTAGAACTTGGAGTGGTAGAACCGGAGGCAGACGACGCCGTTGAAAACTGGGACATCAATCGGCAAGAGCAATACAGAAGAGTGCAAATCTGTGTAGAGGAAAGTCTCAACAAGGCACGGGAGAAACAGGAAGATATTTACAACAGAAATGCTCCTGCCAAGCCTTTGATGCCTGGAGAGGTAGTATTAAAAAAAAAAGGAAGATGCACAAATTGGATAACCAGTGGGAGCAAGAACCCTACGTCGTACAAGATTCTAAATATGACAACAGAAAAGTTTGTATCATCAGTAAGGACGGAGGAAGAACAATAACCACTGTGTCCAGAGACCATTTGAAATTGTGTCCAGAACCCTTAAAGCGTTGTGAAAAGAACCCTGTCATCAATCAAGAAGAAAGGAAAGAAGAGGTCATACACACGGATCTGGGAGATTTTCCTGCGGATTGGCCTAGACTGGGAGATGCTGTAATAGTTCCGGTGTTGCAGTTTTATCAGCCACAAGAGGAAGTTCTACCTCCAGTTGTGCCCGTGGTGCCAGTTGAGCCAGTTCAGGAGTTACCCATTCCAGCAACACCTCAACCTACGGAATCTCAAGAAGGATCATCAGAAGCAGCGCCCCATACTATGGGATCCCCTGGTGAAGCTGACTCACACCGCCCAGCCATCAGTACGCTTGCCAGATCCATAGAAAGATTGAGGCAGTTCTATAGTTTGCCGTTACGCAGTGCAGACAGATCGCAACTTGATATACCTGAAGCTACTCCACGTAGATCAGAGCGAATCACAAAAGGGAAGTTACCCATTAGATATCAGCAGTGATTATAACGAATTGATGTGAATATTGTAAAAAGTCTATATATATATATGTTTTTTTCCTATTATGTCTTATAATGGACTCAGAGGCTGAGGACTGAGCCAGCCCAAAAACTGTATCCTGTGAATAGTTGCACTTTGTGCCTTTTAATGGTTTCACACGAAGCCTTGACTTACCTCTGAACAGAAAACCCGTGTGGTGTGGCACTGAGTGAGGTCTGCATTCGGATGTCCTGCAGCCCACCCAGGACCCACGTTGAAGGTTTGGTGCGGGTCCTTCACAAGCATATTGTCTATTTATATGAAAATGTTATTTAATATTTGTATTTTTCTATAATGTTTTGTTTTGCAACGTTCAAGACATCTTTACCTCCCGAATGGGACGAGTTAATGTTTATTGTTGATGTTTAATGCATAAACAAAATGTCTCTTTGTATTTTACAGCCCGGGAGTGCTGTCGTTTACCATGGGGGAATGTGTAGCCCTGGTACACAATACCAGGAGGATGAGTGGAGAGGTAACAGTTAAGGGCTCTTCATAACATCACGTACACTTCTGACACACCCAGCAGGGGTGTGGAGGGGAGTGGTGAGCAGTCAGTTTCCTGTCCTTGGACAGAGTAGACGTGTCCAGTCTGAGCCTGTTTAGCAGTTCAGAAAGTGGAGGCTAGTACAGGTGGCCTAGTTCACCTCAGCCTAGTCAGAGCTGTGCCCCACTGGAAGACAGACTGAGATATCTATTAAGAGTCGAGCAAATCGAAGGGCAAAGTGGAAGGAATATTTAAAAGTGCTTTTGGATTGGAGAAGTCCTGCACATTGCTACCGGTCACTGGGGACCGAAGGATCACTATAGCTTCAAGCATAGTGGTAAGAAAACCAGAGGCTTACCGGACCTTAGGTCGTGGCAAGCAGCCCTGAAGAGTCAGTACGTAACTGGGTCAGGGGGAGTGAGGACCTTGAGTCAGTGCACGACAAGATAGGAATTCAGCTCTCTCACAGGAAGGCTCCAACCACAAAACTGACCGGGCCGTACAGCTTTGGAATAGCTGGAATTATAGAGGGAACTACGCTTCAAGCTGGTTGGACTCATCATCATTGGACAGTAAAGGAGGCCCCTAACTTGCTTAGCCGTTGCCTCAAAGCTCATCCTCCATCAACCCCATCAGCCTCCCTGGGAACTGCCTTACCATCTTACAAGTAAAGGTATGGAAAGACGCTGACGGTGTGAGACTGAGTTATTTATTTGCATGCCTGCACAATCCCTATATAACTACCGACCTGAGGGAAGAGTCCCACCTGTAGGGGACCCGTCATCTAGCTGCCTCACCATCCCCTCAGAGATCTACAGCAGCGCTGGTACAAATTACCAGAAGACTACAGGTGGCATCACGAACTGTATATAAATCTATCCCTGTAAATATTCCCCCCAACATACGCCAGACCGCCAGGGCCACAGACCGAGCCACCGCTACCTGTGACAACCCCATAGACTTCCATGGGCTCGGCTCTGAGTACCCCATTGCCCTGGTAACCCACAATTGTGGTGGCGGGTCGACACACTATCATCACCAAAAGTGAACAGTGATCACTAGAGCTCTTGAATGGGAAATGAACTGGAGTACTGGAGAATGGCCACTACACAGTGTATGGAGCAGTAGTCTTCTAGCTCTGTACACTGTTTACTTCCAGCCACTGTGGCACCTTTAAAGGGACTGTCCACGGCATTCATATTGATGGACAACCCTTTCCAGCTCTAAAGGGAGCAAAAAAAATTTAATTACAAAATGCAAGTGTGAAATGAGCCTACATGCCAAACAGCAATACATAAGGAACGTGTGGTAAAACTTGTGTGTAGTTAGGTGCTGAGCATCTTCCCCCAAAAAATCTGTAACAGTACTGTCACACATGGTGATGCTGGCGCCTTATTATTGGTAGCGATGAATGCAATTATTTTAAAAATAGACTTAAACCTTGTAGACAATTAAAATATCATAAAAAATCAGTTATGTGGCTAAAACAGAGATTGGGATGGACAGAAAAAGGCAAGTGCAGCACACGATTGATCGCTTCCCCATATGAAAGCATTATAATGTTGTGACAAAGACCATGATCACTATGAAGAATCATTTACTGGATGGCATGTTGCATTTTTTTTAAATATTATTTTATATGCTGCACATCTATCAGTTCTCAGAATTCTGGTTTCTATATAACACTACCCATCCCACTGAATGACAACTTTCTGTGCATGCTGTGCATAGGCGGAAAGCTGCCAGTTAGTATTGGAGTGGAGTCACATAAAGCTCATGAATAGGAGGGACTACATGGCATCAGGTTTACTAGTCCTGTAGAGATAATCTCTGCTAATAAAAATGAGATTTTATATTTAAACAACAGCATGCAGCCCAGTAACTGACACATCACTGAAATCAGCGTGTCTGTCTTCTCTAAATTATGCTGCTTTCAGAATAGGTGGAAAAACACCTGTCTTTAAAGACTTTTCACCAGTTTAAGCATGTTAAACTGGCCACATCATGGAATAGTGGCTGCAGACCTGAGTAAAACGTAGTTATTTTTTAAGTTCTCCTCTTTGTTGCAGAGATATTAGCTTGTAAAGTTTAGCTTTCAATTTATGATATAGTTCAACAGGGTGATACCATTTGTCCATGGTGGCATATATTTCTTCTTCTGCATGAGGTTATTCAGACATAAGCAGGCATCAAGCAGGGGAGAAAAAATATGCCTTCCTCTCCTCAATGATTTCTGCAACTGAGTAGAGATAAATAATTCTAAACCACCCAGAACGCTTCTCACAGTGTTGTGAGCTCTCAACCTTCCCCCACACTGACTGCTGTAAGTTTAGATCTGGAAATGTTTGTAATGATACATAATTCAGTTCTGCTTCATCTCTTCACTGTAACTGCAGAGATCAGTGAGTAGAGAAGGGTGTGCTTTTTTTCTCTTCCTGCATGACACTGTCTGCTTATGAATTTTCAGCCTCATACAGGAGAAGTACACAACAGACAAAACCCTGGTGACACCCATTTGAGCTATAACACAACTTCTAATCTAAATTATGCAAGCTAATATCTCCATAATGCAGAACAGAAATTAAAAAATAGCAACTAATTTTAACCTCTTCATGACCTATGACGCATATATATATATATATATATATATATATATATATATATATATATATATATGCGTCATAGGTCAACTCCCCCTGTTGAGCCCGCATGTTTTCAGGAAAATGACAGCAGATCTGATCTGCTGTCTTGTGTTCTTAACAGCCACGGGTGGAATGACAATCCACCCACTGCTGTTAACATGTTAAATGCCACTGTCAGTCTCTGAAGCAGGTCATTAACTCCACCCATCGGCTATATGGTTGGCAGATAGGCAATGGTTGTCATTGCCTATTTGCTATGAGTGCCACCCCGAGGCCGAAGCCCTGCTATGTGTAGCAAAAGCGATCAGAAGATTGCAGCTTCAAGTCTCCTATAGAGACTATTAAAGCAGGTAAAAGTGTAAAAAAAAGTTTTTTAAATTATTTAAAAAACATGAAAGTTCAAATCACCCTCCTTTTGCCCCATTCTAAATAAACAATTACAAAATACATATATTTGAAATCGCCGCATTCAGAATAGTAACATAGTTATTAAGGTTGAAGGAAGACTTTAAGTCCATCTAGTTCAACCCATATCCTATCCTAACCTGCCCTAACATGTTGATCCAGAGGAAGGCAAAAAAAACCCAAGTGGCAAACAGTAAGCTTCACATTAGGGAAAAAAAATTCCTTTCCGACTCCACATACGGCAATCAGACTAGCTCCCTGGATCAACGCAGAATCTAGGAAACTAGTGAATATAGCCTGTAATATTATACTTTTCAAGAAAGGCATCCAGTCCCTTCTTAAATTATAGTAAGGAATCACTCATTACAACATTAGACAGCAGAGAGTTCCATAGTCTCACTGCTCTTACTGTAAAGAATCTGCGTCTGTGATTATGACTAAACCTTCTTTCCTCCAGACGTAGAGGATGCCCCCTTGTCCCCGTCACAGGTCTAAGAGTAAAAAGATCATTAGAAAGGTCTTTGTACTGTCCCCTCATATATTTATACATTGTAATAAGATCACCCCTAAGCCTTTGTTTTTCCAAACTAAATAACCCCAAGTGTAATAACCTGTCTTGGTATTGCAGACCCCCCAGTTCTCTAATAACCTTGGTCGCTCTTCTCTGCACTCGCTCCAGTTCAGCTATATCTTTCTTATACACCGGAGACCAGAACTGCACACAGTATTCTAAGTGTGGTCGCACCAGTGACTTGTATAGAGGTAAAATTATGTTCTCCTCATGAGCATCTATGCCTCTTTTAATGCATCCCATTATTTTATTTGCCTTGGCAGTAGCTGCCTGACATTGGCCACTAAATGTGAGTTTGTCGTCCACCCATTCACCCACGTCTTTTTCAGTGACAGTTTTGCCCAGTGTTTTACAATTAAGCACATAATTATACATCTTGTTTGTTCTACCCAAGTGCATGACCTTACATTTATCCCCATTAAAGCTCATTTGCCATTTATCAGCCCAAGCTTCTAGTTTACATAAATCCTCCTGTAATATAAAATTGTCCTCCTCTGTATTTATTACCCTGCAGAGTTTAGTGTCATCTGCAAATATTGAAATACTACTCTGTATGCCCCCTACAAGGTCATTAATAAATATGTTAAAGAGAAGCGGCCCCAATACTGACCCCTGTGGTACCCCACTGCTAACCGTGACCCAGTCCGAGTGTGCTCCATTAATAACCACCCTTTGTTTTCTATCCATGAGCCAGTTCTTAACCCACTTACACATATTTTCCCCTATCCCCATTGTTCTCATTTTATGTATTAACCTTTTGTGTGGCACTGTATCAAAAGCATTTGAGAAGTCCATGAACACCACGTCCACTGCATTCCCTTGGTCCAGTCCTGAACTTACCCCTTCATAAAAGCTTATCAGATTAGTCTGACAACAACGGTCCCTCGTAAACCCATGCTGATACTGTGTCATGAGGTTATTCAGCCTCAGATACTCCAATATAGTATCCCTTAAATAACCCTCCAGGATTTTACCCACAGTAGATGTTAAGCTCACTGGCCTATAATTTCCAGGTTCAGTTTTTGCCCCCTTTTTGAATATTGGCACCACATTTGCTATATGCCAGTCCTGTGGTATAGACCCCGTTATTATGGCATCTTTAAAGATTAAAAATAATGGTCTATCTATAACTGTACTTAATTCCTGCAGTACTCGGGAGTGTATACCATCCGGGCCCGGGGATTTGTCAACTTTAGTAATTTTTAGACGCCGCCGTACTTCCTGCTGGGTTAAGCAGGTGACATTTAATGGAGAATTTTTTTTATCACTGATCATGTTATCTGTCATGGGATTTTCTTGTGTAAATACAGTTGAAAAAAAGTCATTTAGCATATTGGACATAACTTTCCAGAATGAAGGGGGAGCATTGAGGTGCAGATCCACTTCACAGCAAATTGCAGGTACTGTCAGGATGAAAAATAACACTATAGATATTAGCTTTATAGGTTATGAAGGTATGTTCAGGACAATACTTTTTTCTAATCTCCCTGGAGCACCCCTTTACGTTATTATACAAGAAACATGAATGTCCAAGCATAATAGTCAGAAGGTCACCCAGTCTATAGGATATTCAAGTATGGAGTGAAACTCGGCATAATAGAAATATCTCCTGATTATGCATCAGTTGCACTGATGACCAAAAGTTAACAATGACTTAACTTGACTTTCAGGTTCCATACAGTATCTCACCAATCACTACTGCTTCGAATGTGACATTCATTTCCATGATTTTATAGACAATCACCGTGATTATCTTATACAAAAATTTGACTTGCTACTAATACTGACCTACAAGGCCATCCATAACCTGTCTCCTCCATATATCTCTGAACTAATCTCCCGATATCTTCCCTCACGTAATCTTCGGTCCTCCCAAGACCTCCGTCTCTCCTCCACACTTATTCGCTCCTCACCCAAGCAACCTCCAAGACTTCTCCCGAATATCCCCCATCCTCTGGAATTCTTTGCCCCGACACGTCCGACTATCAACCACTCTCAGAACCTTCAGTGGCAACATGAAAACCTATCTCTTCAGGAAAGCTTACAGCCTGCAATGACACCACTACCGCCTCACCACTACCAGAGCTACTGTCACGCGGTCTTATGATATGTGTACGATGTCAGTAAACTATTCTTAAAAGAACCACACTCTATACAACATATAGATTAGCAACATCAGCATGTAAATATAGAATAGATTTACCTGACACGATATCCGTTGAACTCAGGGTTAATCTTGAGGACTTGATACACTGTCACAGGAAAGAGGAGGACCAGGGGTCTAACCTGACCCTAAACTGGGGTCCTAACTAATCCCTCACCTTGGAGGTACTGATAATGGTTCAGAGGTCCAAGTCTCCAGCCTAACCCTGTCTCCTATCAGTCCCTGAACCCTGTAATCAGTCCTAAGAAGGATTCTGATTAACACCAGAGGGATATGGCCTGATCTCTGCTAAATACACAGATTAGACATATAAGACAGACTGGAGAAAACACAGACTTGCATACACACTCAAACACAGAAGGAACATAAATGATCTGGGATATTAAACTCTAAGCAAGGTGAGCTTAAAAACAACTAAGGAGCTCTTTAACTTAAGTCTATACAGATACAATCCTATCTGTGGTCTGCATGAAGAATTTCACTGGCAACTCCCAACACAGACAACCAGAGATTTAAAGGAAACCAATCAACAAATAATTAATTGCAGCCGGGAGAAAACTGCACCCAGTCCCAGAACTGAGCACAGACAGAATTAACTCCCTAACTGCCAAACACAAAGAAACAGCAACTCAGCTGTGAGAAGTCAGACTGTGCAACCGCGACGATCTTCGTGGCGATGCACACATGACAGTACCCCCCCTTCTACGAGGGGCCTCCGGACCCTCAGGGCCAGGTTTGCCCGGGTGAGTTCTGTGGAAGGTCCGCACCAAACGATCTGCGTTAATGTCAGACGCAGGAACCCACGTCCTCTCCTCTGGACCATACCCCTTCCAATGCACCAAGTACTGAAGGGACCGGCGATTCAGACGTGAGTCAATGATCTTTGACACTTGAAACTCCAAGTTACCATTGACCACCACTGGAGGAGGAGGTAGAGGTGATGGTATGACTGGTGCCACGTACCTCTTAAGTAATGACTTGTGGAACACATTGTGGATTTTAAACGTAGGAGGGAGGTCCAGACGAAATGCCACAGGATTAATTATGGAACTGATCCTGTACGGCCCGATGAATCTGGGGCCCAGCTTCCAGGAGGGAACTTTAAGTTTTATATTCCTGGTAGACAACCATACCAGATCGTTCACATTAAGATCTGGACCAGAAACTCTCCTCCTATCAGCCATACGTTTATAACGGTTCCCCATAGCACTCAGATTATTCAATACACCTCTCCACACTGAAGCAAGTGACGACGAGAAACGCTCCTCCTCAGGAACCCCAGAAGGGCCCCCCCCATTGAATGTACAAAACTGGGGATGAAAACCATATGCCCCAAAAAACGGGGACTTACCAGTGGACTCGCTCCGCCTGTTGTTAAGAGCGAACTCTGCCAGAGGCAAGAAAGAAGACCAGTCCTCCTGGTTCTCTGAGACAAAACACCGAAGATAAGTCTCTAGGCTTTGATTCAGACGCTCTGTCTGACCATTGGTCTGCGGATGAAAAGCCGAGGAAAATGACAATTGCATCCCCGACGTAAACAAAATGCCCTCCAAAACTTGGACACAAACTGAGACCCCCTATCTGACACCACATCAGAAGGCAACCCATGAAGTCTCACAATCTCCCCAATGAACACCTGCGCCAGAGTTTTAGCATTAGGGAGGGCAGGAAGAGCAATGAAATGTGCCATCTTACTGAACCTGTCAACAACCACCAGTATGACAGTCTTCCCTGACGACTGAGGAAGGTCCGTGATGAAGTCCATAGACAAATGAGTCCATGGACGCTCCGGAAGTTTCAAGGGTAAGAGGGTCCCAGACGGACGGGTATGAGGGGTCTTAGAGCGAGCACAAACCCCACAGGACGCGACAAAAGTTAAAACATCTTTATTAACGTTAGGCCACCAAAACCGGCGAGAAAGGAGATCTAAAGTAGCCTTACTCCCTGGATGTCCTGCTAAAGCAGAATTATGATGTGCCTCAATAACCTTTTGTCTCAACTGATTTGGGACAAACAGTCTCCCTGGAGGTCCTGCAGGGGCGTCCCCCTGAGCCTCTAACACCTCCTCCTCAAGCTCAGAACATACAGCCGACACTACCACCCCCTCCTGAAGGATAGGAATCGGGTCATCCATTTTCCCGGCCCCTGGGAAACTGCGAGACAAGGCATCCGCCTTAACATTCTTAGATCCAGGGCGATAAGTGACAACAAAATTAAACCTGGTAAAAAACAACGACCATCGAGCTTGTCTGGAATTCAGACGCTTAGCAGATTCCAAATACAGCAGGTTCTTGTGATCAGTAATGACGGTGACCGGGTGGACTGCCCCCTCCAAAAAGTGACGCCATTCTTCAAAAGCCAACTTAATGGCCAAAAGTTCCCTATTGCCGATATCATAATTCCTTTCGGCGGACGACAATTTTTTAGAAAAGAAAGCGCACGGATGCCATTTACCAGGGGACGGACCCTGGGACAATATTGCACCCACCCCTACGTCAGACGCGTCCACCTCCACAACGAACGGCTGTGATGCATCTGGTTGGATGAGAACGGGTGCCGAAGCAAAACATTTTTTCAAAGAGGAAAAAGCTTGGCAAGCTTTGTCCGACCATTTAGAAAAATCCGTCCCTTTTCTTGTCATGTCAGTGAGAGGTTTGACAACAGATGAGAAATTACAAATAAATTTCCGGTAGTAGTTAGCAAACCCCAGAAAACGCTGCAGAGCCTTAAGATCCTCTGGCTGATCCAATTTAAGCACTGCTCTCACCTTTTCAGGGTCCATACGGAAACCGGAGGCTGACACCAAGAAACCCAAAAACTGAAGTTCCTGTACGGCGAATACACACTTTTCCAGTTTGGCGTATAGTTTATTGTCTCGCAAGATCTGCAACACCTGTCTCACATGCTCCTGGTGAGACACAAGATCTGGTGAGTAAATTAAAATGTCATCCAAATATACGACCACAAACAGCCCCACCAGATGACGAAAAATGTCATTAACAAAATGTTGGAATACTGCTGGTGCAGTAGTCAGACCAAAAGGCATGACAAGGTTCTCATAATGTCCCTCCGGCGTGTTAAACGCCGTTTTCCACTCATCCCCCTCTTTTATCCTAATCAGATTATACGCCCCCTGAGATCCAATTTAGAGAACCATTTGGCGCCAACAATTTGATTGAAGAGATCAGGAATCAGAGGGAGTGGATACGGATCTCGAACAGTAATCCGATTAAGTTCGCGGAAATCCAAGCAAGGGCGTAGGCCTCCATCTTTTTTCTTCACAAAGAAGAACCCCGCGGCCACTGGGGAAGATGAAGGTCTAATATGCCCTTTGGCCAGACTTTCCGAAATATAATCTTTCATAGCCTGCCTCTCAGGACCAGAAAGGTTATATAACCTAGCTTTAGGTAACTTAGCATCAGGAAGTAAATTAATAGAGCAGTCATATACGCGATGAGGAGGCAACTCCTGACACCCCTCCTCAGAGAACACATCCCCAAAGTCCTCCAAAAAAGGAGGCAAAGTACTAGGCACGACCGAACTGATGACTGTGTTCATGCAGTTACTTTTGCAAAACTCCCCCCATTGGCTTATATCTCTGGACTGCCAATTAATCACAGGGTTATGTTTAACCAACCAAGGAAGTCCCAACACAATAGGAGTAGGTAGACCCTCCAACACATAACAAGATAATAGTTCCCTATGTATTGCCCCTACCCGAAGGTCAATGTTATGAACCTCATGAACAAAGCTACCTTTGCCGAGAGGCCTGGCGTCAATGGAGAATATAGGGATCGGTTTGACCAATACACTCAGATGCATACCTTGAGCCTGAGCAAACTGAGCGTCAACCAGATTAGCCCCGGACCCACTATCAAGAAGAACAGAAAATCTCTCCACTCTCGTACCAACCACCACCTCCACTGGTACAAGGAACTGAGAAGAACTAGCGGACGAAATACATACTCCCAGGTTGTCGTCCACCACACAACCTGGGATTAACAGTTTTCCGGCGACTTTTTGCTCAACAAGGCACGGGATGGACATCCCCCAACAAAATGTCCCTCTTTCCCGCAGAAGAAACACCTTCTAGTCCTGCGGCGTACAGCCAATCCCCTCCTACGAAATGATGTCCCTCCCAACTGCATAGGCTCCTCCGAACAGACAAGGGGAACCTCAACATAAGGGACTTTAGTAGTAGGTGGAGTAACAACAGGGGGCGGAGTTACCTCGCACCTCTCCCGGAGCCGTCTATCAGTACGGATAGCTAGGGCCATAGCAGCCTCCAGTGATGGAGGAGAATCATACTGAGCCAAAACGTCCTTTAATTTGTCAGAAAGCCCATGACAAAACTGGCTCCTAAGAGCTGGGTCATTCCACTGAGTATCTGTGGCCCATCTACGGAACTCAGAAGCAAATTCCTCCGCCGGACGATCTCCCTGCTGTATCTTACGTAATTTTGTCTCAGCAAGAGAGACCCGATCTGGGTCATCATATACCAAACCCAGGGCAGTAAAAAATCGATCTACTGACTGTAGAGCCGGTGATCCCGGAGGAAGGGAGAAGGCCCAGGATTGAGGGTCCCCTTGTAGGAGCGAGATAACAATTCCCACTCTCTGCTCTTCACTCCCTGATGATCGAGGCCGAAGCCGAAAATACAATTTACATGCTTCCCTGAAGGTAAAAAATTTGTCTCGCCCACCAGTGAACCTGTCCGGGAGAGCTACTTTAGGTTCAAATCTGGTTTGCTCCGAGGGAGACAAAACTTTGGACTTAATGTCCGTCAGCTCCATGGATAATCCCTGCAACTGCAGAGCCAGCTGGGCTACTGGATCCATGGCAACTGGGAATAATTTTATAGGCCAGTGAAAATGTCACGCGGTCTTATGATATGTGTACGATGTCAGTAAACTATTCTTAAAAGAACCACACTCTATACAACATATAGATTAGCAACATCAGCATGTAAATATAGAATAGATTTACCTGACACGATATCCGTTGAACTCAGGGTTAATCTTGAGGACTTGATACACTGTCACAGGAAAGAGGAGGACCAGGGGTCTAACCTGACCCTAAACTGGGGTCCTAACTAATCCCTCACCTTGGAGGTACTGATAATGGTTCAGAGGTCCAAGTCTCCAGCCTAACCCTGTCTCCTATCAGTCCCTGAACCCTGTAATCAGTCCTAAGAAGGATTCTGATTAACACCAGAGGGATATGGCCTGATCTCTGCTAAATACACAGATTAGACATATAAGACAGACTGGAGAAAACACAGACTTGCATACACACTCAAACACAGAAGGAACATAAATGATCTGGGATATTAAACTCTAAGCAAGGTGAGCTTAAAAACAACTAAGGAGCTCTTTAACTTAAGTCTATACAGATACAATCCTATCTGTGGTCTGCATGAAGAATTTCACTGGCAACTCCCAACACAGACAACCAGAGATTTAAAGGAAACCAATCAACAAATAATTAATTGCAGCCGGGAGAAAACTGCACCCAGTCCCAGAACTGAGCACAGACAGAATTAACTCCCTAACTGCCAAACACAAAGAAACAGCAACTCAGCTGTGAGAAGTCAGACTGTGCAACCGCGACGATCTTCGTGGCGATGCACACATGACAGCTACCACCTCAACCATCACCGGAGCTGCTACTACCCCACAACCTACTGTCTCCTTCCCCACCATCCTGAAGAATGTAAGCCCGAAAGACAGGGTCCTCTCCCCTCTGTATCAGTCTTTGATTGTTAGTTTGTTTACAGTAAGTGATATCTGTAATTTGGATGTAACCCCTTCGCATGTACAGCACCATGGAATCAATGGTGCTATATAAATAAATAATAATAATATTGGCTTTTTTGTCATCCTCATCCACCATTTCACCCAGACTATTTTTAAGGGTACCAACACTATCATTTTTTAGTTTCTGCTATTTATGTAGTTAAATAATATTTTGGGATTATTTTTACTTTCTCTGGCAATGAGTCTCTCTGCCTCAATCTTTGCTATCTTGATTTGCTTTTTACAGAATTTATTCAGTCTTCTGTATTTATTTAATGCCTCATCACTACCTACTTGCTTTAATTCCCTAAACGCTTTCTTTTTGTCCCTTATTGCGCCCCTTACAGCTCTATTTAGCCATTGTGGTTTCCTCCTATTTCTAGCATGTTTATTCCCATAGGGTATATACTGTGCACTGGTCCTATTCAGGATGCTAATAAACGTCTCCCATTTTCTTTGTGCATTTTTGTGTCTCAGGATATCGTCCCAGTTTATTGCACCAAGATCATCTCTCATCCGTTGGAAATTTGCCTTCCTGAAGTTTAGTGTCCTTGTAACCCTTCGACTACACATCTTATTAAAGGATACATGAAAGCTTATTATTTTGTGATCACTATTACCCAAGTGACCCCCAACCCTTATATTTGATATGCGGTCTGGCCTGTTGGTTAATATTAGGTCTAGCAGTGCCCCCCCTCTTGTTGGGTCCTGAACTAGTTGTGAAAGGTAATTGTCTCTCATAGTTGCCAAAAACTTATTACCTTTGCTAGAACTACAGGTTTCTGTTCCCCAATGTATTTCAGGGTAGTTGAAGTCCCCCATAATAATGACTTCTCCTTGAGTTGCTGCTTCATCTATTTGCTTTACGAGGATATTCTCTGTTGCTTCCATTATTTTAGGAGACTTATAACAAACCCCTATCAGTAATTTATTATTTTTTCCCCCTCCCCTAATTTCCACCCACAGAGTCTCTACATCTTCATTAGATTCACAGATATCACGCAGGATGGGTTTTAAGGATGATTTTACATATAAACACACACCCCCACCTCGCTTATTTTTACGGTCATTCCTAAACAGACTATAGCCCTGTAAATTAACCGCCCAGTCGTGGCTCTCATCCAGCCAAGTCTCAGATATCCCCACCATGTCATAATTATGTTCCAACAAAATTAATTCTAATTCCGCCATTTTGTTGGTGAGGCTTCTAGCATTAGTATACATGCACTTTATGTATCTCTCTGAACCTCTATTCTTATTAACTGTTCTAACCCCACCCCCATGCCACCCCCACCCCCAATTTCATTATTTGTGCCCAGGTCTCTATCTGCACTGCCTTCCCCTCCTATAAAATGAATACCCTCCCCCCAGTCCCTAGTTTAAAGACTCCTCCAACCTTCTAGCCATTTTCTCCCCCAGCACAGCTGCACCCTCCCCATTGAGGTGCAGCCCGTCCCTAGCATAGAACCTGTAGCCAACTGAGAAGTCGGCCCAGTTCTCCAGGAACCCAAACCCCTTCTTCCTACACCAATTCTTGAGCCACTTATTAACCTCCCTAATCTCCCGTTGCCTCTCTGGTGTGGCACGTGGTACAGGCAGTATTTCAGAAAATACCATGTTGGAGGTCCTTGCTTTAAGCTTGCAGCCTAATTCCCTGAAATCGTCTTTAAGGACCTTCCACCTACCTCTAACTTTGTCATTTGTGCCAATGTGCACCATGACCGCTGGGTCCTCACCAGCCCCTCCCAGTAATCTGTCAACCCGATCAGTGATGTGTCGGACTCGAGCGCCAGGTAGGCAGCACACTATTCGACGATCCCTGTCTTTGTGACAGATTGCCCTATCTGTTCCCCTAATAATTGAGTCCCACACTACCAGCACCTGTCTGGCCTGCCCTGCTCTCCTAATTCCCCCCTTACTGGAGCAGCCCAATCTATCAAATTATAAGAAGAATTAATCTGATCGGTAAACAACGTAACAAGAAAAAATTAAAAAATGCTGGAATTACATTTTTTTGGTCGCCACAACATTGCAATAGAATGCAACAGCAGGCAATCAAAACATTGTATCTATCCCAAAATGGTATCAATGAAAACATCAGCTCAGCACTCAAAAAATAAGCCCTCACCCAGCCCAGACCTTGAAAAAAAGAAGACCCTATGGGTCTCGGCAAATGGTGCCTTTTTTATTTTACAAACTTTAGAATTTTTTTTCACCACTTAAATAAAAAAGAACATATACATGTTCAATATCTGCAAACTGGTAATGATCTGGAGAATCATAAACATGGTATAAAAAAAAAAAAAAAATGTTGAATTGCACTTTTTTTGCAGTTTCACCGCACTTGGAATTTGTTTTCCCATTTTCCAGTACGCAAAATGGTAAAATCAATGGTGTCTTTAAAAAGTACAACTCGTCCCGCACAAAAACAAGCCCTCACATAGCCATATTGATGTAAAAATAAAAAAATTATGGCTCTTGGAAGAAGGGGAGCAAAAAAGCAAAAACGCAAAAAGGAAAATCACAAGGTTGTGAAGGGGTTAAGTGAGCCCTGCAGTCACTATTACATCATGTGGCCAATTGATCATGATCAAACTCATTAAAGATCTTCATGAAGTTATGACTGCCCTGGCCTTCGGCTACATTTTCACATGATCTGGATTCTGCGAGAATCCTGTTGAACTTATTAAAAGGGTTATAGGATCTTTTAAGATAACATTAAAACATTTTATCTATCATAGTTGCTAAACAAAGTTTAGAATTTTTTAAGTTTAACTCGACTAATTACTAGTACAAACAAGATAAAACAAAGTTTTATTGAAAACATGGACAGATGGTAGTTACAAGATAAGTATGACTAGGTGACTTCTCATTTTGTAAATCTCACAACTGTATATTACATTCTCTGACACCTAATAGCATTGGTGCAAGCAAAGGTAGTCAATGTTAATTGAAATTTGCTGTGAATTTATAAATTAATTCCAAGTTTCATTTGGGCTCAAGTGAGCATAGAAATTGGTGTGCCTGTGTAATACTTTACTAATGACAGCTCAGGACTAATTAACATTCCTAATTACTGTAAGTGCACACTTTCTCTGTTCCTCTAATACAGATCTTTATTTTACAAGTTATACATGTGTCAAATAAGGGCATCTCTGAAAGACTGAAAAGACTCTTAAGGCAAGAAACATAGCAAAGATGAAAAAAATTATACTTGGTCTTTTATTCATTTGTAATTGATTTGTACTAAAAGCATAACTTTAGATTTAAAGGAAACCTGTAGCAAAAACAAGCTTGGGAAAAAAAGAGTAAAGACTAACCAAAGAGAGATGTAGTCCACTTGGAGGCATCCTCCAATTATTTCCTACCCGACTCAACTTGATGGGCTCTCCTGATTTGCAGAAACCTGTCAATGAAGCCAAGACGGGCAAAGATAGGCTTGGTCTACAATTTCCGTGGCTCATTTTTTAAGCATGCTGTAATGAAGAAGTCTGTCAGGATTTTATGCTGTCCTTGGTTTGTATTCTAGTTCAAATAATCATTGCTAGGCTTAATTAGTCCCATTAATTTGATCTCAGGAATGCTCAAAGGAGTTCTAGGAGAAGTGCACTCTTTCCCGTCTAGTATTAGAAAGACATAGTATCTTGTATCAATCGGGTCAATTCCACTGATATAGTGTCACAAGATTAGCATCATGATTTGGATAAGGTAGTTCGTTCAAATGGGGTGGCTTCATATTTTTGTGGTAGATACAACTGTTTTCTTGGAAAATGTGGGCAAAAAAAACCTCAACTCTGAAAGGATGATGTAGAATGAAGAGCTTCATGCAATAAGTGAATATTGCTTTTTGATCCGGCAAAAAGAAAAGGTCCAATGTTTTAACCAATAATGGCCTTTATCAAGGACATAATAGGCATAAATCAGATTAGAACAAACAAACCAGCAGAATTATCAAAGGATGATGCACACAGCCCCATCTACCTAATACCCGGCTCCTCTACAATACAAGTCTCCACTCCCCATACCTCAGTGCGTTTGGCTACATGATATCCATTGGTAATTCTGCTGGCTTGTTTGTTTTATTCGGATTTATGCCTGTTATGTCCTACATAATGCATCCGTGTAATAATAAATTCATAAACATAGTGGTTTGCTGTGATATTCGACACATTAATGTAGTCCTGTTTAGACTTTAGGACACCTCAGCAACTTAATGTTTGCAGTTGTGTCATCCAGTTTTCATGGGGTATAACAAAAATGGCCAACACAAAAAGGAATCTCTGCTGATGTCCATTTATAGCTAGTAATGTAAATGTTGTTTAGGACATTAAGCAAAAAGTACTTTTGCTTATTCAATTCGTATAATAGTGTAGAAAAACTGAGGAAAAGTAAAGTCCTCTGCAACAAGTTGATGGAGAAACACATGGCTTCCCTAGTAATAATTGCTGAGATTTACAAGAATCAAGCTTTGTTAAAAGCAAAATAATGGTGGTAATTCGTCAGGGTACGACGAAGGATGTTGTCCGAAACGCGCGTCGGGGTATGTGTCTGCACCTGCACAGCACACCACCAGGTAACATGTTTTCATTATATCTGCAGATAACCTAGCTGTGGATTGCACTCTTTATCTACACACTTGTGTGAGAAGCATGCAGCAGCATCTTTATACTTACATCTTTACCTTCGGTGCTTTATCTGCATACATATTGATACTTTTTGGACTATGTCCTCATAATAATATTTCCCCATGATTCCCTGGTGTACACATTATATTGAATCACAGCATACAGCTTTAATAACTTCTATGGTATAGTGATATACATTACCATTTTTTAGTATATTCAATCCACTCTGATACATACTGGTTATTTGATTATTTGAATCATTTTATTCTTTACTCTTTCGATGATTATCTCTACTGATAATTATTCCTGTGTTTATGTGCTTTTGGTACTATACCTTTTTAATGTATTTTCAACTCAATATATCTATTTGTTAATGTGTGCGGGTACCTCCGTAGTTGTGCCACCATTAAACCACATTTCTCAATAAAGGTGTTTTATGTTAATTTCCTACCCAATGTGTTGTGACCTATATTCGTTTTTTTCCTTCATTGGCTCTTGTCTATATTTCCAAATGGTCTGCCATTATTCCATTGTTGCATATATATCATGAACACTTGTCTATTAGTGACTAATGAGGCACCATTAGTGTATATATATGCATTGCACTTGTTCAGTTTGCTTTGTTTTCTGAATACATTATTATACAGGTAGAAAACTGTCCTTCTCTATTATAAATATCCTGTAATAGAGCATATTACATCATTTTGTTTACTTCATTTATTCATGTTGTGATCAAGAAAAGTAAAAGCTATGCCTGTAAAATTGAAAATGTATTCTGATATGTAGAAATCATTATATGAAAATTACATGAGCTGGGAATGGGGTTAAAAAACAAACTGTCCATCCAATTCCTGTCCCTCTTATCTCGCTCTCCATCCAGTCCTCTTATGGATCCTTTTTTGCTCTTTTTCTCTTTCTTGTTCTTCTGGCGACACAGACTGGGTCACATGCAGTAACATGAGGGTGTAACACAAAATTCACTGGCATTAATTCAGTAGATCCCTGAGATTTTAATGCAGACAGTTGGAATATGAGGGGGAAACCACTGTTTGGGTGCATGGCAGGGCTCGGAAGGAAGGATTTCCATTTGACTTTTTTGAATGTAAAATTTGCTGGCATAATTAGCAGACGCCATGTTTGGAGAGCCCCTAATGTGCCTAAATAGTGGAAACCCCCCAAAATTGACACCATTTTGGAAACTAAACCCCTGAGAGAACTTATCTAGATGTGTACTGAGCTCCTTCAAACCCCACGTGCTTCACAGAAGTTTATAACACTGAACTATGAAAATTAAAAAATCACATTTTCCCCACAAAAATGTTTTTTTAGCTCCATATGTTGCATTTTCATAAGGGTAACATAAGAAACTGCACTATGCAATTTTGTTTTAAATTTCTCCTGATTATGCCGATACTCAAGATGTGAAGGAAAACTACTGTTTGGG
>JARQOD010000006.1:82659018-82710040 GCA_033576555.1 Oophaga sylvatica
GTTGTGGACTGGATGTGACTTGGTTGTGACAGAGGATTGGCTATCTTTGCAATAATGATAAATGTTTCCCTACCGAACAGTGGTATGAAAACAGGGGCAGGTGCATTGATACTAAAAGCAATTTGGGTAGTAGTAACTTGAGAAGAATGAACAGAATGTCCATTCTGTTTCTTCTAGTTATTATGATGCTTAATATAATTATTATTTTTTTAATTAAAATCTAAACACTAAATGTGGACTTACAAATCAGTGTGTGTTGACTGGTGACAGGATCAGTGTGGACTGCCAACACAGTTTGTGCGAGGAAGCAAATCAGTAGATGTGTATTGGTAACTCAGTAGGTAGGAACTCAGTAGGTTGTCCGCTTCATTTGAACCCTGATGGCTGGGGCAGACGTCACAATTGGTCACTCTTTTTCTCTTCAGTAATATGTAGGGTGATCAGGGGAAAATCAGTAATCCAACTTGGGGACCTGATTTTTTCTTCACTCTGACCAGCTCTAAAAAAAGCTCCATGACAGACACGATGAACCGACAATGATGTTGAACTCCACCAGAATCTTATGATTGGTTTATTCAGTGCTGACTGACCAAATACAGCAATCTCCGGCAAGGCATCATTCTGATTGCCCCATGCCAGCAAGGTTTGGCTAGAAACTGTCTAGGACACTTGCAATTCTGAGCTGGTCATCGTGTTGTTTGACACAGTGATGGTTTAATATGTGGACATAACTGTACAGTGGACTGCAGAAATATCGCTTGCAATCCAGATGTACAGTTACATTTTTTTTGCAGGAAACTCGATGTTAAACTGCATTAGTGCCAAAAATAGATTATATTTATAAAATGAAGATATTTGGCACTCAGACAGTCCAATCCAAGTGTGCTCAGCAGCCACATCAATCTTTTTTTTAAATCAGACATACAGTACTTCTTCTGGGGTATTTCATTAGATATACCTCTCTCAATTTCTGACATACAGATTGGGATTAAGTGTGGTAAATAACTGCGCTGTTGAATCACTACAATTCCAGAGATTATTAGTACATGTGGCCTTATTATTCTACGCGTTTCAGAGTTCAAGACTCCTTCATCAGGAAACACCACAGGTGAAACGCGTAGAATAATAAGGCCACATGTACTAATAATCTCTGGAATTGTAGTGATTCAGCAGCACAGATATTTACCGCTCTTATCCCAATCTGTATCTATATGACTGGTCTTTCCTGGACTCGTGGATCTGATGCAGGGAATCCTTTCAATGCTTCAACTTAACTACATCTGGAGAGTGCAATCCTATGGATTAACTTTTTAACCTTCTCAGATAAGACACTATTTGCGCTCCTTCCTTCAACAGTGTTTATAGAATTTCTGACATACAGTATGTTACATGCTTATCTGAAGAGGAGGCTTTGCCCCCTTCTTTATATGCCCGGGCCTAAATGCTACCAATGCACTTGCTTTAGCTACAGCTCTGAAATCCTTTAAACCACCATCTGTAAATGTAACATATAACTTACTGCCATTTTTGTGATATAATTATTGGGTCAGATTTTTATGAAGGTCAGATATACGTTTAGATTCAATAGATCTAAGCTTTTTGATCACTTACTAAAGATGTTAATATTTATTCTCTGGGGACCTAGATTCACAGAGGATTAGAATCACTCACATTTTGTAAAATCAATGGAGAAAAGATGTTTAAAGATGAATTTATCTCTATAATTTACGCAACTCCGTTATCTATGTTCGGACATTCAGATCATAGTAAATCAATATATGTAAATGCCACTGACCATGATAATAGTGTGTCTACATCTGATGTGATGTGTTATGACACATGATGTAGATTATGCTGTACATACTGTATGTATCATCATGTGGCTTTCTATAGAGCAACAGCATGCGGCTAAATATACATGATGCAGAAATATATAGTTTATCCCAGTTGTTTTATATTTGCTTAAGTTGGGGGAAATTGGAGGCGCAATGAACCATCATGGTTAACAAGATATAATCATCATTCCTGCTGTGATTTAGAGAATCCTTATTAATGATAACCGCCATCTGCACCAAACTGGACTGGATGTGCTAGATATATAGCTATAAATAATAAAAAAAATTGTATTTACCTCAAATAAAATCTGTGTGCGATCTATCTATCTATCTATCTATCTATCTATCTATCTATCTATCTATCTATCTATCTATCTATCTATCTATCTATCTATTCATTATCTATCTATCTATCTATCTATCTATCTATCTATCTATCTATCTACAATATCTATCTATCTACTGTATCTATCTATCTATCTATCTATCTATCTATCTATCTAATCTATCTATCTATCTATCTATCTATCTATCTATCTATCAATATCTATCTATCTACTGTATCTATCTATCTATCTATCTATCTATCTATCTATCTATCTATCTATCTATCTATCATTATCTATCTATCTATCTATCTATCTATCTATCTATCTATCTATCTATCTATCTATCTATCTATCTATCTATCTATCTATCTATCTACAGTATCTATCTATCTATTATCTATCTATTATCTATTTATCTATCTATCTGACTTTCTGTCTGTCTATCTATCTAAAGCTTAACGGACACATACCTATAGGCAAGGCCGGTTCCAGGTTTTTATGGGCCCCGGGCGAAAGAGTCTCAGTGGGCCCCTTTAATACAGACCACGATTCATGATGCACAGATACTGCAGAGAAATATAGGTATAGTACAATGCCCAATACTTCACTTCTTCCATTACATGAGTGATATCTATTGTAAATTGTACAATAGTTCAAAAACTGCCAAATCCTCACAGCGCACAGTACAGACTGGACAGTACAGTCCTCCATACAATATTATGGGCACCACATAGTCTCCCCCTCATCACCCATATAATACCCCATGCAGGATGTCACCCCACCATCCCCCATATAATGCTCCATACAGAATACTGGACCCAAAATAATGCTCCATACAGAATACTGGACCCAATATAATGCTCCATACAGGATACTGGTCCCCATATAATGCTCCGTACAAAATATGGAGCTCTCCTCTGCGCTGTGCTGCGTTCTGCACTGTTACGGCTCAGGAAAGGGCGCTGTGGAAAGACTCCTCATTATCATCATCATTGCCTCCCCATCATCATCATTGCCTCCCCATCATCATCATCGCCTCCCCATCATCATCAATGCCTGCCCATCATCATCATTGCCTCCCCATCATCATTGCCTCCCCATCATCATTGCCTCCCCATCATCATCATTTCCTCCTCATCATCATCATTGCATCATCACACAGACAGCACCGCAGCACACAAGCACTTTCTCACATACACGCACAAAGCGCCGCACTACATACACACACACTGATACACACAGACACACACGCACATCTCACCTGTCCGGCGTCCACACGCTCTCTGCCACAGCCGGCCGCTGAATGATGATGTCATTTAGCGGCGCTGCTGTGAGAGGAAGCGCAGGCGCCCCCTGGAGCCCAGAGCTGCGGCAGCCGAGGCATGGGAGAGGTAAGTATTGTGCCAGCTGCTGCCGGGGCCCTGAGCAAGCTGGGGGCAGTGACAGCGCTGACACCGCTCTCCTCCGCTAACGGGCGCCGGGGTGCCCGACGGCGAGTGGGCTCCCCGCCTGCTCAGGGCCACGGCACTTGCCCGGGTTGGCCGGGTGCTAATGCCGACCCTGCCTATAGGCCCAATTGAATAGGAAAAAATAATTTTGCCCATTTTTATCTATCGATCTATCTGTTTATCCATCTATTATCTATCTATTATTTAACTCTTTGAAAGAAAAAAAATTTTTGCAAGTGTTATAATTTTGCAAGAAACGTAAAGTTTTACATATTCAGTGGATGGAGCTGTGGGAGGGCTTGTATTTTGTGGCGGAGATGAAATTTTTATTGATACTATTTTATGGTAGATACAATGTTTCGATCTCTTCTTATTGCAAAAAAAATGCAATTCTAGCATTTTTTTCTTTACAGTGTTTACAGATCGGGTTAATTAATTATATGTTTTGATAGATCAGACGTAGTGATACCACATATGTGTATTTATTTATTTATTTTTTATGGAGGAAAGGAGTGGTGTTAATACATTTTTGGATATTTTTTTCAAATAAAAAAATATATATTTTTGCTGTATTTTGTAATCCACTTGAACCTACAATTGCCTGATTGCTTATACAAAGTAAAACAATAATGTAGTATTGACATTTATCTAAAAAATCACAGTCCGCTATGAAAGTCAGCCATGGACTGGATTCTATAGAACTATCATGACAGGCACAGGGATCTTGAGAAGACCACCGGCTGTGAAGACAACCCACCCATGCAACTCAACTGAGCCACAGGGATGCAGACGAGCGGTTAGAAAAATATGTCTCCCGGGCATTGCGCTGTAAATGTCGCTGTCACTGAAAGCAGTCTTTTAACAGTTTAATAGCCGCAGGCAGACCTCCATTCCATATGCAGCATGTTAGAAGCAGATGATGGCTGAATAATACAGTCATCATCTGCTACCAAAGATATGGCCTCAGTTCCTGAACATGCATCAAAAAAGAAGTTCCGACTTATGACGTATTATTTGATGATTAGATATGTTAAAGGTTTAACTGAGCTCCTAAAGAGTAGTATTTTTTATTTAAAAAAGCTAAATGAAAAAACAAAGAGGAAAATCTAGAGAAATCAGAACAAGCAATATTATTTCTACTAAATGAGCAGTAGATGCTTGAATCCAACCTTCAGTAGATGTAATTTAAAAACTAGCTGGTTTCACTCATCCATGTTTTAAGCTCCAGTTGAAAACAACAAAGTCCAACCTGGTTGCAGGTCTTCTGACTCCAATTCGACAGCCTCATAGGCATATAAGAGGCTGTTGAATTTCGGTCTGAAGACTCACGGGCAGGTCCAGACATCTCGGTCTGTACTCGTACCATGAAACATAGATATATGAAATTTTCCTTATTGAATTTTAAAATGCCTGCGGTACACATATATCTATCTTCAGACAAGACTGAAAATGAAATAATTTAAGAATAGGCTAGATTGGTCTTTTTCGCTTTTTTTGAGAAAAGTAGATGCTTTTTCTAATCTCATAAAGCCCTTTTAAATGTATTTCTGTCCTTATCATTCAATGCTTTGTTCTGAGTGTCTCACTAAGAAAACCCAATTTACCGGTTAAGATGATGATGCACTAAAGTAGGATTCTTGAGCTAGATATGGCATTTGTATAGGACTAGAATGTTGCAATCTATTTCACTTAGGAAAATTTTATGTTGTTTTTGATCTTCATATCGTTAGATCTAAGGTTGTCCCATGATGTATTGTCCTATGTCTGTATTATTGCTATCTTAAAGGGATTAGACACTTAATTTCAACAAATGTATTTGGGACATGTGTTTGTGGCACTTCAGCTATGTCCTCAAAATGGCAGTTGTTGGAAAGACATGCGGCCAGACCTGTCCATTTGTCTTCTACAATTTGATAAACTGCTTGCCTACATGCAGTGCAAGTGGAGGAGGCCGGCGGCTTGGTCTGATCACATCCTCCAGTCTGTAAGGAAAGCTGTACTTACAAGGGAAGAAGGAGAATCTGTAACACTTGTATATCAGTAAATGTCACAACATCATGTCCCCAACACATTTGTTAAAATAAAGATAAAGTGGTCAATCCCTTTAAGAGGTACTACATGGCTGTGTATTTAATTGCTGAACATTTGTTTTCAGCGACTCAAATTGAAGTATTGTAATGTTGTGGCTGTAAAATGCTTCTGAGGATACTTAACATATCCTTCCAGTTATTAAGTGAATTTTTGATCTAGAGGCTTTATGTTGAAAAAAATTATCTACGTCTACATAAATAGAAAAACACATCCATTACTTGGTAATCGTAGTGCGAGCAATGCATTACCTTTCAATACTCTCTTCTGTGCAAATCACATATGAATTGAGCTGCAGAAAAAGCTGCAATCAAGTTGTCAAAAAATACAAAACAAAGTAAAAGATCATTAAGGCTTTAACAGAAAGATGTCTTGGAAAGATATATCACAATTAAATCAGACGTTCACTGTGTCGGGAAATTGTTTCCTAACTGGGGTTGGCATGATTTCAGTTCGGAGTACTGAAATATGGGCATAACATATTTTTGTTTTCAATCATCCATAACAATAACAGTGTATTGGAAATTGAGTTAAGGGTATGTTCATTGTGTCTTCGAAGACGTATTTCTTTTTCATGTTGTTCTTTATAGGAGAATTTCACATCCAGTAAATCTATGGGAATTCCTTCTACACTGTTATTGATATTGTGAGAAGGGTAAACTGTACTATTATCTGACATATTGCCTTTAATCATTTACTTAAAAAGCTAGATAAATACTATGGCAACCAAAATTAACCCCTCTCAGACATCAGACGTACTATCTAGTCCATGAAACCCGTGCCAATCTGACCATGGACGGGATAGTACGTCATAGGCCCTACGGGAGCGCAGCTAATCGCCGACGGGTGTCAGCTGATTATCACAGCTGACACCCGTGACTGTGTGTCAGGAGCGGTCACGGAAAACTCCCGGCACATGAACCCCTTGCACACCGCGATCAAACATGATCGCGGTGTACTGGGGGCACAGGGAGGATCGCGCAGGGTGGGGGCTCCCTGCGTGCCCCCCTGAGACCCTCAGAGCAGCGCGATGTGATCGCGCTGTTCTGAGGGCTTCCTCCCTCCCAGGACCCGGATCCAAGATGGCGCCGGGGTCCTGGAGGGAGGCGGCTTCCTCAGTGCCTGCTGAGAGCAGGCACTGAGAAGCCTGCATCTATGCCTGTGCGATCGCTGGTGTGACAGAGTGCTGTGCACACTGTCACACCAGCGATCTGATAAAATACAGTGATGTCCCACCCTGGGACAAAGTAAAAAAGTAAAAAAAATAAAAATAAACATGTTTTAAAAAAAAATCCAAAATAAATAAAAAATATATATATATATTCCCCAATAAATTCATTTCTTCCTGTAAATAAAAAAAACAAAACAATAAAAGTACACATATTTGGTATTGCCGCGTCCGTAATGACCCCCCCTATAAAACTGTCCCACTAGTTAACCCCTTTAGTGAACCCCTTAAAAAAAAAAAAAAAAAAAAAAATCAATGCTTTATCATCATACCGCCGAACAAAAAGTGGAATAACACGCGATAAAAAAGACGGATATAAATAAACATGGTACCGCTGAAAATTTCATCTTGTCCCGCAAAAAACGAGCCATCATACAGCATCATCAGCGAAAAAATAAAAAAGTTATAGCTCGCAGAATAAAGCGATGCAAAAATAATTATTTTTTATATAAAATTGTTTTTATTCTATAAAAGCGCCAAAACATGAAAAAATGATATAAATGAGGTATCGCCATAATCATACTGACCCGAAGAATAAAACTGCTTTATCAATTTTACCACACGTGGAACGGTATAAATGCCTCCCCCAAAAGAAATTCATGAATTGCTGATTTTTGTTCATTCTAACCTCCCAAAAATCGAAATAAAAAGCGATCAAAAAATGTCACGTGCTCAAAAATGGTACCAATAAAAACGTCACCTCGTCCTGCAAAAATAAGACCTCACATGACTCTGTGGGCCAAAATATGCAAAAATTATAGCTCTCAAAATGTGGCGATGCAAAAAACTATTTTTTGCAATAAAAAGCGTCTTTTAGCGTGACAGCTGCCAATCATAAAAACCCGCTATAAATAGTAAATCAGACCCCCCTTTATCACCCCCTTAGTTAGGGAAAAATAATAAAATAAAAAAAAAGTATTTATTTCCATTTTCCCATTAGGGTTAGGGTTAGGGTTGTGGCTAAAGTCAGGGTTAGGGTTGGCGCTAACGTTAGGATTAGGATTAGGGTTGGGATTACGGTTAGGGTGTGTGTTAGGGTTAGGTTTGTGGTTAGGGTTGGGACTAGGGTTAGGGGTGTGTTGGGGTTGGAGTTAGAATTGGGGGGTTTCCGCTGTTTAGGCACATCAGGGGCTCTCCAAATGTGACATGGCGTCTGATCTCAATTCCAGCCAATTCTGCGTTGAAAAAGTCAAACGGTGCTCCTTCACTTCTGAGCTCTGCCATGCGTCCAAACAGTAGTTTATCCCCACATATGGGGTATCAGCGTACTCTGGACCCCAAGAGTTATTGTGCAATTTGTCCTATTTCTTCTGTTACCCTTGGGAAAATAAAAAACTGGGGCGAAAATATCATTTTTGTAAAAAAAAAAAAATGATTTTTTTGTTTTTACGGCTGTACATTATAAACTTCTGTGAAGCACTTGGGGCTTCATAGCGCTCACCACACATCTAGATAAGTTCCTTGTGGGGTCTATTTTCCAAAATGGGGTTACTTGTTGGGGATTTCCACTGTTTAGGCGCATCAGGGGCTCTCCAAATGCGACATGACGCCCCCAGACCATTCCATCAAAGTCTGCAATCCAAAACGTCACTACTTCCCTTCCGAGCCCTGATGTGCGCCCATACAGTAGTTTTCTCCCACATACTGGGTATCAGCGTACTCAGGACAAATTGGACAACAACTTTTGGGGTCCAATTTCTCCTGTTACCCTTGTGAAAATAAAATATTGGGGGCGAAAAAATCATTTTTGTAAAAAAAAAAAAGATTTTTTATTTTTACGGCTGTACGTTATAAACTTCTGTGAAGCACTTCGGGGTTCAAAGTGCTCACCACACATCTAGATAAGTTCCTTTTGGGGTCTGTTTGCCAAAATGGGGTCACTTGTGGAGGGTTTCCACTGTTTAGGTGCATCAGGGGCTCTCCAAATGCGACATGACGCCCCCAGACCATTCCATCAAAGTCTGCAATCCAAAACGTCACTACTTCCCTTCCGAGCCCCGACGTGTGCCCATACAGTAGTTTTCGCCCACATATTGGGTATCAGCGTACTCAGGACAAATTGGACAACAACTTTTGGGTTCCAATTTCTTCTGTTACCCTTGTGAAAATAAAATATTGGGGGCGAAAAAATCATTTTTGTAAAAAAAAAAAAGATTTTTTATTTTACGGCTGTACGTTATAAACTTTAGTGAAACACCTGGGGGTTCAAAGTTCTCACCACACATCTAGATAAGTTCCTTGAGGGGTCTAGTTTCCAAAATGGTGTCATTTATGGGGGTTTCCACTGTTTAGGCAGATCAGGAGCTCTCCAAACACGACATGGCGTCCAGCCAATTCTGCGTTGAAAAAGTCAGACGGCGCTCCTTCCCTTCCAAGCTCTGCCATGCACCCAAACAGTGGTTTACTCCTACATATGAGGTATCAGCGCACTCAGGACAAATTGCACAATAAGTTTTGGAGTCTTGTTACCCTTGGAAAAATAAAAATTGGGATGAAAAGATCATTTTTGTGGAAAAAATTATTTTTAAATTTTACGGCTCTACGTTATAAACTTGTTTGAAGCACTTGAGGGTTCAAATTGCTCACCAAAGATCTAGATAAGTTCCTTAGGGGGTCTAGTTTCCCAAATGGGGTCATTTGTGGGGGGTTTCCACTGTTTAGGCACATCAGGGGCTCTCCAAATGCAACATGGCATCCAATCTCAATTCCAGCCAATTTTGGTTGGAAAAAGTCAAATGGTGCTCCTTCCCTTCCGAGCTCTGCCGTGCGCCCAAACAGTGGTTCCTCCCCACATATTGGGTATCAGCGTACTCAGGACAAATTGGACAACAACATATGTGGTCCAATTTCTCCTGTTACCCTTGGGAAAATAAAAAATTAGTGACTAAAAGATAATTTTTGTGGGAAAAAAATAGGATTTTTTATTTTCATGCCCGGGCATTATAAACTTGTGTGAAGCACTTGGGGGTTCAAAGTGCTCACCAAAGATCGAGATAAGTTCCTTAGGGGGTTTAGTTTCCAAAATGGGGTCACTTATGTGGGATTTCCACTGTTTAGGCTCATCTGGGGCACTGCAAACGGAACATGACCCCCATCAACGTCTGCATTCCAAAACGTTACTACTTCCTTTCCAAGCCCTGCCGTGCGCCCAAACAGTTCCCCCCCACATATGGGGTATCAGCGTACTCAGGACAAATTGGACAACAACTTTTGGGGTCCAATTTCCTTGGGAAAATTCAAAAATTTGGGACTAAAAAATCATTTTTGTGGAAAATTGTTTTTTTTTTTTTCACACCTAGGCATTATAAACTTTTGTGAAACACTTGGGGGTTCAAAGTGCTCACAACAGATCTAGATAAGTACCTTAGGGGGTCTAGTTTCCAAAATGGTGTCACTTTTGGGGGTTTCCACTGTTTAGGCGCATCAGAGGTTCTCCAAGCGCGACATGGCGTCCAATCTCAATTCCAGCCAATTTTAGTTTGAAAAAGTCAAACGGCGCTCCTTCCCTTACGAGCTCTGCCGTGTGCCCAAACAGTGATTTTCCCCCACATATTGGGTATTGGCGTACTCAGGAGAAATTGCATAACAACCTTATATGTCCATTTTCTCCTTTTACCCTTGTGAAAATAAAAAAAAGTTTGTAAAAGATCGTTTTTGTGGCTAAAAAGTTAAATATTCATTTTTTCCTTCCACGTTGCTTTAGTTCCTGTGAAGCACCTGAAGGGTTAATAAACTTCTTGAATGTGGTTTTGAGTACCTTGAGGGTGCAGTTTTTAGAATGGTGTCACTTTTGGGTATTTTCTGCCATGTAGACCCCTCAAAGTGACTTCAAATGTGAGGTGGTCCCTAAAAAAAATGGCTTTGTAAATTTTGTTGTAAAAATGAGAAATCGCTGGTCAACTTTTAACCCTTATAACTTCCTAACAAAAAAAATTTTGGTTCCAAAATTGTGCTGATGTAAAGTAGACATGTGGGAAATGTTATTTCTTAACTATTTTGTGTGACATATTTCTCTGTTTTAAGGGAATAAAAATTCAAAGTTTGAAAATTGCAAAATTTTAAAAATTTTCGCCATATTTGCATTTTTTTCAAAAATAAACGCAAGTTATATCGAAGAAATTTTACTTCTAACGTGAAGTACAATATGTCACGAGAAAACAATCTCAGAATCGCGAATATCCGTTGAAGCGTTCCAGAGTTATAACGTCATAAAGAGACAGTGGTCAGAATTGTAAAAATTGGCCCGGTCATTAACGTGCAAACCACCCTTGGGGGTGAAGGGGTTAAAGGTTATATTTTACAATTTTTGAAATTTGAACTCAGAATGAAAAAACTGCACAATATCCCCCCCAATCCCAATTCTTCACTATCAAGATTGGCAGTGGGAGCTGGAAATGGTTCAGTAAGGTAATTCAAAGGAAAAGAAGTTTATAAAATATGTAAATGAAAAAAGAAGATAAATAACAGTAACATTAGATGTCTTTGAGGTTGGAACCTCCGCACCACAAAAGAAAATAAAATGAGACTATGGGTCTTGCTTCAGTGTAAACGTATTTTGATCCGGAAAGGAGTCAAAAACAGATCTCATCCAACGTTTCGACCGGGACTGTCTTTGTCAAGGACATCAGCAGGGTCGGGAATCAGGAAATGTGGCAAGTCCGAAGCACGACTCCCTTCCTCAAGCACAATTATTTAAAAAAAGACAGTGCACCTGTCTTTCTCCCTCTAATTAGATACCAATGGTCAGATTTCAGGAAAGTCAAGCCCTAACTACTAGACAATAAACTGCATCCAATATACAGTACATATAGATATGTGAGTATATACATATATATATATAAAGAGCATATGTAGGACAATTTTATTTTGATGGTTTCTCATTGTGTTACTCTGAATGATTTTTGTTAAAACTTGATGTGCAAAAGTTGCATCGATTCCAACTGATTACATGGATAGATAGAAAAGACCTAGAAGATATGAGCAACATTAGCCGAAATGGCCAAATTGTAGCTGCAGCACATATAAATGATTAGTGATGTTTATGATAATCTAAGAATATAAAAAAAAATGAAATGAAACTGGGTCTTGCTGCGGTGTAAACTTATTTTGATCTGGCAAGTAGTCAAAAACAGATCTCATCCAATGTTTCAACTGGGGACGGTCTTTGTCAAGGACATCAGCAGGAGTCGGGAATCAGGAAATGCAGCAAGTCCGGACCACAACTGCCTTCCTCAAGCACAATTCTTTCAAAAAGGACAGTGCGCCTGTCTTTCTCCTTCTAATTAGATACCAATGGTCATTTTTCAGGAAAATCAAGCCCTAACTGCTATATAATAAACTGCATTCAATATACAGTACATATAGATATGCGAGTATATACATATATATAAAAAGAGCATATGTAGGACAATTTTATTTTGATGGTTTCTCATTGTGTTACACTGAATGATTATTGTTAAAACTTGATGTACAAGAGTTGCATCGATTCCAACTGATTACATGGATAGATAGAAAAGACCCAGAAGATATGAGCAACATTAGCAGAATTGGAAAAATTGTAGCTGCAGCAAATATAAATGATTACTAGTGATGGTTATGATAATCTAAGAATATCAAGAAACATTCACTTGTGTTTTAATCTCATGTTTCTGATTGCTGTCCTTCACATGTTAAACCTTGGTGCCCGAGCTATGTGTCAAGTGCTGACTGTCACATATATTTCTCTTCTATCTGCACAGTTTTCATACTTAGTATGCAGATATTGCACAATTGAAATGTAGCAGAAAAGTAGTTGCGATCGTTGTCTTTAAGTGATTGGTGTTGCGTTGAAGTTGCATCTCTCTTGTAGATCTTAATGTTGAAAAAGGAAAAAAAGCTTGGCTGGAGGAAGAGAGCGGGATTGTGGCTGATGGGTGTCCATTGTGAAGTTCTTTACATCTCATATTATCTTGGCTAAGCCTCCAGATGTTTAAAGGGAATTAGTCATCAGGTTTTTGGTACCCCATCTGGGAGCAGCATGATGTAGGGGAAGAGAACCTGATTTCAGCAAAATATCATTTACTTTGTTGATTACTACAATTTAGATAAAATCCCTGTTTTATCTGCTTCAGATCTATCAGTTCTCTGAATGCTGAGCTCTGTATAACCCCGCCCACACCACTGATTGGCAGTTTTCTGTATACATTGTGCATATTCAGAAAGCTACTGTATATAACCCCGCCCACACCACTGATTGCCACCTTTCTGTGTACACTGTGAATGGGCAGAAAGCTGCCAATCAGTGGTGGGGGCAGGGTTATACACAGGTAATGATAATGAGGGCTACATGGCAGCAGGTTTACTAGTCCTCTAGTGATAATCTCCTTCTGATAAAACACTAATTTTATTAAAACTACAACAAGCCGCCTCGTAAGTAACACATCAATGGAAACATGGTTTCTGACCTTACATTATGTTGCTTTCAGAATAGGTGAAAAAAAATCTGGGCCAGATTCCCTTTAGCATGCATTCATCATGGATCATGTGTTTTTAGGCAATCACAATGTGACTGTCATCACTGAGGTCATACCATCCTGTTATCTATATTGGATTGTGCATTTTTTATGTGAATACATTACAAATTATTTTCCAGGCATATTTAAAACTTTGTTCTTCATCCACTTCATCCGCTTGATTGTTCCTTTATCTCTTTTCTGCATTGCGATCAGGCTGGATCATGTAATTTTAGTCCTCATCCTCTTGTGTCATAAAGACATTGTTTCTATGAAGAGGGACTGTACAGTAGATGTTCTACTGGGCATTGTGTCTTACAGAGCATTGCGGTTGACATTGAGGGCATTGCGGCTGTCCTGAAGGGCATTTTGCCTGATATGGGAGTATTGCCGTTTCTACCATAACAAGTTCTGTTTTTTTAATATTTTATTAACGTATCTGTCTGTTTTGTGTTTGGACTCCTAGTGTATCTTCACTGAATTTTAAAATTTTTACTTTTTATTCCATCTCCATTATATTGGAAATTGCCAACATCTTTCAGTCACTCACACTGTGATACTGCCAGGGAGATACATAAAATGAATTTTGCAGATTGCTTCCCGTGTGTTCCACAGTTCATCATTATTAGACTGCATTAGTGATATTTCTCTCGGGTTACGGACCCTCATTCATCAGAATGTAGAGCGGCTGACTGTGTTCTTCAGCTGAAATTTTCATTGATTTTAGTGGGCGTTCTATCAGCGACATGTATCAACTCGGCTTCTGAACTATACTGTGTAACTGCTATTCCACTTTTTATTATTCTAAATTAGTTTTATAGATTGTTTTCATATAAAAGCCAAAGGTTGCATGGCGAGTGGCTATGCAATATAAAGTAATGTCTATACGATATAATAACACTACATAATATGTTATTTTTTATTTAGATTTATTCTATAGTGTATAATATCAGGGCACAATTATCAATGCTTTCATATATTTCTTTGGACAGGCAGAAAATATGCCAATTGTATCACAATGGCTTAAGCTGTGTGATATCGTACATCTGGTGTAATCTGGTAGACATGCTAGACACTTTTTTTCTATGATGCCACGAAGTTGGATAATTTTAAATCACTTGATTGTTGCAAAATTTCTAAGCCATTGTAAGCCATGTTCTTGATTACCAGTTTGTTCACATAAATACTGTAAAGACATAATATTGGCAGAATTACTTTATTAGATTAAAAAAAAATGTGTGAAGAGCAGATATGTTTTCTCTAGTCGGATGAGAGATATCTTTACGCAAGAACCTATACAATTACAGGGTCCCAAATCCAGAAGATCACATTGCTTTTACAAAACGAAGCTACAGTTACACACCCTTAACAGTGAGATTATATTACAATTTCAGTCTATGATAAGAGTAGTTTCCCCTTTTGTCTATCTTTGTTGCCAGATTGTGGTGATTTTGGCTACTTAGACGGGAAGTTCCTATCTAGTTGGGCGGAGTATCCATGGACTCAAACTACAAGCCAGTAGAGGGATTAAATACAAACCAAACACCTTACTGTCTACGGGCAAACCAAAGAACCCAGGTTGATCAGAATAGTGTTATTCCTTATGGCACCTAAAGGGCTTCTCTAGTGCCACTAACTTCCACATCTGGAAGACGTTATCTGTCTCACTGCATGCAAGATCGGCAGGTGTTGTGGAACTTAAGTGGGTGCAGATAAAAGCAACTGAGGCTATTAGGAGAATGAGTGGACTACAATACCAAGACTTGTTATCAAACTTGGGGTTATTCTGTTTGGAAAAGCAAAGACTTAGGGGTGATCTTATTACAATTTACAAATATATGAGGGGACAGTACAGAGATCTTTGTAATGATATTTTTACACCTAGGCCTACAATGGGGACAATGGGGCATGCTCTACATCTAGAGGAAAGAAGGTACCATCATAATCACAGACGCGGATTCTTTACTGTAAGAGTAATGAGACTATGGAACTCTTTGCCGCATGATGTTATAATGGTTGATTCACTACTAAAATTCAAGAGGGGTCTGGATGTATTTCTTGAAAAATATAATTTTACCGGTTATAGGCACTAGATTATGTGATGGAGCGTTAATCCAGGGAACTAGCCTGATTGCATCATGTAGAGTCGTGGAGGAATTTTTACCCTAATATGATGCTGTTAGTGTCTGCCTCATGGGAGAGGCATGGCTCAATATGTTAGGCTGCAGACTGTGCACAATAAAGTTAAAGGGGTTTTCCAAGGAAGAAAAGTTAATTTTATTCTCTAGATCTTGGAATAAAAATAAGCTCCACAATTGGATTTGGTTAAAATAAACATTCCTATGCTGGGATAATCTTATAAATATGTCCCTGCTGTGTACTGTGTAATGGCTGTGTCTGACCATGCAGGAACATGGTCTGACCATACCACAGCTCCTTGGCAGGGGAGGAAGCAAAAAAAGAATATACAGAAAGACAGTGGGACAGTATGGGATCACAGCTTATTCTGTGAGGTAAAACATTGTTTAAAAAAGGCAGAGAAATGTTTTACCTCACAAAAAGAATCATCTGTAGTGATGAGTGAGTATGCTTGTTGTTCGGGAGGTCTCCGAGTATTTGGAAGTGCTCGGAGATTTAATTTATGTCGCCACAGCTGCATAATTGGCAACTGATAGACAGCCTGAATACATGTGGGGATTCCCTAACAAACAGGCAATCCCCACATGTATTCAGGCTGTCTAGTAGCCGCAAATTATGCAGCTGTGGCGACAGAAACTAAATTTCCGAGCACTTCCAAATACTCTGAGACCACCCAAGCATGCTCGTGAAAACCCGAGCAACGAGCATACTCGCTCATCACTAATCAGCTGTGATCCCATGCTATATTGTCAGTATAAGTATACTATTTTGTGGCCTCCACTGCCCAGGAGCTGTGGTATGATCAGACCATATCCCTGTAGGGTGAGACACAGACATTACACAGTACATAGCAGAGGCAAGATTATCTCAGCACAGGAACATTTTTTTTATCACTTCCTAGTGTAGACCTTATTTTTATTCCAAGATTCAGTGAATAAAATTAACTTTTGTTCATAGAAAAACCCTCTACCTTCAACCTTAAAAACTATGAAACTATAATTCTTATTTTATTAATTGAAATTCCTGGTGCTTGTATGCATAGTCGGTCCTACTAGTGTTGGGCAATATTGGCAGTCACTGAAAAGGACCACTCACTGGACTCAAATGCATTTATATACCAGGAATTTCAGTGACTAAAATGCAAATTTACCTGAAATCTTTGCGCAAATATGTAAATCAATCTGGTCATCTTCTCCTGCTCTAAATTAGTCTCTCTGCAGTATTAAATAAAAAACACGGCACTCATACAGGAGCTATAGGTGCCCAAGTAGGGTTTCCAACCCGTCGTAAAAATAGTCAAAAAACTTGGCACTCAAGGAGTAGTTGAGGTGAAAAAAGGAAGGTTCCGTTTATTGTGCATCCAATAAATGTTAAACGTTTTTAGTCAGTACCGTATGACCTTCATCAGAACTAGCTGGTTCAGTAGATTAAATGTAGAATGTCAATATTCCATATAAAGGAATCCTGGAGCATATAAGCATTCCCGGTGTGAAGGCTTGAGTGCGTCAGCGCGTGTGGAGTATGCAGGTCAGATAAGATTTTCAACATAACAGGTTCCCTTTAAGTTTAAAGCTATAGCAAATAATTATAACTAATCTTATTATGAAGATAAGTTACTTCAAACCTATGGCTCCATAGCTGTTGGAAAACTATACCTCGGACATGCTGTCATAGTGGAAGTCCATATCAACCCAGCATTCATAACAGTTCTATCATTAGCATACAAAGCTATCATGCAAACTCTAGCTTGAACATTTGTAAAAATAGATGAAAAGATTGGTATCACATACATTTTATATACCATATAGACAAAAAAATGTACTGAATCAAGATGGTTTGATCCACATAGGCCAGGAACTAAAGAGAACCTTGCCAGACAGATGAGAAACAGCCCGTGAGTACAAGCCCTTAGACAATTAAAGATTTGCTAATGTATCTTAGTTCTTTACTTGCAAAAGTTAATGAGATAATGGATTGAAGCTTGTATTCTAATTACCCTGTGTATATACTGAAGAACACCAGCTTTAGACCTTATCTGGGTAGTACGCAGTTCCTTGTCCAAGTTGCCATGGAGATGAAATTCGCCATAGAGGTTTTCTTCTAAGGAGATAATATAACAATGCCGGCTTTGGAAGCTAGTATTTCCACAATTAGTTGTCAAGGCTAAATCCATATTTCCAAAAAGGAAGTAATTAAGCCTTTTGCTGTCAGATATTATAGCTTTTGTGTTATTCCCTTTACATACTCAAATAACTATTATCTAAGCCTGCTCAGTGCACAGGAGAGCAGACAACTGGGGACGGGCCCAGAGACTGAAAAGATGTTCAGAATCATGACACTTAATAGTACATCAGCACATTTAGGCCATGATCCCAAGTGCAAAAATACAGTTTATTTTCCTCTATGTTTTTTTTTTTTTTATGTAGTTACCTCTTTTTGATGCATTTTTGAGGCAGTTTTGAAGCAGGGTTCTTATGCAATTTTTAAAGAAGCACTTCTATCAAATTTTTTATTTTATTAATATATTGCAATCATCATATTATAGAGCACTGTGTACTTACAATTACTCATTTTGCCTTTCTACCCAGCTAATTGCTCTATTTTTCATTAGGTCTATGACATCACATGATTAAAAACTGGATAACTAAAGCTCTATGTAGAAAGAGGTAAATTTTTTCTGAATGAGTCATAAGTCACTGCAAAAGTTCCTGGTAGAGGGGGGAGGGCACAGCTGGGTCAAAAGATGAAGAGAGGGATGATAAATGCAAGGAAAAGAGACTTCCTGTTTCTACACAGACCTAGAGGAAAAGAGAAGAATTACCTGGGCAGAAAGCCAAAATGAGCACTTGTAAGTACACAGTGCTATATAATGTGATGATTGCAGTATAGTAAGAGGATAAAAACTTACATGGTAGGAGTGCTTCTTCAATGCAGACACACTGCCATTCTGCACTTAAGAAAGCATCTAGGTGTTCTACATGTTCTTTTAGGCTCTTCATCAAAATCTATGGGGAAAACATGCATCAAGAAACGTATCGTTCAAAAACATCTTTAAAATACAGTGAAATTTTCATGAAATCACATCCACTTTACATCAACTGTTAAAAGGAGCGGATTGTCCGCTCAAAACACCAGGTCAGAAAAATGCTGCAATTAAGTTACAGTACATGGGAACATGGCTTCATAAAGTTTGTTCAGCGTTACAACCCTCAATATGCTGGTGATGCAGATAACAGAAAGCAAATGTCATCATGCAAAATTCACTACCATTTATCACTGAGAAACTTAGGCATTATGCGCACAGCAGTATTTTTTATCTGAGTGCTAATGGTTAAAAAATGAATCACACTTGGATCAATGTTATTCAATGGGGCAGTGCAGATGAACATTTTTTTTCACTTGAAAATCAGATGAGACTCACCCATTCAAATCCATGTGTAAGTGAAAAAAATCGGACGTGATATGGATCCACGGTATAGCATCCAATATTTACTGATAGATTACAATACTGTAACATAGGAAAATGTAAATGGACTTGTACATGATTAATAGCTACTGAGTTAAAAAAAACGGATTGTATACAAACATTATGTACACGAATGAAAACATATCATCCCACTATTTTAATGCAACTCTGAATGATTTTTTATACGGTCTTGTGAACCTACCCTTACATTTATATACTAAGTGTAGGTATTATATAAATGGTAAAGACATGTATTGTGTGACCAGAAACAATACACCATTAACTTCCACGGTGTCTTATTATCCATGTGTCAGCAGCTGCGACTGCTATGATGTGACCCTGTATCTGCCACTGCCACAAGTGACCCTAACAAACAGTCAATAGACCTACTATTAAAATTGTTCATTTTACAAATGGCAGTGGTCCAATAAGATACGATACTGTAATTTCAGGGTTAAAGAGGACTTAAAATTTCCTGTTTTGCTCTGCAATTTTGTTCATAGGACACACATAGCATTCTGAGCACTGCATGCTGTGAGCAGCATACTACTATATAGGCATGGACTAATATATTTTTATTAATGTCAAAATGCAAAAAGTTGAACCGCACCCTAAAGATTAAAGTCTATATAAAGGTACTGCCACACTACACAATCCCGCTAGCGATCTCGTTAGCGTCGCATACTAATGAGATCGCTAGCGGGATTGTTTCTATATCGCTAGTAGCTACCTATTTTAGCGATGTCGTTAGGACGCTATCGCGGTTAGCGATCTCCTTAACGACTTTAGCGGTACAAAAGTACCGCTAAATCGCTAAAAAAGGTGCCACACTCAGCGATTAGATACTTACCAGCGGGGCGCCAGCGACGAAAATAGGGTCCGGAACGATCGCTGTGATGAACGAGATCACAGCAGGGGCCTCGTCGCTGGCAGATGCCGCACACAACAACATCGCTAACGGGATTGCTAAATAGTGACGTTTTTTAGCGATCCCGTTAGCGATGTTGTTTAGTGTGGCATACCCTTAAGACAAAATGAAGGCGCACGTCAAAACCGGGGAGTCCATCCCAGAGCAGGTTCCATAACAGTAAATCAAAAAACAGCGCCTCAGTCAGTGGTGAAAAGCAAATCTTACATTTATTCTGCCTCCTGTGGCGACGTTTCGGTCCGAAGACCTTTTTCAAGCACATATTTTTATGTCATTGGAATAAAGTTTGAAGATATTATTATTCTTGGATGTGCCATTCATGCTTTTCTTGCATATGTACTAATATGTAGAAGTGACTCTAAATGGTGACAGAAACAAAACTTCATCTACTATACCTTTGAACTTTGCTTGGAGGTATGCTTAAAAGTTTCCTAACATTTTGTATGTTCAGCTTTTTTCAACCTTGTGTGTTTCTATGAGTAAAAACTCCAAGCAAACCAAGTGTGTATACTGATAATGTAGACATGTTTTACTTTACTCTGTACCATCTCTTTTACTGTTTTTTGCTTAGCAAAAAGAAGAATATTGCGGCAGTGCCGATGTGGGGCACAGTCCATCATGCAAAACCTTTAGATGCATTGGTTACTGTTGACCGTGGCATCTAAGAGGTTAAACCGAAATAAGTATCTTTAAAGAGGTTGTCCAGTCTTAAACTGCAGTCCATATGACTGCAGACTTGGGATTTTTCACATCACGCACTGTGCATTGTGAGGATTCTCCAGTGTCGGAACTGAGAACGGCAATCACGTGACCACAAATATGCAATATACATGCTCCTGGCCAGAATCTGACTAGATGGGAAGAAAGGCTTTGCTCCATGCAAGTGTATTGAGTGAGGCCAGAATCAGTCTAGTCACAATGTGGCCGGGAAAATACTTGTGGTCACATGATCACCCGCCGACACCGAAGAGTCCTCTCAACGGGCAGTGAGCGCAATGTGAGGATTTACAAGTTTGCAGTCACAGATTGGCTACAGACTTGTTGTTTAAGACTAGTCAATCCCCTTTATTCCTGCCACTTCTACAGGGTGTAAACTGTATGTTACAGCTAATACCCACTGCTACTGGTGCAGGTTTAGCTCTTGAGCCTCTGCAATAGATTTAACAAATATATGGAATTTTAGCATTAAAGTGCTCCTGCATATTACATAAGTGTGCATCATGGAGCCTCAGGTGGTTAGATCATTATGTAAATGGAAGTTGAAGTTAAACAATGGCAGGATGACATTTAGTTGCAGAAGTTTGGCAGGCGGTTTTATATCATCTTGGCATAACTAATGCACAAACCGTGTGCATATATAATTACTATGGTGTCAATATAATGTTTTAACCATTTTTTTGAGCTACTGATGGCTGTAGTTAGTATTTCTGTTAGTACAGCTATAGCTGTAAGAATGATCACAATTATATCCCTGGAACAATTCACTATTTGGGCAATTGCTTTAATCTTCCCTGGTCTACATGAAAAAGCTATATTTTGAAGATAAGCCAGGTTTGTATCTGAGCATCTTATGGCACAGCAGGAGAAGATAGAGATATGAAGTGTGGAGTATCTTTTGGAGAGGTCTCTGCCTGCGCTACTTTCCCAGCCAATATATTATAAAAGTGCTTTAAAATAGTTGACATTTATCTGGGATTGATTACCATATGCTAATTGTACTCTGAGACTGTAACATTTTAGAAAATATTAATGTTTCACAATCTCTTTGAGAAAATGTTGAGTTTCTTCCAGTCGATTTTCTTTATTTTATTAAGTCAAACCACATGGCATTATACATTTTGGATTTTGTAATCGCCATCTCTTTCATGTTTTATCTACGGTCTTTTTTATTCTGTAGTCTTCCGAGGCTGACGTGTTTTTAATAATAATCATTATGTCGAGTGTAGGAAAAAAAAATGAAGAATTTAAAATAAATGGAAAATGTTTAAGCGATCAAATCTTCACAAAGTTAGACTGCTCAAAGCATTGTGCTTTTTGAGGCTTAGATTCTGAAATACTTTTTTTGAAATATGATGCATTATAGACAGTTGTGCGGTGATATATTCTTTTGACTCATTACTAAAGATGAAACGATCTTTTTACGCCAGATTCACCAAACTTTCTTCAAATATTTAGGTTTGTGAATAATAAATTTACGATGAATCTCAATATTACAAAGCCTTTAATTGGAAAATATGTGCATACTGAAATGTCTCCTAGGACTGTATTAAACCCTTTTGAGCTTTTTAATGCAAACACAGACTCATTAATGTCTTCAACCTATCTGACTAGGGGGAGATGGAAGGTAACTGGTGGTAGCAATCAGCACACTGCAGTATTATACTTTTTATTTAGGCAACTTGAATTGTAAAAGCAGTCTAAAAATTATCCCTTTTATGGCAGATGCTTGACTTGTTAATTTTTATACATTGGCAGTGCAAACTGCAGAAGCCTTGACTTTTTCACAAGGGGAGTTGCTAGTTAGACTCACATCCCAAAAGCAAGCATCTGCAACAGACTGCTATATTCAGGTGGCATTTACTGGTCTATATGGGTAAATTGTACTTTTACAATGAACAAGAATGCACATTTTTTTACAACTCCCACTTTATGAAGTAGACAGTTGAATTAAAATTTCTGGAATGTGGGGATTTTTCTGATGTCATTAATATATAATGGCTTGCCTGGGGTCTGTGCAAATGATATATTTTAAACTCGGGAACCTGAATCAGGAACCACTGGCATCTTAAAAACACTAAATACGACAGCAATCTTCTGCCTGTATTTTTGGTATAATCATTTACTTCTTTACTTAGTTAATGTTGCCTTCCAAGTGGATGACTTCAGAAAAATGGACAGCTAACTTCTTTTAACCGCTTTGCTTCTTTTGAAACCTGAAGCAGTTAAAATACAATGAAAAAATGGAACATATTCACGGCAAGCCATTTTTACATAAAGATTCATAGGCTCAATAGTTGAGCATTTTAGGTTGCTTTTCAGGCTGGTTTCATAGCATACTTGCTTGAAAAAGACATTGTGTTCACACACCCTAATGTGTCTGCCATGAACTGCCTCTCTAGGCAGATCTGCAGATCTCCATTCTCTTAGATTGCACAAAGAGGTCTGATTCCCAGAGGTAGGACCGGCATCTTTGAAACATTTATGGCGCATGACCTGTGGATATGCCACAAGTGCTTTTGCTGGGAATATCCTTTTAAGAGCAAAAGGATGGAGGGCATCAACCCAAAGATAAATTTAAATAAGGGTTCTACCTGAAGTATGTCAAAATTAGATTAGAACAAGAGAGTGAAAGAAGACATACTAACACCAGGGAACACCAATATATGAACAATAATCCAATTTTATTAGAACACTACAATGTATCATACCAAAAATTTAAAAACAATTAAAATCAAACAAACACTGCCTAAAAGGGAAACATAATGTAAGGGTCTGCGGAACGCACCAATTATTTGATGTAGAGAGGTGCGTTCGCAACCCGGGGTCCACCGTGCAGGCGGAGCCTGCTGCTGGTAAAATGGCGCAAGGAGCGAACTCTGTTATCCCGTAGAGTCGCCAAAATAAACGCCGTAATGTGCTGTGGCAATAAGTGCGAACTCTGTTATTCCACAGAGCCGCTAGAAGGAGTGCCGCAGCGCTATATGGCGATGTGTGCGAACTCACTAAACACAACTGAGTCGCAAAATAAACACGCTAGGGCGCTGTCTAGCTTTGAAAGCGAACCCTGTTACGTCACAGAGCCGCTGAGAAAAACTTCTGTGTCCTGTCAGGCACCCAGGTACACAGTTAAGTGCTAAGCGAACATAGAACGTGATCATGTGCTTATGTCCTCGCGGGAGTCACCCGCAATCTATGGCGTCTGAACGCCAGTCCCTGAATACGGCAATCAAACTCCTCACCGGTTATGCCGGTAATCTAGGGCATCTAGGACACCGACCCTGATCAGCTAGCATACCAAACTCCTCACCGATTAAGTCGGTATTCTAGGGGCTTATTTCAGCCGGGGCCCTAACCACACACACACATGACCACACTGGCGCTAAGCATATAATGATTGATATTAGCGCATGGCGGCCCAGCATTGCCACCCTTTTATAATAACAGCTACAGGACCTGCCAGAAACAAGGATCAATGAAACTTGTTCCAGAACTCCAGTAGTCACAGGACCTTCCTGGCAGACCAATAAGAGCTGCTGAAGTACCTGAGCATGTGACTCCTGATCTCCAATGAGAGATCTCACCCTGGGCATGCTCAGAAGGGGAAACGCAGGACTTTGTCCCAAAGACGTCTGCTCCAGCACTGGCTATTATAGCAGATCCAGGAGAGGCAGCAGCAAGTCACTGCACAGTACTGGAATGGGCAAGACGCTGGGACCTACGTCTCTGCTGAGCAGGCTCCACTGCGGCCGGAGATGAATGGGGGACCGCAGTGGGATGGGTTCAAGACTCGAACCCTAACACATAACTCCCTGATACCCATGAGTTAGTGCAAGTATGAAAATGTGCAGATAATGGCAATAATGATATGCAGTGCACAATAACAAACATACAGCACAGAAAATATGAAAACCCAAACAATCCCCAAAGGACAAAAAAATGGGCAAAGTATGAAGTGAAATCACAATAATGATGGTAAAAGGACCACTCTTAGTAACATGGGAAATCCTGAAAGATCATGTTATATACGAACATACTAACAACAGTATATATATAATGTTGCAAAATAGATGGCACCAATACTCATAAGCCCAAAAAGGGGGACAATACCTCCAAAAAGCATTATATATATAACATATGTGTCACCATGAAAAAGATAGGGTCCCTATAGGATCAGTGTCCTACAAAATGCCCATAAAAATGACCAAGATGTTACCAGACCAATGGGGAAGGAAAGGGGGGTCAGGGAGGGCAAAGCCCAACGCGTGTCGCCACCTCCGTGGCTTCGTCAGGAGCAGTAATGGTGATATTATTGCAGGGTTCGGTATTTACAACACACAGATAAAGACCAGAACTTACAACAGCTGAGAGCGGTTTGCAGACGCCGTAACAGGAACAGGAAGTGCCTGGAGGCGGAAATAATGAAGCCAGGCACAGTACATAGGGAGTCCCAAGATGGCTGAAAAGTGCACAATTGCGCATGCGCTAATTAATATGTGACGTCGCGCCGTCACAATTGGTCAGGAGGCAAAGTATCAGTAAAACTCAGCGCGACATTGGTAAGCAGAGAAAAAGAACCCCCTAGAAGTCCCTACTATGCCCTATCGGTATATTGAAAGAAAAAGAGTCGACTAAATATCCTGGAATGAGCAGGACAAGTACATAAAGTACACGCATAAGATAAAGCATGTCTATATCCAGTACTTAGAGCAAGTGCTCATATATATAGCGGCGCATACATCTTGCTGGAGGAAAGATAGAGCATATTTATGCCCAGTAGTTTGATCAAAATACGGCGTACATGCCAAAGAGATATATATATAATATGACCAATGGAGCGTATCTATACCCAATATTAACATCATGTGCCCATAGACCAGTAAAATCAAAATCGCATATGCAAAAAAATCTATGCAAAATATATATATATACAAAATATATATATATGTATCGCAACATATGCAAAAAAGCACCTGTTAATGCACAGTGGTGTCTCTTATTAAGACTAATGTGTGAATCAAGATGTAAACATAAAGAATGGGACACATTTTCACCTTCTATGGCCAAAACATTTTTTTATAGCTGATAGAACATGTCTATACCCAGTACTTAGAGCTTATGCTCATATGTAGCGGCGGCGCATGCATCAAGAAAGAAAGATGTTATATGATCGATGGAACATATCTATAATTCTACATAATATAAATGAAAAGAAGACGCATAACTGGGACTAGACGAATACATAAATTGTTTGCTGAAGGGAAGATATGCGGCGCATGTACCAAAAAGATATAATATGACAGGTGGATATAAATAAACCTGTGGAACATATCTATACCTGATATTTACGTCATCTGCCCATAACTCAGTCAGATCAAAATCGCATGTGCACAAAAGTATATAGCAACATATGCGAAAAGACACCTGTTGATACACAATTGTGTCTCTATAGAGACCAATATGTGAAATAAGATGTAAGCTTAAAGAATGGAACACATTTTCCCTTCTGTGCCCAATGGTTGACCTATATAAAAGGCATGTGCGCCAACAATGTTATATAACAATGGAGCATGCTCCAACAATGCTATATAACAATGGAACATACCCATGCCCGAAAGTTTAATTATGTGCCCATAAATTAGTCACGAAAAGTCATCATCAAACGATCACGTCGTATCCACCAAAGAAAATATCCCAACATATGCAAAAGGGTACCTATTATTATCAAAGTTGTTCTTTAACCCCTTAACGACCGCCGATACGCCTTTTAATGGCGGTCATTAAGGGTACTTAAACCACAGCGCCGTTAATTAACGGCGCTGTGGAAAAAGTGAATAGCGCCCCCCAGAGGCGCATTTTCTCCGGGGTCTCGGCTACCGGGGTAGCCGAGACCCCAGAGAACATGAATCGGGTCGGTTTTTACCGACACCGATGTTGCGATCGCCGTTATTAACCCTATAACGGCGACCGCAACAACAACAAAAAAAAGTTGTGCCATTTAATTTCTCTGTTCTCTGATGTCATCGGACATCAGAGGACAGAGAAAAAGGGTCCCCGGGACCCCCATGTGGTCCCCAATGCCCTGTATGTGGCCCCAGGGCCCTCCGATGTCCCCCGGGGCCGGCGCGATGAAGAACATGGCGGGCACATGCTCAGTGCGCCCGCCGCTAAGTGCCGCTGTGCTGGTGGGGGGATGGGCAAATATTCTCTGGGGTCTCGGCTACCGGGGGTAGCCGAGACCCCAGAGAACATGATCCGGGTCGCAAAAAAAAAAAAAAAAAGATTTCTCTCCCCTCTGATGTGATCGCAAATGAGGGTCCCCCGGTCCCCCGATCGCCCCCCTGTATACTTACCGGTGTCCTCCGTCCTCCCGCAGGCCCCAGGATCCCGGCGTCTTCTTCCTGCAAAAAAAAAATGGCGGGCGCATGCGCAGTGCGCCCGCCGATCTGCTTGGCGGCAGATTCAAAAATGTTTTCATTCATTCTCCAGAAAGTGCATTTTGTTCACTGTGATAAACTATCACAGTGATCAAAATAAAAAAAACAGTACATAACCCCCCCATTTATCACCCCCTTAGTTAGGGACATATAATAAAAAATAGAAATTATATTTATTTTCATTTTTCTGTTAGGGTTAGGGTTATAATTAGGGTTAGGGTTATAATTAGGGTTAGGGTTAGCATTAGGGTTAGGGTTAGCATTAGGGTTATAATTAGGGTTAGGGTTAAGCTGGGTTCATACTGCGTTATGGCAGTCCGTTAGACGGACTGCGTTACACCGTGGTATAACGCGGTGTAACGCAGTCCGTTAACGCTGCCATTCACCCCCATTTGAGGGCGCATCGCGACGCATGCCGTAAAGCGGCATGCGTTTGCGACGTGCCATCATTCAGTGACGGAGCCTCGGACGCGGGCTGCAGCGTCTGGGCTCCGTCACCGCTAGCGCAGATGAATCATCTGCTGATTCCTCTGCGCTAGTGGGTATAGCATAACGCGATCCTGTTATGCTATACCGTTACCAGCCCGTCAACGCTATGTGTTGAACGGGTTGGTAAAACGCAAAATGAACCTAGCCTTAGGGTTAGGGTTATAATTAGGGTTAGGGTTACAATTAGGGTTAGGGTTAAAATTAGGGTTAGGGTTACAATTAGAGTTAGGGTTACAATTAAGGTTAGGGTTACAATTAGGGTTGGAATTAGGGTTACGATTTAGGTTAGGATTAGGGTTGGGATTAGGGTTAGGGGTGTATTGGGGTTAGGGTTGGCGGTAGAATTGAGGGATTTCCACTATTTAGGCACATCAAGGGGGTCTCCAAACACGACGTGGCGTTCAAAAAGTCAAATGGCGCTCCCTCCCTTCCGAGCCCTGCCGTGCGCCCAAACAGTGGTTTACCCCAACATATGGGGTATCAGCGTACTCAGGACAAATTGCACACCAATTTTGGGGTTCTAATTTCTCCTGTTACCCTTGGGAAAATAAAAAATAGCTGGCTAAAAAAAACATTTTTGAGAAAAAAAAATGATTTTTCATTTTCACGGCTCTGCGTTTATAAATTTCTGTGAAGCACTTGGGGGTTCAAAGTGCTCACCACACATCTAGATAAGCTCCTTGGGGGGTCTAGTTTCCAAAGTGGTGTCACTTGCAGGGGGTTTCTACTGTTTAGGTACATCAAGGGCTCTGCAAACACAACATGACGCCCGCAGAACATTCCATCAAAGTCTGCATTACAAAATGGCGCTCCTTCCCTTCCAAGCACTCCCATGCACCCAAACAGTGGTTTCACCCCACATATGGGGTATCAGCGTACTCAGGAAAAATTGCACAACAACTTTTTGGGTCCAATTTCTCCTGTTACCCTTGGGAAAATAAAAAAAATAGCGGGCTAAAGAATCATTTTTGAGGAAAAAAATGATTTTTTATTTTCACGGCTCTACGTTTATTAATTTCTGTGAAGCACTTGGGGGTTCAAAGTGCTCACCACACATCTAGATAAGTTCCTTAAGGGGTCTAGTTTCCAAAATGGTGTGATTTGTGGGGGTTTCGACTGTTTAGGCATATCAGGGGCTCTCCAAACGCGAAATGGCGTCCAATTTCAATTCCAGCCAATTTTGGTTTGAAACAGTCAAACGGCGCTCCTTCACTTCCAAGCCCTGCCGTGCGCCCAAACAGTGGTTTACCCCCACATATGGGGTATCGGCATGCTCAGGACAAGTTGCACAAAAACTTTTGGGGTCTTGTTACCCTAGGGAAAATAAAAATTGGGGTGAACAGATCGTTTTTGTGGAAAAAATATGATTTTTTATTTTCACGGTTCTATGTTATAAACTTCTGTGAAGCACTTGGAGGTTCAAAGTGCTCACCACACATCTAGATAAGTTCCTTAGGGGGTCTAATTTCCAAAATGGGGTCACTTGTGGGGGTTTCCACTGTTTAGACACATCAGGACCTCTACAAACACCACATGACGTCCAGCCAATTCTGCGCTGAAAAAGTCAAATGGCGCTCCTTCCCTTCCAAGCTCTGCCTTGCACCCAAACAGTGGTTTACCCCCACATATGGGGTATCAGCATGCTCAGGACAAATTGCACAAAAACTTTTGGGGTCTTGTTACCCTTGGGAAAATAAAAATTGGGGTGAAAAGATTGTTTTTGTGGAAAAAATATGATTTTTTATTTTCACTGTTCTATGTTATAAACTTCTGTGAAGCACTTGGAGGTTCAAAGTGCTCACCACACATCTAGATAAGTTCCTTAGGGGGTCTAGTTTCCAAAATGGGGTCACTTGTGATGGGTTTCCACTGTTTAGACACATCAGGGCCTCTACAAACGCGACATGGCGTCCAGCCAATTCTGCGTTGAAAAAGTCAAATGTTGCTCCTTCCCTTGCAACCTCTGCCGTGCACCCAAAAAGTGGTTTACCCCCACATATGGGGTATCGACTTAATCAGGAGAAATTGCACAACAAATTTTGTGGTTCATTTTTTCTTTTAACAGTTGTGAAAATAAAAAAAATAGGTTCCGAAGTAAAGTTTTTGCAAAAAAAGTTAAATGTTAATTTTTTCCTTCCACATTGCTTCAGTTCCTGTGAAGCACGTAAAGGGTTAATAAACTTCTTGAATGTGGTTTTGAGCACCTTGAGGGGTGCAGTTTTTAGAATGGTGCCACTTTTCGCTATTTTCTATCATATAGACCCCTCAAAGTGACTTCAAATGTGAGGTGGTCCCTAAAATAAAAATGGTGTTGTAAAAATGAGAAATCGCTTGTTAACTTTTAACCCTTATAACTTCGTAACAAAAAAAAATTTTGGTCCCAAAATTGTGCTGATGTAAAGTAGACATGTGGCAAATGTTACTTTTTAAGAAATTTGTGTGACATATCTCTCTGATTTAAGGGCATAAAAATTTAAAGTTTGAAAATTGTTAAATTTTCAAAATTTTCGCCATATTTCCATTTTTTTCATAAATAAACACAAGTCATATCAAAGAAATTTTACCACTAACGTGAAGTACAATATGTCACGAAAAAACAATCTCAGAATCAGCGGGATTCGTTAAAGCGTTCCAGAGTTATAACCTCATAAAGTGACAGTGGTCAGAATTGTAAAAATTGCCCCTGTCATTAAGCTGCAAAATGGCTCTGTCACTAAGGGGTTAATGTCAATATTTAAGGCTTACAAAGATGTAACCCAAGTTAACACCCTAGTACTAAAGAAGTGGAGGGACCAGAATTCCCTTTTAATTACATAGAGAAGCAGGTGAATGCAACATGGATGACATCCAAGCTCTGTTTGTGATTTTCATAGACCCATCACTTGTATGGGTGATTTTGATCTGTAACTCAGATAAAAAATGGGCATATCTTTGTGATTTTTTGGCCGACACAGGGTTCACAAGAAAAAGCTACAGGCATATGGATAATACCATAGACTAGAAATAGACATGTGTTCTCTTTATGAAAACAAAAATATAACATGTAGTGAAAAAGTAACATCTGAATGAGACTTAACCCCTTAACGACCAAGCCATTTTGTAGGTTAAAGACCAGGCCAATTTTTACAATTCTGACCACTGTCACTTTATGTGCTTATAACTCTGGAACGCTTCAACGGATCTTGGCGATTCTGAGAATGTTTTCTCGTAACATATTGTACTTCATGATAGTGGTAAAATTTCTTCAATATAACTTGCGTTTATTTATGAAAAAAATGGAAATATGGCAAAAATTTTAAAAATTTTGCAATTTTCAAACTTTTAATTTTTATGCCATTAAATCAGAGAGATATGTCACAAAAAATAGTTAATAAATAACATTTCCCACATGTCTACTTTACATCAGCACAATTTTGGAACCAAAATTTTTTTTTGTTAGGAAGTTATAAGTGTTAAAAGTTGACCAGCAATTTCTCATTTTTCCAACAAAATTTACAAAACCAGTTTTTTTAGGGACCACATCACATTTGAAGTGAATTTGAGGGGTCAATATGACAGAAAATACCCAAAAGTGACACCATTCTAAAAACTGCACCCCTCAAGGTGTTCAAAGCCACATTCAAGAAGTTTATTAACCCTATAGGTACTTCACAAGAATTGAAGCAATGTGGAAGGAAAAAATGAACATTTAACTTTTTTTTCCAAAATTTTTATTTCAACACAATTTTTTTAAATTTTATCAAGGGTATCAGTAGAAAATGAACCACAATATTTGTGGTACAATTTCTCCTGCGTACACCGATACCCCATGTGTGGGGGTAAACCACTATTTGGGCGCATGGCAGAGCTCGGAAGGGAAGCAGCGCCATTTGACTTTTTTGGCTGGAATTGAGATTGGACGCCATGTGGCATTTGGAGAGTCCCTGTGTGCCTAAACAGTGGAAACCCCCCACAAGTGACCCCATTTTGGAAACTAGACCCCCCAAGGAACTTATCTAAATGTGTTGTGAGAGCTTTAAACCCCCAAAGGCTTCACAGAAGGTTATAACGTAGAGCCGTAAAATTAAAAAATCATATCTTTTCCACAAAAATGATCTTTCCACCCCCAATTTTTATTTTCCAAAGGGTAACAGGAACCCAAAAGTTATTGTGCAATTTGTCCTGAGTACGCTGATACCCCATATGTGGGAGTAAACCGCTATTTGGGCGCATGGCAGAGCTCGGAAGGGAAGCAGCGCCATTTGACTTTTTTGGCTGAAATTGAGATTGGACGCCATGTCGCATTTGGAGAGTCCCTGTATGCCTAAACAGTGGAAACCCCCCACAAGTGACCCCATTTTGGAAACTAGACCCCCCAAGGGACTTATCTAGATGTGTGGTGAGAGCTTTGAACCCCCAAGGGCTTCACAGAAGGTTATAACGTAGAGCCGTAAAATTAAAAAATCATATCTTTTCCACAAAAATGATCTTTCCACCCCCAATTTTTATTTTCCAAAGGGTAACAGGACCCCAAAAGCTATTGTGCAATTTGTCCTGAGTACGCTGATACCCCATATGTGGGGGGAACCACTATTTTGACGCATGGCAGAGCTTGGAAGGGAAGGAGCACCGTTTTTAAATGCAGACTTTGATGGAATGGTCTGCGGGTGTCATGTCGCGTTTGGAGAGCCCCTGATGTGCCTAAACAGTAGAAACCCCCCACAAATGACCCCATTTTGCAAACTAGACCCCCCAAGGAACTTATCTAGATGTGTGGTCAGCACTTTGAGCCCCCAAGGGCTTCACAGAAGTTTATAACGTAGAGCCGTGAAAATAAAAAAATCCTTTTTTTTTCCACAAAAATGACCTTTTTGCCCCCAAATTTTTATTTTTATAAGGGTAACAGGAGAAATAGGACCCCAATATTTGAAGTGCATTTTGTCCTGAGTACGCTGATATCCCATATGTGGGGGGGGAACCACTGTGATCGCCTTATTGCGATCTTTGGGAGGCAGAATAAACAAATCCACAAAAGGTGAAGAATTGGTTTTCTTTTTTACGCTGTTCCTTGTGCGGTACTAGTGATTAGGCGACTTTATTCCTCGGGTCGGTGCGATTATGGCGATACCAGATTTATACCCTTTTTTCATGTTTAGCTTCTGTCACACTCTAAAAGACGCTTTTTTTTTGGAATAATTTTATGTAAGAAATTTTTGCATCGCCGTATTTTGAGAGCTATAATTTTTCCATATTTCGGCCGACAGAGTTATCTGTGGGCTTATTTTTTGCGGGACGAGCTGACGTTTTTATTGGTACCATATTCGGGCACGTAACTTTTTTGATCGCTTCCTATTCCGATTTTTGTGGAAGCAGAATGAACAAAAACCAGCAATTCAGGAATTGTTTTTTTTTTTTTTTTTTTACTCCGTTCCGCGTGTGGTAAAATTGATAAAGCAGCTTTATTCTTCGGGTCACTACGATTACAGCGATACCTCATTTATATATTTTTTTATGTTTTGGCGTTTTTTACACAATAAAAAGTTTTATAGAAAAAATAATTATTTTTGCATCAGTTTTATTCCGCGAGCGATAACTTTTATTTTTTCGCTGATGATGCTGTATAGCGGCTTGTTTTTTGCGGGACAAGATGACGTTTTCAGCGGTACCATGATTATTTATATCCCACTTTTTGATCGCGTGTTATTGCACTTTTTCCAAGCGGTGTGATGATACCGCTTGGAAAAAGTATGATTTACTACTTTTTTTTTTTTTTTACGGCTTTCACTGAAGGGGTTAACTAGAGATACGCTTTTAGGCCGGGATCACACATGCGAGAAACACGGCTGAGTCTCGCATGTGAAATCCCAGCTCTGGCGCCGGCACTCAGGAGTGGAGCGAGCGGCTGCATATAACTACATGCAGCCGCACACTCCACTCCCGAGTGCCGGCGCCAGAGCTGGGATTTCACATGCGAGACTCAGCCGTGTTTCTCGCATGTGTGATCCCGGCCTTATTGATAGGATTTTTACGGACGCGGCGATACCAAACATGTGTGGTTTTTTTGTTTTTTATTTTTTTTATTACATAAAAATGTGTATTTTTTAGGGGATTTTTTTTAAATTATTTTTTAATATTTTTTTACAATTTTTTTTAAAAAATGATTTTTTTAACTTGTCCCTTTATGGGACTTTCACTTTTTTTACTTTTTATTGCAGTTACAATGCATTGCAATGCTGCAGCATTGCAATGCATTGCAACTATAGTAAAAGCTGCTGTGACCATGATCACAGCAGCTTTCCGTAACTACATGACCCGGAGGTTTTCATGACAACCCCGGGTCATAAAGCCAGAGATCGGGCCCTGCAAATATATTGCAGGGCGCCGATCTGAGGCAGAAGGAGCTCCCGACCCTCTGCCTCCCCCCCTGAGCGCTGCGATCGCGCTCGATCGCAGCAGTCAGGGGGTTAACAGCCAGGGGCGGCGGGGGCGCCGCTCCTGGCTGTCAGTGCAGGAAGCCTGGCCACTGCAGCGCCGGCTCCTGCACTGATCGCGCTGGAGAGGCTGAAATTTCAGCCTCTCCTGCGCGATCGCTGCTGTGTTTGGTCAGTCAGATTGACTGACCAAGCACAGCGCTGTAGGTGCGGGGACCGACGGCAAAGGTCCCCGCACCGCTTGACGTGCCTGTCAGCTGTCTGTGACAGCTGTCGGCACTGATCTACCACTGCGTGTTTACTGCGTCAAAGGCATGACGTGCACAGTCCGTCCTGGTGCCGGAACTGACACCTTGCCATGACGACTGTGCACGTCATTGGACATTAAGGGGTTAAAGCATTATCATTTATGGTGTCCCCAAAGAGGTCATAATCCAGCAGCATAGTTATAAGACAGTCAACACATCTTGTTTCATTCATTGTTATATAGAAACTTCCGTTTGCTAAAATTCATATCCCAGACAGATGTTGAGAAAGATTCACAATCCTACTCTAGATGCATTACATGCAAATCTTATGTTCCATAATTTTACTGCCCTTTTAAGTTACAATAGATAAGGACTTTGCAAGCGACAAGACTTATACACAATATGTTCACATCTTAAAGGGAACTTGTCACTCGATTCATGGAGCCCAAACCAGCAGCAGGAATCAGTGCCTGGTTGCATGACTGCCACAGTGTTTCAGACAAAACATTCTTTGAAGAGCCAGCTATAGTTGATTGACAAGTCTGAAAAAGACTTGGGTATACTAATAGATCACAGACTGAACATGAGTCAACAGTGTGATGCAGCAGAAAAAAAGGCAAATACAATTCTAGGATGTATCAACAGAAGCATACAGTCTAGATCACGTGAGGTCATTATTGCCCTCTACTCCTCTTTGGTCAGACCTCATCTGGAATACTGTGTCCAGTTTTGGGCACCACATTTTAAAAAAGACATCAACAAACTGGAGCAAATTCAGAGAAGAGCGACCAGAATGGTGTTCGGTCTGCAAACCATGTACTATGAGGAACGGTTACAGGATTTGGGAATGTTTAGCTTGCAAAAAAGAAGACTGAGAGGTGACTTAATAACTGTATAGAAATATCTCAAGGGCTGTCACATTGTAGAAGGATTATCCTTATTCTACCCTTTCCTAGTGTATCCTCACCCATCCCTGTAGACTGTGAGCCCTCGCGGGCAGGGTCCTCTCTCCTTCTGTACTTGTGTGTCCCTTGTCTAGCACATGTTTATTGTACCTGTCTATATTTTCCCTTTTCATATGTAAAGCGCCATGGAATAAATGGCACTATATAAATGTGTAATAATAATGATAATTCTCATTTGCACACGGAAAGACTAGAAGCAATGGGATGAAACTGAAAGGGAGGAGACACAGATTAGATATTAGAAAAAACTTTTTGACAGTTAGAGTGATCAATGAGTGGAACAGGCTGCCTCGAGAGGTGGTGAGTTCTCCTTTAATGGAAGTCTTCAAACAGAGGCTGGACATACATCTGTCTGGGATGAATTAGTGAATCCTGCTTTGAGCAGGGGGTTGGACCAGATGACCCAGGAGGTCCCTTCCAACTCTACCATTCTATGATTCTATGATTCTATGACTCTTCCATGTTTGTACATTGGGAGAGACCTTTTAATCAATTAGAGCAATGTGAGGAAATGCAATTTCTTCAAGCTTCAAATGCTTAGAGAAAAATATACTTGGCTGCAATTGTGCAGCCATGTTCTGATTCATGATGCTCGTGGTTTGAGCTGCATGAATCAGGACTATAAAGATATACTACAAGCATTAAAAATATTGACATTTAAAGGGAACTGGTCACAAGATTTTTCCCATGTAAAGTACAGCCAACACCACCGGGGACTTTTTATAGCATTCTAGAATGCTATGATAAAGTCCTCAATCCTGTAAGCAAATCCTAAAAAAGACCTTTTATTATACTTACAGAAGGATGGGGATGTCCAGTCTGATGGGAGTCACTGGTTTTTATCCGGTGCCTCCTCTCTTCTTGTGATTGCAATCCTCCTTCCCTCCTTTATGTGCATGATTCATACTACATCATCCTCACAGTGTCTCCATCTTGCTCCTGTGCAGCCATACTTCTCTCTGCCCTGCCGAGGGCAAAGCAAGGTAAAATAATGGGCGTATGGGAGAGAAGTAGACAAAAGAGTTCCATGACCAGGAAGAAAAGCCAGCCAGCACATGGTCACTATATTACATTGCTCTGCCCGTAGCAGGCGAGAGGGAAGTGTGACTTCACTGGAGTACAATGGAGATCACTGTTTGGATGACGTAAGATACATCATCGACAGAAAGCAGGGAAGAAGGATGCCGATAGCGATGAGAGGGGAATTGGTGGATCAAGACCAATGATGCCCATCGGACCGAAACTTCCACCTGTAATTATAATAAAAAGAGTGGGGATTTTCTTTACAGCATTGCAGTATGTCCTGTAAAGTCCATAATGGGGGTGGCTGCACTTTATATGGGTAAAACTGATGGCATGTTCTCTTTAAAGAGGTTTTTTACATTTTATTAAATAGGTAAAATTGCAATTTTGTTATGAAAAAAAGCAAATTGCAGTCTATCTCTATTAAAATTTTTCTATCTTCTCAAGAACAAAGGAATGTTTAATTCTATTGTTTAGAATTCGATGGTTCCCAGTTAAGGTACTGTCACACTAAGCGAGATTGCTAACGAGATCGCTAAAGAGTCACAGATTTTATGACGCAGTAGCGATCTTGTTAGCGACGCAGCAGTGTGTGACATGTAGCGGTGATGTGGCCCCTGCTGAGATGTCGTTGATCGCTTATGAACGTTCTGAGCTGTTTTTTGGTCGTTGGTGTCCCGCTGGTGAGCCTGAATCGCTGAGTGTGACACCCTTTATGAACGACTTTACCAGCGTCGCAGGCGGGACTAGGTTTTCCCAACGACCGCAGAGGTCGTTATACAGATCGCTGATCTCTGATGAGATCTTTGTGTTTGGAAGCTAACTAGCGGTCACATAGCGATCGCACTAGCGATCTCGCCAGGTTGTGTCGTTGTCGTGATCTCTAGTGCGATCGCTAAGTGTGACAGTGCCTTTACCTCTGCAGTCTATCAGTGGTGGCTGTTTACCAAGGCAAGGAGCATGTGCTTCCAATCTGTTTGTTGTACAGCTGGCAAACACTGCTCTGAATGTGGCTATATAGCTAGATCTGGCCAGCTTTAGTGCACCTGCACTACCAGGATGCTGCAGAGGCAATACCGCTGATATTTAGAACATGAATAAAAAGAAATATCAAAAGGGTAGAGATGAGTGAATAAATTCACAGGACACCGGTCAAGTGGCCATGCCGGTATTCTGTGTCATTCAGACAGGAGATCTTTGAAACGCCTATTACCTGACCTACTCTTCTGTTTTGTAGGCGCTTCACAGCGTTATTGTTGCGTCATGATGCCCACATGATGTTGAGCTGGGCCTACTAATCAGAAGTGTTAACGTGGAAGTTAGCAGTTAGGAAACGTTTAAAATGGCTCATGTTCAGCGGCCATGAAAAATACTGACCACTAGACCAGGGTCGTGCAAATTGATTTATCATCTCTACTCCAGGGTTTACTATCTATTGCATTTATTGCTTGCAGTTTTAGGAACTGCAATTGTATCTAAGATTGTGTTATTTTAAAGAAGCACTCCCATCAATGGATTTATCCTCCTAATATATTGCAATCAACATATTATATAGCACTGTGTACCTACAATTACTCACTTTGCCTTTTTACCCAGTTAATTGCAATTCTTCTCTTTTCTCTGCTCTATGTAGAAACAAGAAGTCTCTTGTCCCTGCATTTATCATTCCCCTTTTCAATTGCTGACCCAGTTGCACCTACTGTACTTCCCCCTGCCAGGGACTTTTCTAGTGACTCATGACTCAGAGAAAATTTACCTCCTATTACTACATAGATCTTAGAAGGATTCAGATAGTCAGTTTTTATTTACAGTCATGGCCAAAAGTTTTGAGAATGACACAAATATTAATTTTTACAAAGTCTACTGCTTCACTTTTTCTAATGGCAATTTGCATATACTCCAGGATGTTTAAAGAGTGATCAGCTTAACAGCAATTACTTGCAAAGTCAATATTTGGCTAGAAAATGAACTTTATCCCCCAAAACACATTTCAACATCATTGCAGCCCTGCCTTAAAAGGACCAGCTAACCTCTTTTCAGTGATTGCTCCATTAACACAGGTGTGGGTGTTGATGAGGACATGGCTGGAGATCAATCTGTCATGATTAAGTAAGAATGACACCACTGGACACTTTAAAAGGAGGCTGGTGCTTGGCATCATTGTTTCTCTTCTGTTAACCATGGTTATCTCTAAAGAAACACGTGCAGTCATCATTGCAATGAACAAAAATGGCCTAACAGGGAAGAGTATCGCAGCTAGAAAGATTGCACCTCAGTCAGCAATCTATTGCATCATCAAGAACTTCAAGGAGAGAGGTTCCATTGTTGCCAAAAAGGCTTCAGGGCGCCCAAGAAAGACCAGCAAGTGCCAGGACCGTCTCTTAAAAGTGTTTCAGCTGTGGGATCGGGCTACCAGCAGTGCAGAGCTTGCTCAGGAATGGCAGCAGGCAGGTGTGAGTGCATCTGCACGCACTGTGAGGCGGAGACTCTTGGAGCAAGGCCTGGTCTCAAGGAGGGCAGCAAAGAAGCCATTTCTCTCCAGAAAAAACATCATGGACAGACTGTTATTCAGCAAAAGGTACAGGCAGTGGACTGCTGAGGACTGGGGTAAAGTTATTTTCTCTGATGAATCCCCTTTTCGATTGTTTGGGACATCAGGAAAACGCCTCATTCGGAGAAGACAAGGTGAGCGCTACCACCAGTCTTGTCTCATGCCAACTGTTAACCATCCTGAAACCATTCATGTGTGGGGTTGCTTCTCAGCCAAGGGAATCGGCTTTCTCACAGTCTTGCCTAAAAACACAGCCATGAATAAAGAATGGTACCAGAATGTCCTCCAAGAGCAACTTCTCCCAACCCTCCAAGAGCAGTTTGGCGATCAACAATGCCTTTTCCAGCATGATGGAGCACCTTGCCATAAAGCAAAGGTGATAACTAAATGGCTCAGGGAACAAAACATAGAGATTTTGGGTCCATGGCCTGGAAACTCCCCAGATCTTAATCCCATTGAGAACTTGTGGTCAATCATCAAGAGATGGGTGGACAAACAAAAACCTAAAAATTCTGACAAAATGAAAGCATTGATTGTGCAAGAATGGACTGCTATCAGTCAGGATTTGGTCCAGAAGTTGATTGAGAGCATGCCAGGGAGAATTGCAGAGGTCCTGAAGAAGAAGGGTCAACACTGCAAATATTGACTTGCTGCATTAACTCATTCTAACTGTCAATATAAGCTTTTGTTACTCATATGTTTGCAATTATTATATTTCTGTCTGTGATAAAAACATCTGTCAAACACACATAAAAACCAGAGGGCAGCAGATCATGTGAAAATATAATATTTGTGTCATTCTCAAAACTTTTGGCCATGACTGTACATGATGTCATAGACCTAATGGAAAAGAGAATAATTAACTGGGAAGAAGGATAAAATGGGCAATTGTAAGTACACTGTGCCATATAATATGATTATTGCAATATTTTATGAGGATACAAATTTTGATGAATTTTGATAGGAGTTCATCTTTATTGAGCTTATGTGATTGAACTTTAATATTTACATTACTGCATTTATAACTTAGTATTATTTAATTTGTTAGTTTATTCTGAGCCTTACATTTGTTGTTTAAATATATATATATATATATATATATATATATATATATTTTAATATTTTAATGGTATATCAATCATGTTTTTAATTGTGTATGTCAAAAATAAAAAAAGATGGGTTGTCCAGTCATATCATATTTTTTGGAATCAGAGCTCTTTTGCAGTATCAAGCAGCGGCGGCTACACATTGCACAGAGCTTTGTTTGTTTATATCCGAGGGTTATTAGAGCACATAAAAGTCGATCATAGGAGTGACAAACCCCACCAATCTGAAATGCCATACTTCAAAAGAATAGTAGCGGCTCTGTAGTACTCAGCCGCAGCCAATACGAACTGAATGGAGCTATGTCTTGTAGCTCCATTTAAAGTGTTTCCATCTGGTGGTCGTTGGAGCAAATAACAACTGATTGTTGGGGTACAGAGTGTCAGATATCCACCGATTTGATATTTATGATCTATTCTGTCAATAGATCTTCAATATTATGTGACCAATCAACCCATTTAATGCATACAGTGGGCAAAATAAGTATTTGATGCACTGCCGATTTTGCAAGTTTTCCCACCTGCATAGAATGGAGAGGTCTGTAATTTTTATCTTAGGTACACTTCATCTGTGAGAGACAGAATCTTAAAAAAAAACAGAAAATCAAATTGTATGATTTTTACATAATTAGCTTGAAATTTATTGCATGAAATAAATATTTGATACAATAGAAAAACAGAACTTAATTTTTGGTACAGAAATCTTTGTTTGAAATTACAGGGGTCAGACATTTCCTTTAGTTTTTGATCAAGTTTGCACACACTGCAGCAGGGATTTTGGCCCACTCCTCCATACAGATCTATACCAGATCTTTCTGGTTTTGAAGCTGTCGATAGGCAACATTGAGTTTCAGCTCCCTCCAAATATTTTATATTAAGTTCATGTCTGGAGACTGGCTAGGACCTTGAAATGTCTCTTACGGAGCCATTCCTTAGTGGCACCTGGCTGTGTGTTTCAGGTCGTTGTCATGCTGGAAGACCCAGCCATAACCCATCTTCAATGCGCTTAGTGCGGGAAGAAAGTTGTTGGCCTTAATCACACGATACATGACCCCATCCATTCTTCAATAAGGTGCAGTCATCCTGTCCCCTTTGCAGAAAAGCACCCCTAAAGTATGATATTTCCCCCACCATGCTTAATGTTTAGGATGGTGTTGTTTGGGCTATACTCATCCTTCTTCTTCCTCCAAACATGGCGAGTGGAGTTGATACCAAAAAGTTCTATTTTAGTCTCATCTGACCACATGACATTCTCCAATGCCAACTCTGGATCATCGAGATAATCATTGGCAAACTTCAAATGGCTCTGGACATGTGCTGGAGTAAGCAGGGGGATCTTGCGTGTCCTGCAGTATTTTAATCCATGGCGACGTAGTGTGTTACTAATGGTAATTTTTGAGACTGTGATACCAGCTCTCTTTAGGTCATTGACCGGGTCCTCACATGTAGTTCTTGGCTGATGCCTGACCTTTCTCAGAATCATACTTGCCCCACTAGGCAAGATGTTTCTTGGAGCCCCAGACCGAGGAAGCTTGACAGTCATCTTGTGTTTTCTCCATTTTCTAATAATTGTGCCAACAGTTATTGCCTTCTCAACAAGCTGCTTGCCTATTGTCATACCCCCTGAAGTTGTGTGGATGAAACACGCGTCGGAGTGGATGGACAAGGCTTTGACACCACACCATCTATAAGTATGATCTCTAGGGCCATTTAACCTAATACTTTTTCTACCCTCATGCATTTTATAGTGATATTAGTGTATATAGAATTTTGTTGGCACCCTACTACCTCTATTAAAATGGGAGTTCCACTTTAGCTTAATATAGCAGGTGGTTACTCAATTGGTGATAATTTACTCAGGCAGCCATCTTTTCTACCTCCGCACAGGCACTTTAATGATGTCTTTTACTCTTTGTGTAGGCAGCATTGCTGAAGGCATTTCCAATCCCTGGTCTACATCTCAGCATTGTTTCCATCTTTTATCACACTTTTAGTATGTGATTAAAGGTGTCCGTGTCCATTAGCGTCCCTCACATCTAAGGCATTTGCTTTTATCCTCTCATTATTATTGTTTTGATTATTTATGTTGTATATTTAATAAAACATGCAATTTATTTCATTCTGAAAACTTTTCTATTGTGTGTTTTTCTGTTCACCTCTCTCTTGCTGTTGAGAATTTATTGTTACAGACGGGATTGATAAATTTAGTGTTTAGCACATAACACTTGGTGGATCATAAATTTTGATACTGCCTATTGTCCTGTAGCCTATGTCAGCCTTGTGCAGGTCTACAATTTTGTGCCTGGTATCCTTAGATAGCTCTTTGGTCTTGGCCATGGTGAAAAGGTTGGATCGTGATTGATTGAGTGTGTGAACAGGTGTCTTTTATACAGTAGCGCATTCAAACAGGTACAATTAATACAGGTAATGAGTGCAGAGTAGGAGGGCTTCTTAAAGAAAAACTAACAGGTCTGCATGAGACAGAATTCTTGCTGGTTGGTAGGTTGATCAAATACTTATTTCATGCAATAAAATACATTTTAAATATGTAAAAATCATACAATGTGATCTTCTGGTTTTTATTTTTAGATTCTTTCACAGTTGAAGTGTAACTAAGATAAAAATTACAGACCTCTCCATTCTTTGTAGTTGAGAAAACTTGCAAAATCGTGAATGTATCAAATACTTATTTTCCCCTGCTCTGTGTAACACATGTAATGTATACTATTTTTTTAGACAGCAGTCTCTTCTACTTGTAACAGATAAAGAAAACAAGTCTTTAGCTTTGTAGCTTGAACTGCCTTTTTTGTCATTCACTTTGCCATGTCACCCATTAAAAAAACTGAAGTTCTTGCACAGAACACAAAACCTACACTACACATATTTTTTTCTATTTACGCTGCCTGTGTGCCTGCTGCTAGTGTCACAAATGTCACAAGAAAAAGCCTAGAAAGGTATATGTGCAGAACAAACAATGGATTTTCCCATGTCATAGCTGAAAAAAAACTGAAATTTTGCAGGTACAGATCACTAAAATGAATCTTATTTTTATTTGGCATTGCACTTTGCCTTCACTACAGATGAAAACTAGTTTATGTACAGAGCTCCATATTTACGATATCTGGGAGTTTTTCCATATCACAGATTGTAAAATCCATGGAAAGTTTTGTGTCCACCATTGCCAACCAATCTAAAATATATTAAGGGGTTATAGAACACAATTATGAGCAGAGATTCATGTGTACTGACTTGAGGTTTCTGCCATGTGTCCATGATTTTACAGACTATTGGTTAGCTTTTCAGTATCCAAAATGTACTATAAACTAGATGAGCCACTTAATTTTGTAGCAACTTAAAAATTGGCAAAACTTTGGCATGGTTACTGATATTAGCATGCAAATTGAGACTCTCTCAAAGTAAGGAAAACCTTTTTGCAATTGCCATTGGAGTAAATAGGTTTAACAAGCCTGGGAAAAGGAGCAGGAATATTAGCCATGAAAGGCAACCATTTCCAGACAGATGTTTCAGAATACTTGCGCCTCATGAGTACAAAACAGAGGTTGAGTTGCTGAATGAGACACCATTGATGCTTTGGAGGGGATATCATAAAAGAGACCAGGTTTATTTTAAGTCTTAATCCCTTAACGACCACCGATACGCCTTTTAACGGCGGCAGTTAAGGGTACTTATACCTCAGCGCCACTTTTTAACAGCACTGAGAAATAAGTTTATAGCGCCCTCCAGAGTTGGAATTTCTCCAGGGTCTCGGCTACTGGGGGTAGCTGAGACACCAGAGAACATGATTAGAGTCTGTTTTTACTGACCTCGGTGTTGCGATCGCTGTTATTCACAGAATAATGGTGACCGCAAAAAGAAAAGTCCGATTTCCCATTTAGTTTCTCTCTCCTCTGATGTGATTGCAGATCAGAGGAGAGAGATATGGGGTCCCCTGTTCCCCCTGTATCTCCGGAGTACCTGCATCCCCGTGAAGTCCCCTGCTGCCGGCATCGTCTTCCAGCAAGAAAATGGCAGGCGCATGCACAGTATGCCAGTTGAGATCTGCCTTCCGGCACCCGGCAACAATAGGAAATTTTTCCTGTTGGTTCATTTTGATCATTGTGATAGACCCTAAAAAAATAGTAAATCAAACCTCTTTTTATCACCCCCTTGGTTAGGTAAAAATAATAAAATAAAAAAATGTATTTCCATTTCTCCATTAGGGTTAGAGTTGGGCTAAAGTTTGGGTTGGGCTAAAGTTAGGGTAAGGGTTGGGCTAAGGTTAGGGTTGGAGTTAGGGTTAGGGTTGGGGTAAAGTTAAGGTTGGTCTAAAGTTAGGGTTGGGCTACGGTTAAGGTGTTAGTTATAGTTGGGGTTAGGGTTGGGATTAGGGTTAGGAAGTGTTAGGGTTATGTTTGTGGTTAGGGTTATTGTTAGGGTTGGGATTAGGGTTAGGGGTGTGTTGGGGTTAGGGTTGTGGTGAGGGTTATGGGTAGGGTTGGGATTAGGGTTAGGGATGTGTTGGGGTTATGGTTGGCATTAGAATAGTGGGGTTCCACTGTTTAGGTACATCAGTGGGTCTCCAAACACGACATGGCACGACCATTGATTCCAGCCAATTTTGCGTTTAAAAAAGTAAAATGGTGCTCCCTCCTTTCTGAGTACTGCCATGCGCCCAAACAATGGCTTTCCCCAAACATATGTGGTATTTGCGTATTGAGGAGAAATTTCACAACAAATTTTGTGGTCCATTTTCTCCTGATACACTTGTGAAAATAGAAAAAATTTACTCCAAATTCAAAATGTTCTTTTTTTCCTTCCACATTGCATTAGTTCTCGTGAAGCACCTGAAGGGTTAATAAACTTCTTGAATTTGGTTTTGCGCACCTTGAGTGGTGAAGTTTTTAGAATAGTGTCACTTTTGGGTGTTTTCTGTTATATTGCCCCCAAACTCACTTCAAATGTGAAGTGGTCCCTAAAAAAAATGGTTTTGTAAATTTTGTTGGAAAAATGATAAATCGCTGGTCAACTTTTAACCCTTATAATATCCTAATATAAAGTTGACATGTGGGAAATGTTATTTATTAACTATTTTGCGTGACACCACTCTGATTTAAGGGTGCAAAAATTAAAAGTTTGAAAATTCCAAAATTTTCTAAATTGTTGCCAAATTACCGTTTTTTCATAAATAAACGCAAGTTATATCGAATAAATTTTGCCACTAACATGAAGTACAATATGTCACGAATAAACAATCTCAGAATCAGTGGGATATTTCGAAGCATTCCAGAACTATAACCTCATAAAGTGACAGCATGGGCGTACCCAGGATCAAAACTAGGGGGGGGCAAGCCATGGTTGTTCAGGTTGTAAAATGTTAGAACAAACAAGGTGAATGAAAAGAAAATTGACCAGCCCCTGTATACGTCACCAGCCACAGCCCAGTACCTGTATATACTTAAGGCCCGGCCCAGCACCTTTATATACATCTCCAACACCTGTATATACATCACCAGCACCTGTATATACATCACCACCAGCACCTGTATATACATCACTAGCCCAGCACCTGTATATCTGTATATACTTCAGCCCCAGCCCCTGTATATACATCAGCCCCAGCCCAGCACCTGTATATACATCACCCAGCACCTGTATATACATCACCAGCCCAGCACCTGTATATACATCACCAGCCCAGCACCTGTATATCTGTATATACAACAGCAGCCCAGCACCTGTATATACATCACCAGCCCAGCACCTGTATATACATCACCAGCCCAGCACCTGTATATCTGTATATACACCAGCAGCCCAGCACCTGTATATAAATCACCAGCCCAGCACCTGTGTATACATCACCAGCCCAGCACCTGTATATACATCACCAGCACCTGTATATACATCACCAGCCCAGCACCTGTATATACATCATCACCCAGCACCTGTATATCTGTATATACATCACCAGCCCAGCACCTGTATCCGTCACCAGCCCAGCACCTGTATACGTCACCAGCCCGGCACCTGTATGTGTCACCAGCCTCCAGCCCAGCACCTGTATATACATCACCAGCCCAGCACCTGTATATACATCAGCCCCAGCCTCCAGCCCAGCACCTGTATATACATCACCAGCCTCCAGCCCAGCACCTGTATATACATCACCAGCCTCCAGCCCAGCACCTGTATACGTCACCAGCCTCCAGCCCAGCACCTGTATACGTCACCAGCCTCCAGCCCAGCACCTGTATATACGTCACCAGCCTCCAGCCCAGCACCTGTATATACATCAGCCCCAGCCTCCAGCCCAGCACCTGTATATACGTCACCAGCCCAGCATCTGTATATACATCAGCCCCACTGCATTACAGATGCTGGCCGCTGGGCTGATGTATTTTACTTTAAACATCTTTCTGGATCAATTATTATTATTATACACTCAGTCTGGCAGTCTGAGTGACTCACCCAGTCCCAGAGAGACCGGCGTCCCTGATGTGATGATACCCACCACCCGACCTAATGCCACGTGATTGCAGCAGGCAGGCATCAGGCACGCATGGGTAGGGAGTGTGTCCTGCCTGGACTCCCTGATGCCTGATACGTTGAGGCTGTAGCTCTCACAACCATCTGCTGCAGGCCTGCAGCTAGGGGTGGGAGAGCAGAGTGCACTCTCTCCGCCCACAAAGAATGTCCTGACATATAACGTCAGGATGTTCTTAACCCTATGTGCGTCGCAAGCACCTTTTAAAGGGCCGGCAGAAGAAAAAGGGGCTGGGTGGCCTCATCATGATAGGTGAGCGCGGGCGCCCCTGCTTCTAGGGGGGGCAGCTGCCCCCCCCCCTGCCCCATGGTGGGTACGCCCATGAGTGACAGTGGTCAGAATTGTAAAAATTGACTTGGTCATTAAGTACCAAATTGGCTCTGTCACTAAGGTGTTAAAGGAGTTTTTTAGGCTTTGGACAAAAGTCTGACACCACTATATGTTACTGCAGAGTGCTAGAGTGTGACAGCTTGCAGTGCATAGGTTGTCCCAATTGCCCAATACTCCTGGAGTGAGCGGATGGTCATGTGACCACATGTATGTGATTTGCATAATTGTGGTCACGTGCCAACTAGGCTTGGAAATTTGGAAAGTTTTCATAGTAAAAAAATAATGTCAGCTCACTAAAGGACAAAGATTCAAAAAACATGCCAGAAAAAGAAATAGTCTGAACAACACCAAGTCAGATTACAAAATGCTCTAGCAAAAAAATGTAAATTACCTATTTTCCAAGGGAAAAAGAAAACTATCATGCTTGTGCCACCTATTGTTATAACCAGCTTTTGAACTTGACAAAGTATCACATGCAGGTCAGAGCTGTGTTCCATTGTCTTGAAATACACAACTCGGAATAAAGAAAGGAATTGAAATGTCAATTTGTTGAGAGAGCCTAGCGGTGCATTTACACTGAAAGATTATCATGAATGAAGAACGTTCGTTTCATGATAACCTTGCAGTGTAAACAAGCTGACTATAACCTGATAAATTAACAAAACACTTGCTCATTGAGTGAAATGATCTTTTGTACTGCACAAAACATCATCATTCTCGGCAGCACATTGTCGTGTGTAAATAGAGATTATGCTGCCAACAACATTGGCATCATATACGCACTAAGCAAAGTATTGAATTATTATGATCTGACTGTATAAGCAGGCTTTCAATGACTACCTATCAGTAACTATTTACCAATGTCTTTTAACCCCTTTCCGATATGGTGTGTAAATTTAGGATGTCGGACTCCCTCCCTTTGATGTGGGCTTCGGCGGTGAGCCCACATCTTTCCTGATACATGTCAGCTGTTTTGAACATCGCGATCCACCCGCGGCTACTAACCCGTTAAATGCCACTGTCAAATGCTGACATCGGCATGTAACATGCGCTTCCAGCAATCATGCCGGAAATCCACACACCGATGACCCCCGTCACGTGATTGTGGGTCACCGATGGGTTGGTATTACAACCAGAGGTCTCCTGGAGACCTCTATGGTTGCCAGTGCCGAATTGCTATGAACGTCGCCTGGTGGCCAGCGCTCATAGCAAGTGAGCAAATCTGTTACATACAGGTGAACTGATCATCGCCTGTATGTAGCAGAGCCAATCGGGTTATAGTAGATTCTAGTCTCCCATAATGACTATTGAAGCATGCCAAACGTGAAAAAAAAATGTTTTAAAAATATATAAAAATAAAAAATATATAAAAGTTCAAATCACCCCCCTTTCGCCCTATTCAAAATAAAACAATAAAAAAAATAAAACATACACATATTTGGTGTTGCCGCATTCAGAAACACATGATCTATCAATAAAAAATGGATTAACCTGATTGTTAAACGGCGTAGCCAGAAAAAAAAAACAGAATTACGTTTTTTTGGTCGCCGCGACATTGCATTAAAGATCGTATCTGCAACAAAATGGTATTATTAAAAATGTCAGCTCAGCACGCAAAAAAAATAAGCCCTCACCCAACCCAAGATCACGAAAAATGGATACGCTACGGGTATCAAAAAATGGCGCAATTTTTTTAACAAAGTTTGACATTTTTTTTCACCACTTAAATAAAAAGAACCTAGACATGTTTGGTGTCTATGGACTTGTAATGACCTGGAGAATCATAATGACAGATCAATTTTAGCATTTAGTAAACCTAGTAAAAAGCAAAACAAAAAACAAGTGTGAGATTGCACTTTCTTTGCAATTTCACCTCACTTGGAATTTTTTCCTGTTTTCGAGTACACGACATGGAAAAAACCAATGGTGCCATTCAAAAGTACAACTCGTCCCTCAAAAAACAAGCTCTCACATGGCCATTTTGACCAAAAGATTAAAAGGTTATGGCTCTGTGAAGAAGGGGAGCAAAAAAATGAAAATGCAAAACCAAAAATACCTCTGGTTGTTAAGGGGTTTAAGCCACCAGTAAATTAGTGTAAACGGCCATTACATCCCATTCAGAAGACCACTTATCTTGCATCACTTTTCATCATGTTTGCTGTGTCTGTTTTCATCCATTTTTGCTCTATACTTACGATTTTTCAATCGGTGTGGCATCTATTTTTCTTGCATGCAAAATAAAAAAATAATAATAATCTTTTCCTAGCCATTAAACAGTAAAAATCTAATTGCACTTTAATGACATATTAATAGTGATGAGTGAGTATACTAATTGCTCGGGTATTTGGGCGTGCTCAGAAGTTTAGTTTGTGTCGCCGTAGCTGCATGATTTGCTGCTGCTAGACAGCTTGAATACATGCGGGGATAGCCTGTTTGATAGGGAATCCCCACATGTATTCAGGCTGTCTAACAGCTGCAAATCATGCAGCTACAGTGACACAAACTAAATCTCCGAGCATGCCCAAATCCTCGGAGGACACCCGAGCATGATTGGGAAAACCCGAGCAACGAGTATACTCGTTCATCACTACATATTAATGGCATATGTGTTTGTTTTTTTCATGAATCCATTGATTTGAATTGGAGACTTTGATCCATGACTCACCTCATGATAGACTATAATGGGCATGTGTTCTATCCATGAAAAACATGGGAGAAAATGGCCTTCATAATGAGGCCTGAGCTATGGAGAGTAGTAATGTGTTATCTGAGCATGCTCAGGTGTTATCCTAGTATCTTGTGAGTGCTCGAATAATATATCTGAGTCCCTGTGGCTGCATGTTTTTGGAAAAGTAGACAGCCACAACAACAGGGGATTGCTAAACAAACAGGCAATCTCTGCATATGTTGTGATTGTCTACTGCTGCAAAACGTGCATCCGTAGTGACTCAAATATAATATTCAAGCATGCCCAAGATACTCGGATAACACCCGAGCATGCTCGGATAACACGTTATCGGAGCACGTTCACTGATCACTAATGGAAAGTAATTACACACAGAAGTGCAGTCTGAAAATCTGCAGATCAGTTTTCAGAGATAATATTTCTACTGCAGATCTATTTTCAAACCAATTTTTTGCCTCAACATGCCCTTAGGAATATTCTGGATTCCTTTATGGAATGTGGATGAATCTCATGACAATGGCTCATTAAGGAAGGGGGCACAAACTTTTTGTCTTATTGTTCAGAGTGTTGAATTCAATGAAGCAGATAATTTAACAAGAGTTAGCCACATATTGTTTTCCACATGTAATGCCTTCCTGCTTTAGAGGTACACTTCCCGTTCCTCTTGATTGGTTCCAGTATTGTGTAAAACAAATGAGGGACATTTGAATTGGCAAAAAAAACAGCAATCCCTCTATTCTAATTAAGTCCTAGACGATGAAAACATAACGAATAAAAGTGGGCATTTCTTTGAAGTATCTACAGTCATGGCCAAAAGTTTTGAGAATGACACAAATATTATATTTTCACATGACCTGCTGCCCTCTGGTTTTTATGTGTGTTTGACAGATGTTTTTATCACAGACAGAAATATAATAATTGCAAACATATGAGTAACAAAAGCTTATATTGACAGTTAGAATGAGTTAATGCAGCAAGTCAATATTTGCAGTGTTGACCCTTCTTCTTCAGGACCTCTGCAATTCTCCCTGGCATGCTCTCAATCAACTTCTGGACCAAATCCTGACTGATAGCAGTCCATTCTTGCACAATCAATGCTTTCATTTTGTCAGAATTTTTAGGTTTTTGTTTGTCCACCCGTCTCTTGATGATTGACCACAAGTTCTCAATGGGATTAAGATCTGGGGAGTTTCCAGGCCATGGACCCAAAATCTCTATGTTTTGTTCCCTCAGCTATTTAGTTATCACCTTTGCTTTATGGCAAGGTGCTCCATCATGCTGGAAAAGGCATTGTTGATCGCCAAACTGCTCTTTGAGGGTTGGGAGAAGTTGCTCTTGGAGGACATTCTGGTACCATTCTTTATTCATGGCTGTGTTTTTAGGCAAGACTGTGAGAGAGCCGATTCCCTTGGCTGAGAAGCAACCCCACACATGAATGGTTTCAGGATGCTTAACAGTTGGCATGAGACAAGACTGGTGGTAGCGCTCACCTTGTCTTCTCCGAATGAGGCGTTTTCCTGATGTCCCAAACAATCGAAAAGGGGATTCATCAGAGAAAATAACTTTA
>JARQOD010000006.1:82710140-82878743 GCA_033576555.1 Oophaga sylvatica
GTTTTCTATCAGCTTCTCAAGTTTGATCACTGTAATTATCTTTCCATTTGCTTCTTATTGAAAGACTTTATGCATACAAAGCTGTGGTAATTGCAATAACACAGTAAGTCAAAACAGGTTTACACATCTTTTACACTGAAACATTTACTCATTTTAAATAGATTATCTGTGGCTTTAAAGGGCTCTTCCAATCACCTTGATCCCAATATGTGGTAGGTGTAATAATAATATTAGCAAATACTTCCAATTAGAAATGTAGCATAGTTCTTCTGATTCGCTATATCGCTTACCACATGTGCAGGGCATTGAAGTAGCTTAGGTGTCCATGGTTACAACCACTCATATAGTGAGAGTTAGTTATTTAGCTGAAAGTGGTAATAACCATGGATATCTAAACTATCGCAATGCCCTGCACATGGGGTAAACAACATAGCAAATCATAAGAACTATACTACATTTCTAATTGGAGGTATTCGCTAATATTATTATTATTACACCTACTACATATTGGAATAGGTTCTTTAATGCTGATGATCAATGCTTAGCATTGGCCATTAATATAACATTGGAGCACCTTCCATGTATTGTTTATGACACACAGCTCTTTAACCTCTGATCCCATTCTTTGCCTATGATGAAAATGATCTTCATATTTTAGGAGTTGATTCTCAGTTAATGATGTATATTTTCATAATCTTGAAGGGCTTGTTCACCCACTACATTTTTGCCGCATTTTTTTCTGTGCATTTTTAAATGTTAAAAAATTATTTACCAGTGATTCCTGGTTTGAAAACAACAGTATCACTGTGCTTGATTGGCCAGCAAACTCCTCTTACCTTAACCCCATAGAGAATCTATGGGGTATTGTCAAGAGGTAGATGACAGACACAACAATGCAGACAAGTTGAAGGCTGCTATCAAAGCAACCTGGGCTTCCATAACACCTCAGCAGTGCCAAAGGCTGATCACCTCCATGCCATGCCGCATTGATGCAGTAATTGATGCAAAAGGAGCCCTGATCAAGTATTGAGTGCATTTACTGAACATACATTTCAGTAGGCCAACATTTTGGATTTTAAAATCATTTTTTCAAGCTGGTGTTATACAGTATTCTAATTTACTGGGATAATGTCTGTTGGGTTTTCATTGGCTGTAAGCCAAAATCATCAACATTAACATTAACAGAAATAAACACTTGAAATAGATCACTCTGTTTGTAATGACTATATACTATATGAGATTCACTTTTTGTATTAAAGAACTGAAATAAATTAACTTTTTGATGGTATTCTAATTTTGTGAGATGCACCTGTACATCTGAATCTCGTTTTGTGGGAATTCAGACCAAAACCCTAAACAAGCTATAGAGCATAGGAGAAATGCTATGTAATCAAGTAAATGCTCTAGATCTTGCTTTTTTTTGCTTTTATATTTCCTGAGTAGAGTTGAGCGAAACAGGTCGGTCAGATTCAAAAATCGACGACTTTCGCCAAAGTCGGATTTCGTTGACTGAAACACGACCTTAGCGTGAGGTCAGCCATGCGGTCGCCGAAATGAGCGCCAAAGTCGGTTTTCCCAGAATGCTTGCAGGCGCCTTTTTTCAGCCAATGAGCAAGGACGTACACTGTGGGCAACGAGATGACATGTGCAGCATCCACCACCATCTTAGAGAAGGGCATTGCAGTGATTGACTTGCTTTGGGAGGCGTCATAGTGTCTATAAAAGCCCTGACCGTCGACCTCCTTTTTACTTCTGCTGATCTTAACAGTAGGGAGAGGTTGCTGACGTTGTTTATCAGTAGGGAGAGAGTTAAGGTACTGCCACACTTAGCGATCTCGTTATTGCGATCTCGATAACGACGCAATCGTTGGTGTGATCTCTTTTAGGTCGCTAGTAGCTGCCAAACAGTAGATGTCATAAACGACACATCAGCGGTCAGCGATCTCTTTAACGACTTTGGCGGTCGTTAGGATCTGTCATTAGCATGTACTGAGCGCTTCTGATTCATAGGAATTTCCAGCATCGCTCCTGCTCTCTGAGTCCTGCTAGCCTGCTTTGCAACTTCTGCGATCCTCTCTGTGACGCAAAAGAGAACTTACAGATATTGCGATCCACTCCGTGACGCAAAACAGTCATATGCGTCACAAACGAGGTCACTCGTCGTTCGCAAAAGGTGCCAAACACAGCGATTCAGGCTCACCAGCGGGACGCCAGCGATCAAAAAACGGTCCAGAACTCTAGTGAACGATCAGCGACATCACAGCAGGGGCCACATCGTTGCTACATGCCACACACAACGAGGTCGCTAACGAGATTGCAAAATAGTGACGTTTTAGTGATCTCGTTAGCGATCTCGTTTGCGATCTCGTTTAGTGTGGCATACCCTTTAGGGCTGTAAAGAGAAGTTCTTATGTGCTTGTGCGGATAGCAATTGTGCTGTACAGTTAGTGTGCAGTGACAGGGGAGGATTTTCTTGTGTGCAGCAGCGCTGGTTATTAGGCTGCCTGCTAGCTGTATTGCTGTGTGTACACTGCTGTGCAGACTACTTTTTACACAGCACTGATACTTTTATTCTTTTTTTCTGCACAGATACTGAGCGTTCATTTTTTCCCACATCGTATAGAGCTGTATGCTCCTCACACACTACCGTGTACCGGCTGGTCTCACGGACAAATGCATTCTGACTATCTGTGTGTGACTCCGGAAATATATACGGAGATTTACAATTTCCCCTACACTGTATGCAGCTGTACACGTCTAATACAGTACCCTTTTTCTGCTTTTTGTATTCTGGTCAAATCCATACTGAGTGAGCGTCTGTGTGTGACTCCGGCAATATATACGGAGATTTAAAATTACCCCAACACTGTATACAGCTGTACGCTTCTGATAAAGTACCGTTTTTTTGCTTTTTGTATTCTGGTCAAATCCATACTGAGTGAGCGTATGTGTGTTACTCCGGAAATATATACGGAGATTTAAAATTACCCCAACACTGTATACAGCTGTACGCTTCTGGTACAGTACAGTATACACTGTATCTGCTCTTTGTATTACGGTCAAATCCATACTGAGTGAGCGTCTGGGTGTGACTCCGGAAATATATACGAAGATTGAAATTTTCCCCTACACCGTATACATCTGTCCGCTTCTGATACAGTACCATATATCTGCTGGTATTTTTGTTACATTTTCCCAAACATGAGGAAGTATGGTGGAAGAGGCCATGGATGTGGGCAGGGGGGGTAGCTGGTACTGATGGTGGTGGTGCATCTGCTGGTAGTGCCAAAAGCACAATAGCACCTAAAACAGGAGGTGTTGAGCCTGTGTCATCGTCTGGCTCCAGAAGGCCTGGAAGGCTCCCTTTTCCAGGAGTAGGTAAACCGCTTTTAAAGCCGGAGCATCAGTAACAGGTTTTGGCTTACATTGCCGAAACAGCCTCCAGCTCTATCGCCTACTCTTCTGAAGTTTCAAAAAATGCAAGCACTGAGTTGTCAGTGCAGGCTCCTGGTCAGGAACAACACCTTTCCTTGTGTCCTTCACCCCCACCAAAAGTGAAGGATGTGGCAGGCCACACTTCAGATTACTCCCTAGAGCTCTTTTCACATACCATGACTGGGTCATCAAGTCAAATCCTGAATTCCCCTAATGCACAGCCACTGCTATATGATTCTGCTGGTACATTCACCCAGGGCACTGCATTGCCCTCGCAGTCGACTGAGCCAGATTCTGACCCTAATGAAACTCAGGTGCCCCTTCCCGCATACTATACCACCTTACACGGTGACATAGAGGAAGGTGCAGATGAAATTGAAGAGGAGGCGATGGATGACCCAGTTGTTGACCCGGATTGGCATCCATTGGGGGAAGAGGGTGCCGCTGGCAATAGCTCAGAAGAGGAGGAGGATCCGCAGCAGGCATCGATATCGCAACTGCGGTTATCTGGCCCATAGCAGTACAAAAACATGTTAAAAAAGCAAAATCATTTGCAGGACAGCTTGGCCAGATGGTCAAATTAGCACAGTGTGCAAGCCCTGAAAATTTTGCCCATAGTACGAAGAGTGCAGTGTGGCACTTTTTTGACCAAAATTATATTGATGAGGCAAAGGTTATCTGTAAGAAGTGCGGAAGGAGCTTTAGCCGAGGGAAGAGGGAAAAATCTCTGAAAATTGAATACCAGTTGCATGCTTAGACATTTAAACACCATGCACTTGCAAGCGTGGACGGACTACAAAACCTTACTGGTTTTGAAAGCCTACATTGCCAAACTGATCTCATTAGAGATGATGCCCTTCCGTTTGGTTGAAAGCGCAGCGTTCCGAGAGCTCAAGGCCTACGCTGTCCCACACTATGACCTACCCAGTCGTCACTTCTTTTCTAGAAAAGCCATCCCTGCCCTCTACCTGCATGTGAAAGACCACATTGTCCATGCACTCAAACAATCAGTGAGTGGAAAGGTGTACCTCACAACAGATGCATGGGCCAGTGATATGGAAATTTAATTAGGATAAAAATATCCTGTGTTTGCTGCTTGCCATGTCCAAATCTCTATATAATGTCTTTTTGATCGCTCAGAACGAAATGAGGACTGTCCACACGAAAGTGTCAGTATAACAGTTCGTCAAAGACACACATTTATTATTCATTCAAGGTTTTATACGTTTACAAAAAGGGGCTGGTTAGTCAATTAACATACAATTAAAAGCTGCTAGATTATTGGCTGTTCTAGTGTAAATATGATAATTATGATAATCATGATTAAAAGAGCTGAAGTTGCAGAATTATTGTTTATATTCTTGTGACCTAGTTGTCTTGCATAACTATAATGTAAACAACAGATATCTAATAGGACTTTTTGTACTTCATGCATTTGTTCCTTTACGAAGGCCTCTTATGAAGGCCAGATTTCTTTAAAACGACTGATTATATCTGGCCTAGAAATATGTGAGCACAGGGTTTTTTTAGCAAGTGAGATCTATCTAACTGTGAACTGTGAATACATATATGTGAATATACTTTGAATATATGGAATACATATATATTTCCATGACAGTCCCCCCTTAGATACCACTTGCCCTAAAAACCTGCTCCTGGCCCAAAGCGCTGCAACTCTTTTATGCTGCCGGTGAGTTGAGACACCCCTAGTACATGCCTCCCCCACCGAATACAGACTTTTCGCAAATGGGCGGTCAGGAGGACTGTCCCTGTCGGGGGTTTATGTGTTTGCAATCATAGTCTCCTTATTTGATAGGATGATTCATCAAGGATGTGTATTCTCAGTCTGGAGGTAGTTCGGAGATCTGGTCAAGCCAGGCAGTTCTATCCGGACTGGTGCGAGGTCCAAGATGGTGAGTGGCATCAAATTGGTTGTCTCTTGAACAGCTTTTTCCATTTTCCTGCGGATACAAGGAATTACACAGCAACCAGTAATTAATGCAAAAATGAGAACCCCCATAATGGCTGTCCCAACCTGTGCCAACATTTTCTGCCACCCACTCATCCACCCAAAGTATCGATCCCATGGGTCAGTGACACCTGAGTTCTGTTTCAGTTCCTCTGATAACTCATTAAGTTTCTGTATTGCCATTGTGACTTTACCATTTGGGCCAGTGTTGTCTGGGATGTAGGTGCAACACGTGTCTTTGATCATTTTGTAAACACCTCCTTTCTCAGCTAGAATAATATCCAAAGCCATTCTATTCTGGAATGCCATAATGGAAGTGGGGCCTAACTGTGCTGCCAAACCTTTTACAGCATCTATGGTGAAGTTAACAAATCTCTGCTGGTTATAATAGATGTAATTTATCCAATCAACATTTTTTTTATAGTTACTAGTGGCAATAGTGACTCAAATCCTGCTTTAACTTGGTCTCTGGCCTTGAACTCATCAGGTAGGTCATCTGGTCATCTGTCTGGTCAGTCAGAGCATCCACGACATCCTTCATGGCTTAGGTGTCTCTCCTGGTACGGGAGCTTCCTTGCAATGCGATACGTGGATTCAAACAGGCTTTCCCTCTAGTTACACAGAAGTTGATGTCATCTGGGGCTCTTGGACAGGATCATCAAATCTGGCAGTGAGGAGAAAAACTCGAGAATGGACATTAGTTTTTGACCAATTCAATTACATAAGTGTTATGATTTGGTAGCTGAGGAGAGCAGGCAAAAAAAGGCAATACACCAGAGAGGTTGGAATCTATGGGATTGCAGTACCCTGACTAACCACCACAACTAAAGGCAGCCGTGGAGCGTTCCTACGTTGGTCCTAGACGCCTCATCACAGCCTGAGAAGCTAACTACACCTAAAGATAGAAAAAGGAAAGCTATCTGCCCCGGAGCAGATCCCCAAAGAACATAGGAAGCCCCCAAACATGTAATGGCGGTTAGATAAGAGGAAATACAGACACAGACAGAAAATAGAATGAGCAAACGCTGGGGCCCAATCTGTCTAGATAGAAGAGGATAGGAAAGGCACTTACTGCAACCCCAAAAAACCCTGAAAAGTACCAACTCTACTAATTACAAAAACACCTGAGATCACACGACCTCTACCACCTAAATTAGTTCTCTGGTGTAACAAAAACTAAACAGCAACCACTGAAAAAACTGGAAAAGGCAAATGAACAAACAGTGGCTGAACTAAACTGAGAGGAGCATAAGCCCCCCGAAGGGGACCCGGCAGACCCCCACAGAAGTGCAGGACAAAATGCAGGCACCAAAAATCTAAAAGAAGAAAATGTCTTATCTGTTAGCAGAAGATGCAGGCACGAAACAGCTTTTCTGGGTCTCTGGGAGTGTGCCTTATGCTAAACAGTGCAATAGGGAGTGTGTCATGCCATGGTTTGCGTGTCTCTTGGGCAATTTTTCAGCATTCTATTCTTAAGTGTTTCGTTCAGTTTTTTCTACCATCCTGCTGCTCTGGGGGTGGTAAGGAGTGTGTAGGCCTAAATCTGACCCTACTGCTAATCGGGTCTTGTGTGTCAGATTTGCTGTGAATGCGGGTCCCTGATCACTTTCTATCATTTCTGGAACCCCGTATCTGCACACTATTTTCTGAAAGTAGCTGCTTTGCAGTAGTCTTTGCTGATTTGGAAAGCTTCTGTTCATCTTGAAAATACTTCTTTTGACCACAATGGCGTATTTGAATCCTTCACTTGGCGATATCTGGATGTGGTCTATCTGGATCCTTTGAAGCTGGTAGAGTGGTCTTTCCAGATGAGGTGAGGGGGACTTTTTTCCATACGTCCAGGCTTGCATTTGCCGCAGGTCAGACAGCTGCTGGTGAATTTGGCTGTTAGGGTGGAGATCCCTGAAGCGAAACAGTAAGCACCAATCAGATCATTCATCTGTGTCTTTGATATGTGGATGTGGGTCCATGTACCCATTGGACCACCATAGGGTGCATACTTTGTGGTAGGCAGAGTTTGAAGTCTATTATTGTTAGCCTTCCTTCTTCACGTGTTGCTTTTTTCGCATTCAGCTCTTCTTCTCCTTTTGGAGCTTGGTCTTGTAACTTCTTGAGCAGATCCCAGGACGTCTTTTTGTCAGGTTTCTTGTCTTCAGTCGTCATGTAGTAGCCGTCCGGCTCTACGACCTCTCCCACTTCTCCATGTTGTCTTCCTTTGGCTGCTTCTTTGGCTGCCATGTCCGCCATGTTATTGCCTCACGCCTCTTCTGTTTTCAGTTTTCCATGCACTTTGATTTTTCAAATTGCCACCATTTTGGAAGTTGGAGTATACCCAGTAGGTCCCTGAAGGCTCCATGATGCTTCACGGTTGTCCCGTTTGCTGTGATGAAGTCCCTTGTAGCCCAGATGGGTCCAAAGTCGTGTGCTATGCCATGCGAGTACCTGTAGTCCGTGTAGATGTTTGCAGTCTTGCCTTCTGCCATCTGGCAGGCCTTCGTCAGTGCTATCAATTCTGCTTCCTGGGCTGACAGGCTAGGTGACAGACTTCTGGACCACAGGATTTCTTGATTGCTGGTCACTGCACTTCCTGTGTTGAAACTTCTTCTGGAGCCATCCAAGTATCCCCCCTTGGGAGTGGGAGTAGAGTGGCCGGGCTGAGGACTGTAGGTCTGGAGACAGTGACATTATGAGACAAAGGCAATAGAGGCGCCACAAAGATGCCTGGCGGTGGAGAGATTACTGTTGGTTGAGCTTGATTGAAGATTGCCAAGATGTCATGTGGAGTGAGAGTTTCCAGTGGCTGTCCAAGAGTGATTTCAGCAACCTTGTCCAGGAGGGTGTGTGCTGCAGATACTGCCATCAGGCAGGAGGGTGCTCTTCTTGCAACTGGATCCAAGCGGGCTGAGAGGCAGCCTAAAAGTCTCTGTTTTCCCCCGTGAATCCGTGCCAGGACTCCAGTAGCATGACCTTCTTTCTTCCATCAGGTAGACGGAAAGACTTTTCATAGTCAGGTAGGCCTGGTATTGGCGCTGAGACTGTGGAGTTCTTCCAATCTCCTGAATGGGTTGAAGGCTGCGTCTGATAGAAGGAGTGGGGTTGCGTTGATGCAAGCGCACAGAGGCTGCATTAGGACTGAGGCATCAGGGATCCAGATTCTGCAATATGACACTAGACCAGGGAAGTCCTGCAGCATTCTTGGAGTTGTTGGGGGAGCCATCTTCTCCACAGTGGTCTTCCAGTCTTTTGACATGTGTTTCGTCTGGTGGGCAATACAGTGTCCCAGGGATGTAACTTGCTTCTGGCATCACTGGACTTTGTTCTTCCAGACCTTGCGTTGCTGTTCTTCCAGGTAGAGTAGGAGAGATAAGGAATAAGCTGTGCAGGTGTCGATGTCAACCACACAAAAGAGAAAGTCATCCACGTGTTGTAGAAGAGTGACTCTTGCATATTCTGCAATCCAGTTGACGAAGATGGAGGACATTGTCTTGGTGAAACTTAAAGGGCTTGTTTTGAGCACCTTGAGACAACACTGTCCATATGCACTGCACTGGTGCGTGAAAGCAGGCCTCCAGGTGGAGGGGAAACACTGAAGAAGGTACTGGCCAGGTTGATCACCGTGAATACCGTTGCGGTGACTGGGACTCTTGAGAGCAGAGTGTGATGGTTCAGCACTGTTGGGGTTTCAAATACCGTAGCCTCTTTCGCGGCCTCCAGGCCTTGCACCATTCTGAACTCAGTGGGGTTTACAGTCTTTTTCTTCACTGTGGAAAACTGGGATTGATTCCGATGGGCGAGGCAGCCCAGTTTGGCCTTGTCCTTCAGTATGCGGCAGGGGACTCCCATCTGCTGGTGCAGAGCTGGCGGGAAAACAAACCGTCTACTAGGATTCACATCATGAGAGATGACGACCAGCTGGCTTTCTTGTTCTCCACCAAGACAGTCACTGTGTTAGCACATTCTCTGGTCACAGGGGGTCTTCTTGTTGGGACGTCTCCTTGAACGGCTGCTTTTTTCTCAGCACGGGCCATCAGTAGTTTCTTTTTCTCCAGCTCGATCTCAGGTCAGTATTTGTGCACAAGTTTGAAGAGCTGAGTGGCCTTTTTCCGGTCTAGGGCCTGGGTGAACTGGTTGATTGCAGGGGGCACCTCCTGGTGCTTGCAAAAGATGAACCTCTGGCGTTAGAGCTGGATGAGGTGTTGCCATTCCATGAAGCGAGAAGAGTCCTTCTTGAGTTGAATATCCTGGCCAATGTCAAAGTTCTCAGGCCGTCTTCTTAGGCGAGTTCACTTAGACCTTCAGTTGGTCAGAGACATCTTGACTCTGGGTGATGGAGTGGCTTTTCTGGTACTATGTCCAGCACCTCCTGTGATAGGTCTGCAGTGTGGTTGTTTGAGGTTCCTGTTTCTTCTTGGGTCAGGGGTGAAGAAAGTTTCATGGTCCCATCTACCTGGAACACTCTGGTCGCTTTCAGCTTCTTCAGTAGGTCCACTCCCAATAGGTTGAGGGTGCAGGTTTTTTACACAACAAACTGGGACATGATGGAGTGTTCTGGCTGAGTCCACACGCTCAGGGGCTTCATAATCTGGAAATATCTGACTTGACCATCAATTCCCATGCAGGAAGCAGAAGATTCTGATAGATAGGTGATGTTGCGGAGTTCCACAAGAAAAGATCTGACTACGCCATCCACTCTCAGGATATTGGTCCCACTGGTGGGGTTCCTTGTGGACTTGGTGTGCTCTTGTCCTATGGACGGGGTTCTTCACTGCTTTCTGTGTTTCTTCTTTTTCTGGGTGAAGTCAGTGTTCTGCACTTGTTCCGGAAATGACCAAACTGATATGGAAATTTAATTAGGATAAAAATATCCTTCTGTGTTTGCTGCTTGCTTCTCCAAACAAAGTGGTGGGTCGTAGGGGTTCTCTGCAGCGGTTCCGGTAATGGCCAAGCTTGCCACATTTGTAACACTTGACATTTCTTCTGTCTTTAAAACGTGGTTGGCCATCTGGCTCTGAGACCACCATCAGGGGAGCTGTTTGGCGCACTCCTGGCTGGGATTCTATCCCTTTTGCGACTGTGAGAAGGGTGTCCATTGCTATTGACGTGTACTCAGGCCTGGCTGCTACCAGTGGTTTCCTGATTGGTTCTCTCAGTCCATGCACAAAAGCCTGTGCCAACATCCGTCTGTGTGTCTGATCATGGGTAATGAGGCCCAAATCTTGAAACACTTGCATTACTCTGTCATGGAACTTCTCCACAGACTCTGTCTTGTCTTGACTCGTGACATGTAGGCTGAGAGTTTGTCCTGTCAGTCTGCTTTTGGCCCATTCTCTGAGTTGCTCAATTAGCTTTGGTCCTGTCTCCCAGGCATACGCATCTAACTCTGTTGGAAGCTTGAAGTGTTCTCTCATAATTGGCCAGAATGCATCACCTGCTTTTATTTCCATTACGGTCCAGAGATCAGTCCAGGCTGCTGCATACGTTCGCTGGATCTGCTGCATTTTTTGGCAAAATGGCATGGGGTGTATCCCTGGGTCTGGCAGCATACTGATCACCTGGCTTGGGATGAAGGGCTCATAGGATGGTGCCTCTACCTGTCCCTGCTCTATTGGTGCTTGTGTGTTTTCTTCCCTAGTATTGGGCAGCATGTGTGACGTTGCATCTTCATCTTCATCAGATAAGAAGTGACATGGTGTACTTGGTGCATACACTGGGTGAGATTTGGGCTTTAAAGTTGTCTTGCTGCATGGGGATTTCCCACTTCCTTGCTGAGGCTGCGGTGGATCAGTGTCATGGTTCCATGCTAGCAGCCCTGTAGCTATAACACTCCCCTGTGAAGCCCTAGCAGTGGACTGTTGTGTCTGGGGGCTACATGTAGCGTTTTGTCTAGGGAGATCTGTACTTTCTTCTCCTGATTATAATGACTGGCAATGTTTGTACTGTGCTTGGGATAGACAAGGTGCCCTGTGCTGGAGACACTGAATACAGGGACACCACATTGCTTGGATTGGGCGTTGACCCAGTTGATGACGAAGTAGAAAAAAGAGGAAGAGAAGGGAGGTGTGAGGGAGGAGCGAGAGAAAGAGGAGGGGAGGGAGAGAAGAGTGAAAGGGGGAAACGAGAGAAAGATGGAGGAGAGAGAGAGAGAGAAGAAAGATGGAGGGGGAGAAGTAGAAGAAAATGAAGAACAAGATTTGAGAGTTGGAGAGGAAGAGATAGAAGAAGAGGAAGATGAAGAAAATGGATGTGTTAGAGATGTGATGGAGGGAAAAGAAGGAATGAGAGGGATGGCAGCGAGGACAGAGGAGAAAAGTCTGAAGAAGAAAGAGAAAGGGACTGAGAGAAGAAGAAGAAGAGGGTGTCCCCCCTGTGACTCTTGAGAGGGGATGGTTGAAACAAAAATGCCTTCTCCCTGTGGAGAGAGGCGGGGAGCGTTTTTCCCTGTACAAGGCTCCTTACTCAATGAGAGCAGCCTACACCTGTCCCGTGTCTCCACATGATGGACATGTGATGTGTGTGACTCTGAATTCTGCTCTTGTGACATGTCAGTGATCTTTTTCTCACAGATGATTTAACACCTTTTCAAACTTATTCACATAAAAAAAAAAATTTCCTCGCCGAATGCCCGACGGGAGGGGCTGCTCAGACCACTGCGTAGTTTGTGTCTGCTCTCTCCCACAGCCTGTAATTCTCCTTATCTATGTGACCTTGTTCTAAGGCAAGCTTGTAGAAAAAAAAATGGCTGGAGAAATAAAGCTCTAAAATAAATTGCTTAGAGAAAAAAAAAAAAAATCTCTCCAAAATCATTTAAAAATGTACTTAAAGGAAAAATTTTTTTTTTTTTTTTAAAAAAAACAAAAAGTTAGATTTAGTAAAAAACTCTAGAAAAAGTAAACATAAAAAAAAATAAATTCACCAAAAAGGGGAGAAAAGAAAAACCGTATTAATCATAAAACTCTGAAAAACAACCCTTGTTACTAAAACAGCTAATTAAAAATCTCTGGAATGTCAGCTGGCTGCTTCCCCCCTCCCTTCCTTATATCTCTGCTTGCTGTCTCTATAGGCACTGAAATCACGTAACAAAAAAAAAAAAAAAATTATTATTCCTCAGAATAGCAAAAAATGAATATAGTTCAGTCTGAATGCCTGAGAATTTTCACATTAAAACCTGTAGCCAAAAAACTAGCTTAAAAAAATAAAAATCAAAGCCAAGAAACAGAAAGCCTGATAACGTGATTAGCAGAGGAGGGGGGGTCAAAGGGGTTTTCTCGCTGCTGCAGCCAGCACACTGCTCTGAATGAGTTACTGACAGAGCGCACGGAGATGTGATTTAAAGCGACAGTACCTGATACAGACAATGAGACAGACACCCGGGAGAATACGAATCCCTCTTTTGATGATCTGTGACACATACAAGCTGCTCTGGTAACTGATAACTCACCAATTGCACTGAGCGCGGTGAAGCTCAAGGTTCTATCGCTCTGTATCGTACGCCCTGGCTGGTGCGCCGGTCACAGTAATCTGCAATAGCCTTCATCAAAATTCTCACTATTCACGTCTGATTTGACTGGGATGGCCTCCCGGTGCGTGGACAATTATTGTGAGAACTTATCCAAAACAAAGCTTCTGCCCTTCACGTCTGATTTGACTGGGATGGCCTCCCAGTGCGTGAAAGTTTACTGCAGAAACTTAACCGAACAAAGCCCTTGCTTCCACAACTGGATTTTTTGGGATAACCTCCCTCCAATGTGTGAAGAATATCTGCGTGGACTTATCCAAAACAAAGCTCCCGCCCTTCACGTCTGATTTGACTGGGATGGCCTCCCGATGCGTGAAAGTTTACTGCGGGAACTTATGCAGCAATTGTCTTTTGCTATACAGCCCCCAGAGATCAGCAAGCAAAAACACAGTCACCGTTCCAACTTTCTCCCGGTTCACATAAAACATGAAACATATACAGCACAGCAGCAACCAACTCGGCTTATATCCCAGGGCTTTTGGATAAGGGTATGGACTTTTTACACAACCTGGGAATGCGGTGATGACCACGTCCGACCGGCTGGAAGTGTAGGCTAGGACTAGGCACAGGGAACATTCAGGTAAGATGACAAAGTTTTCTTACCTTACTGATGGAGCTGCAGTCTCCGTCCCGTGTGCCAAGGCCAGGGCCAACACCCCCATCTCTCCGGTCGGCCGAGTCCTCGTGCGTTTCGTCCAATGCCCCACGTTGGGCGCCAACTGATATGGAAATTTAATTAGGATAAAAATATCCTGTGTTTGCTGCTTGCCATGTCCAAATCTCTATATAATGTCTTTTTGAGCGCTCAGAACGAAATGAGGACTGTCCACACGAAAGTGTCAGTATAACAGTTCGTCAAAGACACACATTTATTATTCATTCAAGGTTTTATACGTTTACAAAAAGGGGCTGGTTAGTCAATTAACATGCAATTAAAAGCTGCTAGATTATTGGCTGTTCTAGTGTAAATATGACAATTATGATAATCATGATTAAAAGAGCTGAAGTTGCAGAATTATTGTTTATATTCTTGTGACCTAGTTGTCTTGCATAACTATAATGTAAACAACAGATATCTAATAGGACTTTTTGTACTTCATGCATTTGTTCCTTTACGAAGGCCTCTTATGAAGGCCAGATTTCTTTAAAACGACTGATTATATCTGGCCTAGAAATATGTGAGCACAGGGTTTTTTTAGCAAGTGAGATCTATCTAACTGTGAACTGTGAATACATATATGTGAATATACTTTGAATATATGGAATACATATATATTTCCATGACACCAGTAGGCATGGCCAGGGCCGTTACGTGTCCATCACTGCACACTGGGTTAATGTGGTGGATGCAGGGTCCACAGGAGACAGCGGCGGTGGGACAGTGCTGCCTAGCCCACGGTATAGAAGCTCGTCGACAGAGCGCAGTAGCATGAACACTCCATCCGCAGCTAACAGTGTTGCACACGAGGTGTCCCACTATTGAACAGCTAGTGGTAAGCGTCAGCAGTCTGTTTTAAAGATGATGTGTTTGAGCGACAACAGACACACCGCGGAGGTACTGGCCGACTACTTGAAGCGAGAAACTGAGTCATGGCTGGGCAGTCTACATCTTGAGCCAGGCAAGGTAGTCAGTGATAACGGCTGTAATTTTGTGGCAGCCATAGCACTGGCAAAACTCAGACACATACCTTGCCTGGCTCACACCTTGAACCTGGTGGTGCAGTGCTTCATAAATAATTATCCAGGGATACCAGCCCTGCTCCATAAGGTGCGAAGACTGTGATCGCACATCCAACTCTCACCCGTAGACTCCAGTCGTATGCAGAGGCTGCAGCGATCGCTCCATCTCCCCAAGCACCGCCTAATCATAGACGTTGCAACAAGTTGGAACTCCACCATGCACATGGTTGAGAGGCTGTGCGAACAGAGGCAGGCTGTAATGCATTTGTGGGAGGCTACATGGGCAGGCAGTTTGAGGGCAGACATCGAGTTGTCGGGTGTGCAGTGGTCAAAGCTGAAAGTCCTCTGTAAAGTCCTTCAGTGTTTTGAGGAATGCACACGGCTGGTAAGCGCAGACGACGCCATCATAAGCATGAGCATTCCACTTATGCGTCTGCTTATGCAAACTTTGATGCACATTAAGGATCAGGCATCTGCAGTGTAGGAGGAAGAGGAGGAGGAGGAGGGAAGCCTTGATGACAGTCAGGCATTGTCTGCTCAGGGAACTGTCCTGGATGAGGTGGAGGAAGAAGAGGAAGAGGAGGAGGAGGAGGATGAGGGGGATAATTATTTTGGGGAGGAGAATGCTTCTCAGGGGGCAAGAGAAAATGTTGGCTTGCCAAGTTCAGGTACAGGGTTTGTGGGTGACTGGAGGGATGTGGATTTGGCAGAAAGTGCTCCTCCACCCACCACTGGCAGTGCATCATTGACACTTGGAACATGGCCCACATGTGTGATTATGTCTTGCGGATCCTAAAAAGGGACCCCCGCATTGCCAAAATTATGAAGGATGATGACTACTGGTTGGCCAGCATCCTTGATCCACGCTATAAAGGCAAATTACAGAACATCATGCCACAGGAGAACCTAGAGCTAACATTGTCTAACAAACAAGCAACTCTGGTAAACCGTTTCTTAGAGGCATTCCCAGCACACAGCAGCAGTGCAGGTTCTACCACGAGCCGTACTGTGTTGTGAATGTGCTAAAAATGGTTTCTGAGCAGAGGCTCCCTCTGATGGTTGCTGACAGTACTGAACCTTTCAGCGAGGAGTGCAATCTGGGATCACGGATTGGTCTGATATAAGGGAGGTTCTCTCCCATGATGGTTGCCGGTGATCAATTGTTCTTGTCTCAATTGTGGTTCCTGGTTCATTTGGAAGATTGCTGTGTCTTGCCTGCATCTTCTGCTATCAGATAAGATATTTTCTGCTTTTATTTTTGTGCTTGCTTTTTGCATTGTTCCCTGCACTTCTGTGGAGGTCAGCCAGGTCCCCTCCGGGGGGCTTGTGCTCCTCTCAGTTTATCTGGAGCCACTGTTGTTTGTTCATTTGCTTTTTCCTGTTTTTTCAGTGGCTGCGGCTTAGTTTTGTTACACCAGAGAACTGATTTAGGTGGTAGAGGTCGAGTGATCTCAGGTGTTTTTGCAATCAGTAGTGTTGTTTTTTTAGGGTTTTTTTTGGATTGCAGTGAGTATACTTTCCTGTACTTTTCTGTCTAGACAGATTGTGCCCCAGCGTTTGCTCATTCTAGTTTCTGTCTGTGTCTGTGCTTCCTCTTGTCTAATCGCCATTACATGTTTGGGGGCTTCCTATTTTCTTTGGGGATCTGCTCCGGGACAGATAGCTTTCATCTTTCTGCCTTTAGGTGTAGTTATCTCTCAGGCTGTGACGAGGCATCTAGGATCAACGTAAAAACGCTCCACGGCTACCTCTAGTTGTGTGGTTAGTTCAGGTTACTGCAATCCAATAGGTTCCAGCCTCTCTGGTGTATTGCCGTTTTTGCTTACTCTCCTCAGCTACCAAAACATAACAGTACTGGGCCAAATGGAAGAGGTGTTCGTGGTGCACACAGCTGAAGTGGTGTTGGAGACAGGGGTTTCATGACCATGTTGTGGTCTGATTTCTCGAGTAACGCTCACACGACTGGTAATACTGAATCGATTGAAACAGACAGTAGACAGCAGTTGTCAACTATGGTTCAAAATTACCTCTCCTCCCCTATTGATGTTCTCCCTCACAGTTCATTCCCCTTTGACCACTGGGCCTGTAAACTGGACACCTGGCCTGAATTGGCACAATATGCCTTACAGGAGCTCGCTTGCCTTGCTGGTAGTGTGCTATCAGAAAGAGTCTTCAGTGCTGCTGAATCAATCCTGATGGAAAGAAGGACCCGGCTGTCAACCCAAAATGTAGGTGATCTCACCTTCATTGAAATGATCCATGCCTGGGTTTCAAAGGATTTTGTACCACCTTCCCCTGATGACACATAGGTTGCTAGCAAAATGCCTCGCTTTGTCCTCCTCTTCCTCCGACTTCTCCAATTCCTCCATTTGCAGCTGCTGAACGTCCAGCCTACACCTCAACATATGCCTGTTTTTCCACCTCCTAACTGGGCTGTACCTCCCCCCTACTTTAGCTAAATAACCCCCAGTTTTCAATGCGTTATTATTATTCTAAAGTAAATTAAGATTAACAAGCTTAAGTAATAAGAATTGATGTCGTTGGCATTGAAATGGGCACTGTAGGTGTGTTTACTGTCCTCCACTCATTGGCGTCTGTTATTCCCCATTGACTTGCATTGGGGTCGGGTTTTATTTTTTGGTCGAACTTTGACTTTTGCCGTGAACTAGTCAGCCGACCTCCTTCGACTCGACTTTTGCGAAGGTCGGGTGGTCCGAAACCCTAAAAAAAGGCAAAGTCGCTCATCTCTGTTCCTGAGGATTGTTTGGTCTGATTTGAGATGAATTTATTGCCATTTTCACTACTAAGAAATTTGTCAACTGTCTTGAATGTTTTCAACTTATGAATAATATGTATCATTTTAAAATGATGGACTTCAAAATGTTTGGAAATGGCTTTATAACCTTTCCTAGATTGATGGGCAGCAATTATTCCTTGGTTTTTCCTCCTTAATATTATGTTAATACACGCCTGAACGCTCCAGACCAGCAAACTGCCCAAACATCTGCTTTTATTGAGGTGGTCACACTTGCTGATGAACAATTAAGCATGACCATTTAAGTGACACCTGCTTGCCCTCTTAATAACACTGAAAAAATGACATTTTCACACACTGATTCTAAATTTTGCTTTAGTTTTTCTTAAATAATGTAGTGTGATTTGTCATCTAAATTTGTATTTACCTATTCAGGAGCAGATTATTTTTTTTATTTTCTAATTTATAAAACCACAGAATTCAAACTTAGCTATTACCATAATTGTAATTGATATTAATATGTTTTTAGTAACCCAAGCTATAAACAGATGATGATGGTATTTAACCCCTAAAATCCATAAAATGCTCAATGTAATAAAATATAAAAACAATGTCAGAATGTATTTTTCTGATTCAGAATTAAAAAATGGTGATTAAAAAGAACTACCTCAAAATTATACTGATATACATGTCAACTCACCCAGTGGGATGTCAACTGAGTTGAGTAAACATAAAAAGCAATGGCTGTGCTTTCAATGGGAGGATTCATATAAACAATTTTATTACAATTTGGTAAACATGTCATCTATAAAGGCTGGTCAACATCGTAAAATGTTAATCTAAAAATTAAGTCTATAAAGTAAATGTTCACTTTTTTTACAACCCATCATGAAAAAAATATTTAAATTATTTAAAAATCTTAATAATGAATTTTATGTAACCCAATAAAAGCACCATTAATAAACACACCTTCTGCCACAAAAACCCAAGCCCTTATGTTACTGTAGTAATAGAAAAACAGGAATATTACTCCTTTTGGAATATGGCAATGAAAAAAGTGAAAAAAGTTCTGGCAATGAAGGTGCAAATTATCATTGACCCCCTTCACGAACTTTGACATATTTATGTCAAAGGTCGAGTCCCTGCCTTTGATTCTGGCTCTGGCTCTGAACCCACATCTTTCCTCACACTTTCCTCGCAGTTGATGGCTGATTTAATCAGCCATCAAGTGGCATTAACAGCCTAGGCTGTTAGCCAGTTAAATCCCGCTGTCAATCACTGACAATGGGATTTAACAATCGCCAGCTAGAAGCATGTCACAAATCATACCCATCAGTGCCCTTGTCAAGTGATCAAGGGTGCACCGATGAGTTGTCTGCAAAAGACCCCAGTGCCTCTCATTGTGAATCTCCTGTGAATGTTGGCTCGTGGCCGGCATTCATAGGAGATTGTGATTTTTTCTGTATACACCATGTTCCAAATTATTATGCAAATGGTATTTTTTTCTGATTTTCCTAAGTGGTCGGTGCAAATGACAGTTAGTCATTGTGAGTTTTTGGAGAGTTTCTGCTTATATTTCTTTGCATGAAGCCAGAATAGCCTCCCAGAGCTGCTGTTTTGATGTGAACTGCCTCCCACCCTCATAGATCTTTTGCTTGATGATACTCCAAAGGTTCTCTATAGGGTTGAGGTAAGGGGAAGATGGTGGCAACACCATGAGTTTATCTCCTTTTATGCCCATAGCAGCCAATAACTCAGAGGTATTCTTTTCAGCATGAGATGGTGCATTGTCATGCATGAAGATGATTTTGCTCCTGAAGGCATGATTCTGCTTTTCATACCATGGAAGAAAATTGTCAGTCAGAAACTCTATATATTTTGCAGAGGTCATTTTCACACCTTCAGGAACCTTAAAGGGCCCTACCAGCGGTTTTCCCATGATTCTGGTCCAAAACATGACTCCTCCACCTCCTTGCTGATGTCGCAGCCTTGTTGGGACATGGTGGCCATCCATCAACCATACACTACTCCATCCATCTGGACCATCCAGGGTTGCTCGACACTCATCAGTAAACAAGACTGCTTGAAAATTAGTCTTCATGTATGTCTGGGCCCACTGCAACCGTTTCTGCTTGTGAGCACTGTTTAGGGGTGGCCAAATAGTAGGTTTATGCACCACAGCAAGCCTTTGAAAGATCCTACACCTTGAGGTTCGAGGGACTCCAGAGGCACCAGCAGCTTCAAATATCTGTTTGCTAGTTTGTAATGGCTTTTTAGCAGCTGCTCTCTTAATCCGATGAACTTGCCTGGCAGAAACCTTCCTCATTCTGCCTTTATCAGCACGAACACGTCTGTGCTCAGACTCAGCCAAAAATCTCTTAACAGTATGATGATCACGCTTACGTTTTTGAGAAATATCTAATGTTTTCATCCCTTGAGCAAGGCATTGCACTATTTGATGCTTTTCAGCAGCAGAGAGATCCTTTTTCTTTCCCATGTTACTTGAAAACTCTGGCCTGCTTAATAGTGTGGAACATCCAGTTTTCCTTTTATTGGGCTCACATGGCTAACTAATTATCACAGGTATCTGAGATTGATTTCAGTGATCCAAAGAACCCTGAGACACAATGCCATCAATGGGTTTCATTTACAAAAAAAAACATGCTATGACACTTAAAACCAATTTGCATAATAATTTGAAACATGGTGTACAGCAATGCTTCAGCACTGCTATCTATAGCACAGGCGATTGGACAATAGCAGCTTCAAGTAGCCTAAGGGTGTGTTTCCACCATCAGGATTCCATCAGTAAATGCTGCGTGTCAAGCACGCAGCATCCAGATGTTACAGCATAGTGGAGGGGATTTCAAGAAATCCCGTCTCCACTATGCGTAAAAACACACAGGCGGCAGACCTGCGTTAACGGACATGTGGCGCGTCTTTTTAGACCACAGCATGTCCTTCTCCCTTGCGGCGACGCAATGGAGAAATAACACAGGCCTATCTAGCGCTGCGGTGATTCCGGATGTGTTCAATGAGCACATCCGGATTCACCGTGCGTTCACAAGGGAGCGGGGCTTTGGGCGGAGCGGACTTTCCGCTCCGTCCAAAGCGCTGTGGTACCGGACCGTGGAACCACAGCCTAATATGACTATTGTAAACAGTGAAAAATTAAGAAAAAAAGTTTTTAAACAGTATGAAAAAAGCAAAAAACACAAAAGTTCAAATCATTCTCCTTTTGCACTATTGAAAATAAAACAATAAAAATAAAAATAACAAATGCACATATTTTTCATAATTGCATTCAGAAACATCAAGTCTATCAAAATATAAAACACATTTATGCAATCAATAAATGGAGCAGCGAGAAAAAAAACAAAACCCCAGAATTATGTTTTTTTTTTTGGATGCTGCAACATTGCAATATAATGCAATAAGAGGTGATCAAAAGATTGTATCTATATCAAAATGGTATCAATAAAAAGATCAGTGCAGGATGCAAAAAAATAAGCCCTCACCTGGCACTGGATCTCGAAAAATGAAAACGTTATGGGTCTCAGAAGACAGCAACAAAAGCGAAATTTCTTTTTCTTACAAATTTTGCCATTTTTATCATCACTTAGATAAAAAAACATACACATGTTTGGTATCTGCATACTGGTACTGACATGGGAAATCACATTATCAAGTGACTTTCGACTAGGCTATAATGGTTATGCACTGGTATATTTACTATAATTGTAATGTGTTCCTCTCCATTACAAACAAGCCGTAAAGCACTTTAGGGGTTCCTCTCAAATATGATAAGTGAATATACAGTATTTGAGTGGACCTGAGTTCTACTCTAATATTACGAAAATGCACATTCACTAAAATGTGTATTTTGTCAATACCTCTCCCTCATGGATTCAGCAAAATGGTGGCCAGGGCAACCAAAAGGTTTAAAAATAAAAAAAACTTCCGCTTACTTTTCTACTCACCTCTCCAGCCTCTTCCCTCTGCACCATCCCCGTCAGCTCCTCAGCACAACTTCTTATCGCAAGTGACGAGTGCTGATTCTCTGGGTCTCTTTATGCATGTATGTGTAAGATCACAGCGCACTTCATAACTTAATGTTATCATGACCTTGTGCACGTTGTGCAGAAATGTCCCTGCCCTCATCGGAGCCAAAGTTCTGAACTACCATGAAAATCCTTGGTGATTCAGCTCTCAGTAGCAGTGATCAGAATATGCATCAAGGACCAGACGGGGACAATAAAGAGTGGAGAGGCTGGCGAGTTGAGTGGTAAGGTGAGTTTAAGTATTTATTTTTTACATCTTACATTTATTATGCTGTGAGACCTGGAGAGACTGTAGAGTATAATAAGGGACATTCAATATGCTGAAAATAACTTAGCTACACATTGAATTCCTTGGACAAATCTGCACAGTTTGACAATTTAGAATTTTGGCAGATCTGCTCATCTCTAGTTCTTGCTGTTCTAGAACATTTATTCACATAAATTGAGACCTTTGAGACTATTTGTCCTCTAAGGTGACCTCATCTACAGTTTGATAACATGGTCTTCCTATCCTTTTACTTTCCTCTTCCTAATGCATTGCTTTACAATTAGACTAATTGGAGTTTGTTATTTCCCAAAGGATGGCACCGAAATTGTTCCCACTGACTTTAGAGCAAATGTTGTGACTAACTTCTCTCAATAATTAAGAAATACTTGCTACATTTACCCTAGGCATTACACAAGATTACTGATGTGAGGGTTACCAATCCAATAAAATTAACTCTTAAAAAAAAATGTTATTACTTTGTATATTCTGTAGTTGCTGAATTCCTGGAGAGCTGCGCATGGCACTGTGAAATGATATAGAGGAATCACAAAAGAAAGCGCTTTGGTTAGAGTTAGGATCAAATACCGAACATTACTTAAAAAAAGCTATTTTGTTTTGGGATTGCAGATATAATATGTACCATGTAGATAAAAAAAAATGCAGTGATTAGAAAATTTCCATTTAGCAAAATAGATGATGATAAAACTTAAAAAATGTGCTTATAATTCAACCATTCTTTTGGTAAGAAAAGAAGATTGGAAGATTACTCTCAAGACAACATATAGTAGTCACAGGTTCAAGTCTCCTAGCAGAACTTAAAAATGATTCACAAATGTCATGCAAGCTTGATTCCCCTTGTGAACTAAGAATAAAATAAAAAAATTGGTGTTATGGCCATATAAAGTCCTAACATTTTAAATTGTATGTTACTTATCCCACATAGCTCCTTTGTTATGAAAAAAAGTTAAAATTCCTAGAAAGTGGAGATACAAATCAAATGTACCGTATATACTCGCATATAAGCCGAGATTTTCAGCCCATTTTTTAGGGCTGAAAGTCCCCCTTTTGGCTTATACGCGAGTCATATACCAGGGGGTCGCCGGGGGAGGGGGAGCGGGGGTGTTGGATCATACTCACCCCTCCGCCGGCGCGTCTCTGCAGCCCTCTTGCTTCTCCCACGATCTCCGGCTCCTTCCTGCAGCGGTCACGTGGTACTGCTCATTAAAGTCATGAATATGCACATATTCATGACTTTAATGAGCGGTACCACGTGATCGCTGTAGGAAGGAAGAGCTGCGGAGACCGCTGGGAGAAGAGGAGAGGCTGCACAGAGTGACGCACCGGCGGAGGGGTGAGTATAGCGATATTTACCTGTCCCTCGGTCCACCGCTGCACGCTGCTCCGACCTCCTCGTCCGACTCCTCTGGCTCTGAATGTTCAAGCAGAGGGCGCGATGACGTAGTTAGTGCGCGCCGCTCCTTCTGCCTGTTCATTCATTGCCGAGGACCCGGAAGACGGAGCAATGTGCAGCGGTGGACCGGTCCGGTGACAGGTAAATATCTCAGGTGCCGGGGTCCTGAGCGAGCGGTGACACCGGCACCTGTCCCCCATAGCGCGTCGGTGTCACCGCCTGCTCAGGACACCGGCACCTGGCCCCAGCAATGAGATTTGAGTATGTCATTTTTTTTCTTTTGCAGCGGCAGAATTAGGGACCTATACTATGCGGCATAATCTATGGAGCATAATCTGTGGAACATATGAGGCATAATCTGTGGAACATATGGGGCATAATCTGTGGAGCATATGTGGACATAATCTGTGGAGCATATGGGGGCATAATCTGTGGACCATATGGGGCATAATCTGTGGAACATATGGGGGCATAATCTTTGCAGCATATGGGGCATAATCTGTGGAACATATGGGTCATAATCTGTGCAGCATATTGGGCATAATCTGTGGAGCATATGGGGCATAATCTGTGCAGCATATTGGGGCATAATCTGTGCAGCATATGGGGCATAATCTGTGCAGCATATGGGCATAATCTGTGCAGCATATGGGGCATAATCTGTGCAGCATATGGGCATAATCTGTGCAGCATATGGGGGCATAATCTGTGCAGCATATGGGCATAATCTGTGCAGCATATGGGGGCATAATCAGTGCAGCATATGGGGGCATAATCTGCAGCATATGGGCATAATCTGTGCAGCATATGTGGCATAATCTGTGGAACATATGGGGGCAAAATCTGTGCAGCATGTGGGGGCATAATCTGTGCAGCATGTGGGGCATAATCTGCAGCATATGGGGCATAATCTGTGCAGCATATGGGCATGATCTGTGCAGCATATGGGGGCATAATCTGCAGCATATGGGGCATAATCTGCAGCATGCGGGGGCATAATCCGTGCAGCATATGGGGCATAATCTGCAGCATATGGGGCATAATCTGTGCAGCATATGGGCATAATCTGTGCAGCATATGGAGGCATAATCTGCAGCATATGGGGGCATAATTTGTGCAGCATATGGGCATAATCTGTGCAGCATATTGGGGCATAATCTGCAGCATATGGGGGCATAATCTGTGCAGAATATGGGCATAATCTGTGCAGCATATGGGGGCATAATCTGCAGCATATGGGGGCATAATCTTTGCAGCATATGGGCATAATCTGTGCAGCATATGGGGCATAATCTGCAGCATATTGGGGCATAATCTGTGCAGCATATGGGGCATAATCTGTGCATCATATGGGGCATAATCTGCAGCATATTGGGGCATAATCTGCAGCATATGGGGGCATAATCTGTGCAGCATATGGGGGCATAATCTGCAGCATATGGGGGCATAATCTGTGCAGCATATGGGCATAATCTGTGCAGCATATGAGGGCATAATCTGTGGAGCATCATATGAGGGCATAATCTATGGAGCATATGGGGGCATAATCATTTTCCACCCTAGGCTTATACACGAGTCAATAAGTTTTCCCAGTTTTTTGTGGCAAAAATAGAGGGGTCGGCTTATACACGGGTCGGCTTATACATGAGTATATACGGTATTTATTTCACTTTTTGAAGTAACGACACAATAAGCTTGGAATCACTGTAATCACACTGACCTGCAGAATTCAGTTCACATTTCATTCTCATAGCAAAGAGATTGCTTAAAAATGAAACCACAAAAAAATTAGAGCAAATTGCTGTTTTACTCCATTGTACATCATACATATGTTTCCTGTTTTCCATGTGTGCACTATGTGTCAAATAATTAAAACAAAACGTGGCTCTAAAAAGGTGGAGATGAAAAGTCTTTAAGGGGTTAATTATAAGAACATGTGGTGAAATACAAATGTTCATTTAAGTTATCGCACTCAGCAACTTTAACGTTAATCAGGAAATTATTATGCAAATGACCTTGTAATGTCGCTTCCAACATTTTAATCATATGGAATCATATCACTATTTTGCTTGTCTTACATTTGAATCTATTTATAAATGATAGAAAACCCCCAAAATTCTGCCTAAATTTAAAAAGAAATGGAAATGCAATTAAACAAGTAATGTAATGTATTTATGCAATGCAGAGTAGTTAAAAAAAATTCCCATGCTGCTAAAGCTTTATCTAGATGAATGATTTTATAGCATGTTCTCCAGGGGTGAACTACTATTGAGCTGCCTGAAAAATGAGGATTGTCATAGGGATCATTGATTCCTGTGACAACCGTATTTGTTGAGAAACTCAATAGCAGTTCCTACCAGTGAATTTCTTTTCTTTGCACTTTAGGACCGAATGTGTATCTAAAGGACACTAAGCTAAGAATTCCAATTCACCTGGACCTTTCTCAGCCACTGCTTAACAACTTTGTCTAAAATCTGATACAAATAATGTATATAGGTAACAATCTAGCTATCGAGATTAGATAATAAGATCAAAACCACAGGTTTTGCTTCTTAGTACTTTTCTCAGAAAATTATCTTTAAGAGACATTTACAATGCACGATATTCTTGAGCTAACATTTCTGGGACAGCACTTTCACAATATTTATGCTGTGTACTCAGGCTGCAGATTGCCTGATAAATGAGTAAAAAGCTTGTTTGGTGGGTGATGCACTCTTTATGCTGCCTCAAAAGATCATCGTTCTCGACAGCGCATCGAACAGGACCTGTGCTACCGAGAGCAATGACAGCCTATGTGGACTGATCTATTGCTGATTATTCAGTATGCATCTGAAGCTAGATTTACTTGTGCAAAGAGGCTATTAATTGACCTCCATTCAACAAATATTTACCGATCGGCAGCCATTTAATTAGCACAATCATCAAAAGTAAGCGCAAAATGTTTCCCATTAAGGAGTTTCTTAAAGGGAATCTGTCACCCTAAATTGGCGGGATATTTAAATGATGGCAGTCAGGTCAGATGGGCGGTGTTTTGGGTACTTGCCTTAACATGTTGTTCACCGCTGTCTCCATTATTTCTGGGAATTGTAGTCGTTGCCCTCCATATAACGTGCCTGTGCATTGCAATCTGCGGGCAAAGCATACTGCACGTGCGCAATTCAAGATTGCAATGCGCAGGCGCGTTATATGGAGGGCAACGACTACAATTCCCAGAAATAATGGAGACAGCGGCGAACAACATGTTAGGGCAAGTACCCAAAACACCGCCCATCTGACCTGACTGCCATCATTTAAATATCCAGCCAATTTAGGGTGACAGATTCCCTTTAACTATGACACATAAGATGCCATATATTGCATCGAATATAAAAATTGCAACAGTAAATATGTGGGATCTGCAACAAGAAAAAACAAAAGATTGCTTAACAGCTGAGAAACATTGATTATGGCAACAGAATCTGTTCAGGGGCAGCAAAAAATGTAGAAACACATGTGAATAGCGATGAACGAACCCCTTGATGTTCGGGTCCATCGGGTTCGACCGAACATTTTAAAAAAGTTTGGTTTGGGTACTAGAACAGTACCCCGAACCCACACCGGGCCCAAATGTCTATTGCTTGCCACGCTGCATGACAGTGAAGCAAACAGTGCTTCTGATCTGTGGTAAGTTTATTACCACCGGTCAGAGAGCTGCTTGAGCCAGCAGCTGTGATCGGAGGTTAAAAGTTTACTGTTGGTCACAGAGGCCTTTGCTGATTGGAGTACTACTCCCAACAACCTTCGTCTGGTGTTGCTGATAACAGCGAGAGCATGCACCGCTGATGGGAGTATTCATCAGCCGGTGCCTGCGCTATAGATAAATTCAATTTTTTAATAAATTATGTGCAGTATGTTTTATTTTTAATACTCAGTGCTTGCAAAACTGACAGCTGTGGGCTGCAACAGTCAAATGTCAGCTTTATCATGGCTGGTTATCAAGAATAGAGGGGTCCTCACACAGTTTTAAATAATTTAGAAAAGCGGCATAGGGTCACCTCCATTTTTTAAACCCAGACATGCTAAAGCAGACAGATGGGGGCTGGTATTGTCAAGCTGGTAAAGGGCCATGGATATTGATCTCTGCAACCTAAACATTGATTGTTGATAATAAACCACCATTTTCTATCTCCAATACGCTTGGACATTCCTTTATACAGCAGCACAGGTGATATCCACAAATCTCTCCATATAAAAATGCTAAGAGACTTGGCATAGATGTTGAATGGTTATAACCCTAATAGATATTTCTAGTATATTCTAGGATATAGATGTCTCACAGGTAAGAGGTGCCATACAAACTTGATAGCTTTTAGCTATCGTTCCCAACTTCTCTATATACAGAAGTGCCTGCTCTGCTGAGTTTTCCTGTGTTTTAAATGACAGAACTTCTGTCATACTCTTCTCGCGGCAGCTTTTCAGCACTGCCACACTTAGCGATCGCACCAGCGATCACGATAACGACACGACCTGGCGAGATCGCTAGTGCGATCGCTATGTGATCGCTAGTTACTGTAGATTCCAAACACAACTCATCAGCGATCTGTGATTCCAAACACAACTCATTAGCAATCTGTATAACGACCTCTGCGGTCGTTGGGAAAACCTAGTCTGACCTGCGACGCTGGTGAAGTCGTTCATAAAGGGTGTCACACTCAGCGATTCAGGCTCACCAGCGGGACGGACACCAACGACCAAAAGACGGCTCAGAACGTTCATAAGCGATCAGCGACATATCAGCAGGGGCCACATCGCTGCTACATGTCACACACAGCTAAGTCGCTAACGAGATCGCTACTGCATCATAAATGGTGACGCAGTAGCGATCTCGCTTAGTGTGGCATACCCTTTTCTCACCAAGAACCAAAGCATCATCAGTTCGAAAACGGACAGTACAGGTCATTATCTTTCCCAACATCACCTGTTGGGAGAGAGTTGGGAAGTCCCTACACGCATTCCATAGATTTCAGTGATCAGAATACCCCTTTAACCTGCATTTAAATTTTACCATCAGGGCACACTCACATTTATATATTACCCTGACCAGAGTTGGATAGAATGTTGCCTTATTGTTTAGCAGCATTGAGGATTTGTAATCAAACGTGACCAGGGGCAATGTCTACACGGGGTGGATTTTTCTGTACCTTTGCATTTTCTTTAGAGAACATTCAGAATGTGGTATCTTTATCACAGGTATTTTTCATGTCAAATTAGCTTATGGCCAACTACGTATAAGCCCAAGATTAGAGACATTAGATAGGGAGCATTATTGGGTGCAAGATTGATCTCTATGTAGTACTTTTGAGTGTCATATGAATAACAGGTGATAAGTACAGTTTATATCTTACCTTTTAAGGTGTGGCTAAACATATATTTTTCACAATTTATAAAATGGTAAAATATTAATGCTAGTTATTCTACTGTACCTTTTATATATTTTTTTACTTTGTCTATTGCTTTGGGTTTTCTGGATTCCAACATTTTATTGCAATTATATACTTTAAATTTGCTGTTTTGGTCAAGCATCATGTTAAAGCACCACTCCAGGGTTTTTTTTATTTCAGTGCTGGAGTGGTAACACTAATATAAGTTCCCTGTACCTAATGTTTTACTTTCCTGCCACAGTCTTCAGTTATTCTCGGTGCCCATCCAGGCCTAATTCACCATCTTGTATTGGCCGCAACTTCTGACTGACTGAAAGTCAGAGATAGAGGTCACATGCTCTCAATGTTAGTCTATGAGCGTATTGTTCTGGCTTTCATAGGCATATTGAATAGTGACTTTCAACTCGTACAGCTAACTGGTAGGTCACAACATGCAGAAGACAACTGAAATGGCGCCGATAACAAAAGAAGGCCGGTGTCCCACTTGCAACTGCAATGCGAGAAACTCGCGCGAGTCTCTCACCTCAATACCTGGCACTGCCGCCGGCACTCTGGACACCTGCCGAAGATGGTGACTGATAAATATATTGCTAGGGACAGGGTACTTACGTTAGTGAAAACACTTAAGCAGAAAAATAAGCGTCTTTTTTCTTAAGGTTTGACCTGTCATTTGGACCCACTGATCACTGTTAGCATATCTTGAAAGTCTCTCTATTTTGACATTAGCAGTTAAAGGGAATCTGTCACCCTAAATTGGTGGGATATTTAAATGATGGCAGTCAGGTCAGATGGGCGGTGTTTTGGGTACTTGCCTTAACATGTTGTTCACCGCTGTCTCTATTATTTCTGGGAATTGTAGTCGTTGCCCTCCATATAACGCGCCTGCGCATTGCAATCTTGAATTGCGCACGCGCAGTATGCTTTGCCCGCAGATTGCAATGCGCAGGCGCGTTATATGGAGGGCAACGACTACAATTCCCAGAAATAATGGAGACAGCGGCGAACAATATGTTAAGGCAAGTACCCAAAACACCGCCCATCTGACCTGACTGCCATCATTTAAATATCCCGCCAATTTAGGGTGACAGATTCCCTTTAAGGCAATGTGTGGTTCTTGATGCAAGAAAGGATATAATGGATGTTATTTTTCTTTGACTTGGCATTTTAAATACACACATGACAGATGATAATAAAGGTACAGAACATTAATCTGTTTATCTTCTCCATTATATAAATATTTACTGCATATACTGCAGAGGATGCAGTGTTCCGCTAAACAGATAATGTCCATTTACACTATTCATCAAGACTAAATACTATGGAGACAAGTATATCTGATAAGATTGTGTCAATGTTGACATGTTTTTTCTATTTAGATATTTCTTCCATGAGTCCCTTTAGACATCTATGAAAAACCAGAGAGTTTATCTGGAATTTTTCAGAATAAACTTTTTTTTTATCTATCCTTATCTCAGAATTAGTGAATAATATATGACACAATAATAAAAACCCAAGAGATTTCTTTTTTATGGTTCATTTCCTTTGATATATTTAGAGGAATAATTATACTTCATCTTGAAGCCACTTTTCAGAAGTTTAATAAATATCCGTTCTTCAAGAAAATATTATGGTCAGACTTAGCCATTTAGCTTTGGGGCTGCGATGATCATTACCTACAGGAGTGCATTAAATTTTCATACACTGGTCATCGGTTGAGATCAGCGGGTTTTCATTTATAGAAGGATTGTGACTTTAAATATTCAACAAAAATATATTGCCTTTTTTTTTTCTAAATGAATTGCACATGTCATTATTGTTTCACATTGTAATTTCTATTAATGTTTAAAATAACTCCAATTCCAAAATGAATAAAAAAAACTGCCAAAAATAGAAATCTAAAACAATAACAAGTCATATATACTTTGTTCTTTCAGGCAATGATTTATACATGTGTTTCTAAAGTCACAGTAACCTGTATAAATTTTTATGGTGTTGATGTTGAAAAGTGCTCTTGTTTAGAAGAGGTGAAGCATTTGTCTTGAAGGGGGAACATGGGGATTGGAAATCTAGCAAACTGCCAATTTGGCATTGCTCGCTGCAACATAGAATACTATCTTTGGCTGCAGCAAGCCTTTCAGATGTTCACATTACAGAACTGTTGAGCCAGCAATTATCTGTTTAATGAGGTGTGGGTGGTAGAGGCATTTCAGGTAGTTGGACTGTTACGTTACAAATATTTGGAAGCTTAGAGGAGGAATGCACTGAACATGTCGGCTAGTTTTTGTGATATATTTCTAGCTGAATCTTTAAACATGAAGAGACTAGATTTTGCTAGAAAATTGATTTTTAGATATTTTCATTTGAGCTATAATTACACATCCAGGTAATGGGAAATGCATTTTGATTTTTGCAACTTGAAATTTTTTATTTCAGTCTGGGTTCAGTGAAGGTAATTTTTTTTAATGTTTACTTGAGAAATTTTACAAATGGACAGAACAACTGATGCTCAAAATGTTTCACTTTTACCAGGATTTATACACTTGAAGAATTTGTCCATACGATGCAGATTTGTAGGAAAAATGTTTTTTATTATAAATCTGTTCCGTACGTTTAATTAGGGTTATTCCTTCAGCAGATGTATGCATTTCAACAAACCTCATTCAGATACATTGGATAGTCACTTCTTAGTGTACCGTAATAGGGGCAAAAATAGCGTTAACGTTTTTTTGCTAGTTTTATCCAGATGAAAGTTGCACATTTTAAAACTTTTTGAACAATATGTAGTTGAGCATAAATCTTGTGATTTTTTTGGGCACTTGTACAGTCAATTTCTACCAAGAATGGATGGGCTTGAGTCAATCTAATTTCAAGGCAGTGGGTGAAGGCCCCTTCTGTAGCATGTTATCATCTTGTGAGAAAGATAAGTGAAAATGGCTAATCCTCTAGAACACATTTGTAGACAGGTGCTTCTGATGTAACAGAGTAGAGAATGAAGAGTCAATGGCAACTTAACCAACACTTATTTATTTGATTAACACAATTAAAGGGGTGTCTATGGAACAAAATCAACAAAATGTAATAAACACTGGAAACACAGCAAATTTGGCTGCACTAAATATTTACAAAATTCTAGCTGCACACTCCTCTTCCTATTTTTATTACTAAACAATAGTATCATCAAAGGCTTCTTGGTCCTAGCGTCTTGACACTAAGTGTCTCACTGACCATAAATGTTGTCACTCCTTGTCATTATTTAGGCAATTTGAAACGTGATGCAGGCCCTAATGGGAGTTTACGTTTCTCCACTGTTAGGCTGTAAGTCCCAGATCTAAGAGTCATCTTGCATGCCCTCACGTTGGCCAACTGAACCATGGCCCCAGTCCCTTGTTTGTCTACCTTACATCTACTTTACATCTACACTGGAGGCTACAGATCACATGAACGTCCTTTTTCTGTGATCTGGTGGTATTCCCTTCAGCCCTGGCCATACTTGGATCTGAGTAGAAAAAAGTCCAGCTTACCATAGTAGACATCCTTAGGTGTTCTGAGCACGGGGAACGCTGTGTCAAGTGCGTGGAGCAATGAAAACATGAGAAATCCAGCTCACCAAACTAGTTGAAAAAACTTCTTCCTTATTCGCCAAAAAGTGCTCAGTAATGGATAAAACAACATCAACATTGACAGTTACATGATATGCAACATCGTCTCGTTTTAGGTAGCTACGCACCCTTAATCATGATGTCATCGGTTGTCAAACTGAGACATACAGTGGGTACAGAAAGTATTCAGACCCTTTTAAATTTTTCACTCTTTGTTTCCTTGCAGCCATTTGGTAAATTCAAAAAAGTTTATTTTTTTCTCATTAATGTACACTCTGCACCCCATCTTGACTGAAAAAAACCCAGAAATGTAGAAATTTTTGCAAATATATTAAAAAAAGGAAAACTGACATTTCACATGGTCATAAGTATTCAGACACTTTCCTTTGCTCAGCATTGAACAGAAGCACTCTTTTGAGCTAGTACAGCCATGAGTCTTCTTGGGAATGATGCAACAAGTTTTTCATACCTGGATTTGGGATCCTTTGCCATTGTTCCTTGCAAATCATCTCCAGTTCCGTCAGGTTGGATGGTGAACATTGGTGGGCAGCCATTTTCAGGTATCTTCAGAGATGCTCAGTTGGGTTTGGGTCAGGACTCTGGCTGGGCCAGTTAAGAATGGTCACAGAGTTGTTCTGAAGCCAATCCTTTGTTCTTTTAGCTGTGTGCTTAGGGTCATTGTCTTGTTGGAAGGTGAACCTTTGGCCAAGTCTGAGGTTCAGAGCACTCTGGAAGAGGTTTTCATCCAGGATATCTCTGTACTTCGCCACATTCATGTTTCCTTCAATTGCAACCAGTTGTCCTGTCCCTGCAGCTGAAAAACACCCCATAGCATTATGCTGCCACCACCATGTTTCGCTGTTGGGATTGTATTGGGCAGTTGTGGCTTTCTCCACACATACAGCTTAGAATTATCTTCAAATGTTCTATCTTTGTCTCATCAGACCAGAGAATCTTATTTCTCATAGTCTGAGAGTCCTTAATGTGTTTTTTAGCAACCTTTATTCAGGCTGTCATATGTCTGCAACTGAGGAGAGGATTCCATCAGGCCACTCTGCCATAAAGGCCTGACTGGTGGAGGGCTACAGTAATAAATGACTTTAAAGGAACTTTCTCCTATCTCCCTACTGCATCTGTAGAGCTCAGCCACAGTGATCTTTGGGTTCTTCTTTACCTCTCTCACCACGGCTCTTCTCCCATGATTGCTCATTTTGGCTGGATGGCTAGGTCTAGGAAGACTTCTTGTGGTCCCAAACTTCTTCCATTTAAGGATTATGGAGGCCACTGTGCTCTTAGGAACCTTGAGTACGACAGAAATTCTTTTGTAACCCTGGCCAGATGTGTGCTTTGCCACAATTCTGTCTCTGAGCTCCTTGGCCAGTTCCTTTGACCTCATGATTCTCATTTGCTCTGACATGCGCTGTGAGCTGTGAGGTCTTATATAGACAGGTATGTGCCTTTACAAATCCAGTCCTATCAGTTTAATTAAACACAGCTCTACTCCAATGAAGGAGTAGAACCATCTCAAGGAGGATAACAAGGAAATGGACAGCATGTGACTTAAATATGAGTGTTTGAGCAAAGGGTCTGAATACTTATGACCTTGTGATATTTCAGTTTTTCATTTTTTAAAAATTTGCAAAACTTTCTACATTTCTGTTTTTTTTTCAGTCAAGATGGGGTGCAGAGTGGACATTAATGAGAAAAAAATGAACTTTTTTGAATTTACCAAATGGCTGCAATGAAACAAAGAGTGAAAAATTTAAAGGGGTCTGAATACTTTCCGTACCCACTGTATGTTCATTGGGATCTTGTTAATGTGCAATATTCTTTTTAATGCACAGTGACAGTATGCTACCTCACTGGCTCTGATGGAAAGTGAGGAGCTAGAAAGAAAGCGCAATGTCAGTGTGCATTGAAAGGAGAAAAACAAGCGAGTAAAAATCATAGACGCTCAATGGCTTATTTTTTCCAGGATAAGTTGTACTTTTGAGAGACACAATTAATTTTACCACATATCAAACTAGAGAAAATTGGGGAAAAGAATCCAAGAGCAGTGAAATTACTAAAAAAAATACAATTATGATATTGTTTTTAGGAATTGTTTTTACAGTGAATATTGTATGATAAAAATGACTTGGCTATATGATTTTTCTCATTAGTACAAATACAGTTTTTTTTATTATAAAACTTAAAAAAAAAAAACATTTTGAATTCTGTTGTCATTTTCTGAGGCTTGTAATGCTTTCATCTTTTGGTTGTTAGAGTTGTGTGAGGGTTTATTTTGTATGGTTGAGACAATTTAATTAATACCATTTCTAAAAGACATTACATATTGATCCCTTCATACAGCATTTTTTGCAGTTTTGCTAAGACCAAAAAGTTGCAATTTTGTTGTTTTTAATTGTTTTCCATTTATGTTGTTAATTATTTTTCTATTTTGATAAGTCAGACTTTTCTGGACTCAGAAATACCACATATGTGTATTTTTTTTTATTTTCTATATTTTTAATAAGGAGAATAAGGATGATTTGAATTTCTATGTTGGTTTTTATATTTTTCATATTCTTTAACCCCTACCCGACCTTCGCTGTACTAGTACTTCTCTGCGGGAGGTGCCTTTGTGCCCCGAGTAGTACTAGTAAGGCGGCACAATTGCGCGGCCTAAAGCTGAGTGCTACGGCGATCAGGTGCGGGTGTCAGCTGTATGTGACAGCTGACACCCTGCAGCATTACCCACTGATCGTGGTCATTTAACCCCTCTGATGCCGCTGTCAGTAGTGAAGTCAGTCAGTAGTCTTCATCGAGACCCCCCCACCATGATGGCCGTGGGGTCCTTCCAGGTCCTACAGTGATCTGATGTAATATAGTAATGTCCCATACTGGGACAATGTAATAAAGTAAAAAAAATATATAATGTGTAAAAATATTTTTTTTAAAAATCCCCAAATAATGAAAAAATATATATATTTTACCAATTTATTTACAGTTGTGCTCAAAAGTTTACATACCCTGGCAGAATTTTTTCTTTCTTGGCCTTTTCTCAGAGAATACGAATGATAACACCAAAACTTTTTCTCCACTCAAGGTTAGTGGTTGGGTGAAGCCATTAATTGTCAAACTAATGTGTTTCTTTTTTTTAAATCATAATGACAACCAAAAACATCCAAATGACCATGATCAAAAGTTTACATACCCCATTTCTTAATACCATGTATTGCCCCCTCTAACATCAATGACAGCTTGAAGTCTTTTGTGGTAGTTGTGGATGAGCGTCTTTATTTTCACAGATGGTAAAGCTGCCCACTCTTCTTGGCAAAAAGCCTCCAGTTCCTGTAAATTCCTGGGCTGTCTGGCATGAACTGCGCGCTTGAGATCTCCCCGTCACTCAGAGATTTAGATGGAAGCCGCAAATAAGTGGTCAGCGTAGAGCGCCGTTTAACTGTGATCCCAAATGTTATGTAAAATGTTCCCAATAAAAGCTTCCACTCAATCCACAGAGAAAGCAAGTCTCCACTCAGATCTGTCATCTGCTAACAGAAATGTTGGGGGCTTCCATGTTACTGGTAGCACAAAGGCTCTGGAAAAGTGAAATGGCTCCTCACCCACCAAAAGAAATTCAGCAAATTCTCCGCTCCCAAATCCAAATGCCCCCTTCCCTTCTGAGCCCCAGTGTGCCTAAACCACATATAGCGCCCACATGTTTGACATTTCTGTAGTGATGAGAGCCCACCAAATTAACAGGTGCATGTCTCCAGAAGCACAGGCTAGGCATAATGTGCACACTACAACAGCAGTTTGCAGTTTTCACTCAGCAACATCCACTGCTGCCTGTTTCTGGAAAATACCCATGGAGTCAAAATTGTCACTACATCTGTAGATAAATTCCAAAGAGCACTTAGGGGCTCTTTATATGGAATCCTCAAACTAGTCAAAGAAAATCTGCACTCCAGGAGGCAAATAGTGCTCTGTCCCTCCCGTGTCACTTTGTATGGCAAAGTAGTACTGTACAGCAACATATGGGGTATTTCTACATACAGCAAAAATTGTGGGACCAATTCTGGTGCCATTTTTCCGATTTCCCAGTGTGAAACTGTAAAACTTGGGGCTAATGCACAATCTTGGTGGTAAAAATGTAAATTAATTTTTCTTCACTGCCCAATGGTTTAAAAGTCTGTGACACACGTGTGGTGTCAATATAATCACTGCACCCCTAGATGAATTAATTGAGAGGTTTAATTGGTAAAATGGGGTCACTTATGTGGGGTTCTGCTGTTCTGGAACCTCAGGGGCTCTGTCAATGTATCATCATACCCTCAAACAAGTGCAGCAAAATCTGCACTGTAATATGGCGCTACTTCCCTTCTGAGCTTTGCACTGTGACTCAAAAGTAGTTTTCGACCACAAATGGGGTATTGGTGAACTCAGGAGAAATTCCACAACAAACCTTGGGGTTTATTTTCTACTTTTGCCCTTTTGAAAATACAAAAAAGATTTTTGTGAGAAAACTGTGATTTTTTTTATTTTCACAGCATAACATCTAGATAAATTCCCAAAGGGGTCTATTTTCCAAAATGGTGTCACTTGTGGGGAGTTTCCACTGTTTAAGCACATCAGATGCTCTTCAAACGCGACATGGCAACTGCTAATTATTCCATCAAATTTTGCATTCAAAAAGTCAAATGGCGCTCTTTCCCTTCCAAGCCCTGCCATGCACCCAAGCAATAGTATTCCCCCACATATGGAATATGGGCGTACTCAGGAGAAATTGAACAGTAAACTGTATGGAGCAATTTTTCTTGTTACCCTTATAAAAATGCAAAATATGGAGCTAAAAAAGATTTATTTAGTAAAAATGTTTTTTTTTCATTTCCACGGCTCTACACTATAAACTTCTGTGAAGCACCTGTGAGATCAAGGAGCTCAATACATATCTAGATACGTTCCATAACGGGTCTAGTTTCCAAAATGGTGTCACTTGTGGGGGGTTTCCACTGTTTAGGCACATCAGGAGCTCTTCAAACGCGACATAGCGTCCACTAATTATTCCATCAAATTTTGCATTCCTAAAGTCAAATGGCGCTCCTTTCCTTCCAAGCCCTGCCGTGTACCAAAACATTTGTTTTCCTCCACATATTGAGTATCGGCATATTCAAGAGAAATTGCACAACACATTGAATGGTGCAAATTTTTATCCTTATGCAAATGCAAAATTTGGAGCTAAAAAGATTTATTTGGTAAAAATGTGAATTTTTTATTTCCACGGCTCTACGTTATAAACTTCTGTGATGCATCTGTGGGTTCAAGGTGCTTAATACACATCTAGATAAGTTCCATAAGGGGTCTAGTTTCCAAAATGGTGTCATGTGTTGGGAGTTTCCACTGTTTAGGCATATCAGGGGCTTTCCAAACGAGACATGGCAACCTCTAATTATTCCAGCATATTTTACATTCAAAAAGTCGAATGGCACTCCTTCCCTTCCTAGCCCTGCCATGTGCTCAAACAGTAGATTTCCCCAACATATGGGGTGTCAGCATGTTCAGGAGAAATTGCACAACAAAATGTATGGTCCATTTTCTCCTGTTACCCTTGCGAAAGTAAAAAAATTAGGTCTAAAATAAAATTTTTGTGAAACAAAAGTAAATGTTTATTTTTTCCTTCCACATTCCAAAAATTCCTGTGAAGCACTCGAAGGGTTAATAAACTTTTAGAATGGTGTTATTTTTGGGTATTTTCTGTCATATAAGCCCCTCAAAGTCACTTCAAATGTGAGGTGGTCCCTAGAAAAATGGTTTTGCAAATTTTGTTGCAAAAATGAGAAATCATTGGTCAAATTTTAACCCTTATAATTTTCTAACAAAAAAAATTATGTTTCCAAAATTGTGGTCATGTAAAGTAGACATGTGGGAAATGTTATTTATTAACTATTTTGTGCGATATGACTTTCTGATTTAATCGAATAAAAATTAAAAGCTTGAAAATTGCAAAATTTATATAATTTTTATCAAATTTCTGTTTTTTTCACAAATAAATGCAAGTCGTATAAAAGAAATTTTACCACTATCATAAAGGAAAATATGTCATGAGAAAGCCCTCTCAGAATCACCAGGATCTGTTGAAGTATTCCAGAGTTATGACTTCAGAAAGTGACAGTAGTCAGAATTGTAAAAATTGGCCTGGTCATTAAGTTGAAAACAGGCTAGGTCTCAAAGGGGTTAAAACTTGTTGTTTACGTTCTACTGTATTTATTAGTCCCCTTTGGGGACTTGTGCCTGCGATCATCTGATCACTTGTACTATATACAGTAATACTGCTGCATATAGTAAAAATGATGGTCTCCTTTTAAGCCTAGCCACAGGCTGGGTTTCAAAGGAGCTCTGTGATGACAGCCATGGAGGTCTTCAACAGACACCTAACTCTCATAGCAACACACCAGCACCGATGGTTGCATAGAATGCAAGAGATCTGTTAATGCCACTGTCAGAGTTTGAGATCGGCATTTAACAGGTTAACAGTCGTTGGTGGAGCTTCCCTCCACCTGCCTCTGTTAGAGGCAGGTCTTGGTTGTAACACATAAACATTATCTGTAGAGTATGGGGTGAGCTCAACTCGTGAGTTCGCTTTATACACCCGCTACCAACATGTGTTGTACATGTACGGCAGATGTCAGTAAGGGGTTAAACAGAGTAGCTTGCTACATCTGTATTTGATATGCCAGCTTTACTTTTTTTAAAATCTGTTGATACAACTCCAATAATTTCTTATCTCCTATTATTGTTTATAAGTTTGTGTGATTCATCAATTCCATATCTAACATGCAAACTTGCAAATACTGGTACAATTTTTTCAAAAACATTTGACAGAATATCTTGTATGATGTCATAGAGAACAAAAAAAACTTCAGTCTTTATTCCATTTGTTCTAACTATACACATAATGCATTACAACAAAGGATTGCTAATCTACAGTGATCTAAGTTTCTTTGCAGTGTTCTCTTTGATCATTTCACATTTTTCATTTGTTTACTTTGGCCTCCTGTATTTGAGATTTGCAGTTTGGCCAGCGAGTCTATGTCACAGACACAGTTCTATAACAATATTGCATTTGTAATTACTTAATTATTCAAAATTAGAATTGTTCAAATCAAATCAATGCAAATTTAATATGTGTAAACTCTTTGGGTATTCGCTGGACCCCGCAAATTCGAAGAATCTGTGATTCTTTTTAAGTGAATTTCCAAAAGTGCCCACTCTAAATTTAAACAATGCAGAAAATTTCATAAGCCTGAGAAGTCTGACATGACCTTGGGAACTACCTGGTAGTTTTCCCAATAATGCCCTGCAGCTATTACATCACAAAGTATAACACAGCCCAACGTAGCCTATATAAAAGCCAAGGCAGGGAATGCAACCATATGTTTAGTGAGAGGACGTCACACCTTAGCATTAGCAGAGAAATAGAAACAAGTAGAAAAAGCCAAAAACTCTGAATATATTGTATAGATAATGTGTGTGACAAAACAGCAGTGAAGAATAGTTTATCACTAGCCAGAAATATGAAGGTCACTTTGATTTTACTGTTTGTGTTAATGAGCTTGAAAATAGTTACATAATGTGCTGAAAGTATTATACAGTACATGTCTTTTTTCAGCTAAATTGGAATATTTGCAGTTTGAAGCACATTTATTCATTGCAAATCAAGTTTTTTAGAAAAAATCACTGGGACTAGCAAATTTAAATTTCAAAGATTTGATCATTTCTATTTAAAGTGTATTTATTCATAATTTCAATATATATTTTAGATATTTGAATATTGAAAGATGACCCAGGTATTCACTGGCGCCTCTCACATATTGGGTAGTGAGATGCTCTGATGACATTGCATCAGTTATATCATTCCAGGATTTGTGCATGACCAGCAGGTATTGTGCACCTGTCGTCTTCATTAGAATTTTGTGTGATCAAAATAATAATAATAATCTTTATTTATATAGCGCCAACATATACCGCAGCGCTTTACAGTTTAACAGTTTCAACAACGTTAACAATACAATAATTAAAGCAAAAATAAGTCGCCCCTACTCGTGAGAGCTTACAATCTACAATGAGGTGGAGGAGATACAAAGTACTGGTGTGTATATACAATGGTGTATTTACAATGATGGTCCAGCCATCTTGAGAGAGTGAGGGATACCTGCTCATAAAGTGGATATGCTCTGGAAGGCAACTGTCAATGTAGCTTCATTGGCTCCTTTCACCTGTGGTTGTAGAAATGAGAGGTGTTCAAGTGCTCTTTTAAATAATGCTCTCTGATTGGGAGGGTTCTGTCTGCTGTCAGGACTATAATTCATTGTAATGTAATCCCACACCTGCATCTCTCTCTCAGGAAGAGAGAAGCTGCAGCTTCATTCCCCTTTTGCCTCTCTTTCCTGTCTAGTATTGGACTGATTGTCATATTTTCTTCTACAATAATATGCTTCTTTTTATCAGGGAGGTACACTTTGGCTTCCACTGGTAAAATATTAGCTCTTTTTCTTGGATATATGAAAAAAGTATTTACTAAATTTCATAGTCCCCTTAGGGAACTTGAAGCTGTGATCATCCGATCACTTGTGCTATTCATAATAATAATAATAATCTCTATTTATATAGCGCCAACATATTCCGCAGCGCTTTACAGTTGAACAGTTTCAAACACAAGTCATAAGTAACAACGTTAACAAAACAATAATTAAAGCAAAATAAGACGACCGTGCTTGTGAGAGCTTACAATCTGCAATGAGGTGGGGGAAATACAAAGTACAGGTGTGCATTTACAATGATGGTCCAACCATCTTGAGGGAGTGGGGGATAGATAGAGATAGGTGATGGGCTACAAACACACATACATAAAATTACTTTGATTAAGAAACGTGATATACCGCTCTGAACAAATAAAACTGTGCAAATTGTGGATCGTCCGAATTTCTTGTGGTAGAGCATTCCAGAAGATTGGCACAGCGTGGGAGAAGTCTTGGAGTCAGAAGTGGGAGGTACGGATTAGTGCAGAGGTTAGTCAAAAGTCATTTGCAGAGCGCTGCGATCGGCTAGGCCCATAGACAGAAATAAGGGAGAAGTAAGGGGTGCCGCGCTGTGGAGAGCTTTGTGGGTGAGAACAAGTACTTTGAATTGGATCCTGTAGTGAATGGTCAGCCAGTGTAATGACTGGCGAAGAGCAGACATGTCTGAGTACCGATTAGCCAGATGGACTGGAGAGGGGAAAGTCGAGTAATGGGGAGGCCAATTAATAGAGCATTACAGTAGTCCAGGTGGGAGTCGATCAGGGCGACAGTGAGGGTTTTTGTTGTTTTCACGGTGAGAAAAGGGCGGATTCTAGAGATGTTCTTTAGGTGTAGGCGGCAAGAGCGTGCAAGAGATTGTATATGGGAGGTGAAGGAGAGATTGGCATCAAACATAACACAATAGAGAAGGATTAGTTCAGCTCACCCTTAAAATTCCAATGCGACTTCTCAGCATGGACCACGTCACTGTCAGATGGTGGAGGATATGACTCTGGATTTTACTCTTCTGAACTAGATCTTTTCTCCCAAATACTTTATTTAGTCCAATAAAACATGAACAGGCTTGTAACACACCCGACTGGTGGAATCGGAGGAAAGATTGCTGATGTAACACACCCGGTCAGGTGTGTTACAAGCCTGTTCATGTCTTATTGGAATAAATAAAGTATTTGGATTTTATTCTTCTGAGCTGGATCTTTTCTCCAAGAGTCAAACATAACACGCAGACAGCGCGCCTGCTGCCGGGGTGTTATTATGATGCCACCCATGGAGAGGGAAATGTCAAATTTATGGAGGTTAGTAGACAGCAGGAGCAGAAGAAGTTCTGATTTGGAGAGGTTGAGTTTCAGATATAGGGCGGACATGATAGTACTGCTATGTAAAGCAGAAATGACGATCTCTTATGAACACAGGCCACAGGAGGATCGTAATGACAGGCACAGAGGTTTTCAGCAGACCCTCAGCTGTCATGACAACCCATCAGCACCCCTCAATCATGGTGGGTGGTGCTAAGAGGAGCATGGAGCGATGTGCACCCCCGTCGGCATGTGCTAAATGTCACTGTCAGAGATTTTATCAGTTTAACAGCTTTAAGGTACTGTCACACTAAGCGAGATCGCTAACGAGATCACTACTGCGTCACCGATTTTATGACGCAGTAGCGATCTCGTTAGCGACTTAGCTGTGTGTGACATGTAGCAGCGATGTGGCTCCTGCTGAGATGTCGCTGATCGCTTATGAACGTTCTGAGCCATTTTTTGGTCGTTGGTGTCCCGCTGGTGAGCCGGAATCGCTGAGTGTGACACCCTTTATGAATGACTTTACCAGCGTCGCAGGTGGGACTAGGTTTTCCCAACGACCGCAGAGGTCGTTATACAGATCGCTGATGAGTTGTGTTTGGAAGCTAACTAGTGACCACATAGCGATCGCACTAGCGATCTTGCTGGTTGTGTCGTTGTCGTGATCGCTAGTGCAATCGCTAAGTGTGACAGTGTCTTACAGGCTCAGGCACAGCTCCACTCCATGGCTGTTAGAGGCACATGATGCCTGATAACATCAGCCATCATATGCTTGGAAAGATGCCAGCTTGTTGTGCAAGCCTGCCTCAAAGTCAGGGAGCCGGCATATGACGTAATATGATGGCATATGATGGCATATGACATTAGCCCCAGTGGTAGCTGGTAACCTAAACTTAAATATCTCTGTTCTTAAGAAGGGATCTTTACTAACAAGTAACTTGCAAAGTTGATTGTTTTTAGACTTTTAAACTGAATTACTTGATACAGATTTTTTCTGGGAGGGGGGACAAATGACTTTTCTGAATATTTAGAGGAAACCTACAGGAAGGAAGAGTGTAAAGAAATGCTGTTGAAAGGTGAGAAAAATGTCATTTTCTAATTTGATAAATCACAAACCTTCATACATTGACATGTACTCCTGATATGCAGTGTCAAAAAAGCACATTGCAAAAAAGTATAACTATACCAGTCTCATTCTATTTTTTAACCCATCCGCCTAATGTGAAGATATATAGTTCAGCACTGTGTATGTAATGTTTTACTGGTATGGTTGTTTTAAGGGTTAACTAACTGCTAGATTACAGAAAATGTCCTAAATTTTTTAGTTTCTTCCAGGATCAATATTCCTGTTAGGAGACAGCACTGTGTCCTTCGAATAAGTGACACACAGAAGGAAAGATAAATGAAGAATGACTATACCTCAGAGAGTAACAGATATCTCAGGCAATCATAACTAATTACTTTTTAAAATGAGCTGAGTGGGATGAGAAATATCACATCTTCCCCAAAGCTTTAACCTTAAGAATGAGCAAAAAATGTGCACAAATAATTTAAGAAGAAGATATCATGGTATAATTGTAAAACATCCAGCTCTGATTGGGGACAAAATGACTAAAAATATGATACATTTTTACTTGATAATGGCTTTGAGGTTAACAGTCCAGTAAATGGTGTTTTAAACATCAATAAGAGGTTTACCAGACTCTACTGTACTAAGTCAGGTTTCATTCAATTTAATTTGATGATACTGGAGGTCTTAATTGGCATTGAATTCAGTAAATGAAAAGTTGGGCAACCATCTATAGCGCTCTCCGTTGACTACAGTGGGAGTTTTGAAAATAGAATAATCTTGCACCCTTTTATCCATCTCAAGATAAGGATCAGGGACATTTGTTCTTAAGATATACCGTATATACTCATGTATAAGCCGACCCCCTTAATTTTGCCACAAAAAACTGGGAAAACTTATTGACTCGCGTATAAGCCTAGGGTGAAAAATGATTATGCCCCCATATGCTGCACAGATTATGCCCAATATGCTCCACAGATTATGCCCCCATATGCTCCAGATTATGCCCCCATATGCTCCAGATTATGCCCCATATGCTCCAGATTATGCCCAATATGCTTCAGAGATTATGCCCCCATATGCTCCAGATTATGCCCACTATGCTTGAGATTATGCCCCCATATGCTCCAGATTATGCCCCCATATATTCCACAGATTATGCCCCCGTATGATCCACAGATTATGCCCCCATATGCTCCAGATTATGCCCCCATATGTTCCACAGCTTATGTCCCCATATGCTCCATATTATGCCCCCATATGTTCCACAGCTTATGCCCCCAGCTCCATATTATACCCCATATGTTCCACAGCTTATGCCCCCATATGCTCCATATTATGCCCCCATATGTTCCAGATTATGCCCCATATGTTCCACAGCTTATGTCCCCAGCTCTATATTATGCCCAATATGTTCCACAGTTTATGCCCAGCTCCATATTATGCCCCATATGTTCCACAGCTTATGCCCCATATGCTCCATGTTATGCCCCCATATGTTCCAGATTATGCCCCATATGCTGCTGCAAAAAAAATGACATACTCACCTCTCGTCGCTGGGGGCCAGGTGCCAGTGTCCTGAGCAGGCGGTGACACTGGCGCGCTATGGGGGACAGTTGCCGGTGTCAGCGTTCGCTCAGGACCCCGGCACCTGAGATATTTACCTGTCCTCTCTGCACTGCAGCGCTGCTCCCTCTTCCGGGTCCTTGGCAGTGAATGATCTGCAGAGGGCGCGGCGCTCACTAATGATGTCATCGCGCCCTCTGCCTGATCATTCACAGCCAGAGGAGTCAGACCAAGGGAGCAGCGCAGCGTGGAACGGGACAGGTAAATATCGCTATACTCACCCCTCCGCCGCTCGTCCCTGCAGCCTCTCCTCTTCTCCCGGCGCTCTCTGCAGCGCTTCCTTCCTACAGCGGTCACATGGCACCGCTCATTAAAGTCATGAATATGTGCATATTCATGACTTTAATGAGCGGTGCCATGTGACCGCTGCAGGAAGGAGCCGGAGATCGTGGGAGAAGCAGGGGGGCTGCAGAGATCGCGCCGGCGGAGAGGTGAGTATAATCCGACACCCCCGCTCCCCCTCCCCCGCCGACCCCCGTATATGACCCGCGTATAAGCCGAGAGGGGGACTTTCAGCCCTAAAAAATGGGCTGAAAATCTCGGCTTATACACGAGTATATACGGTAAGTGTTTTTCCCAAGCTTTTCTTTGGCTCAACATATCCTGAGATTTTGGGTCTGAAGTTACTATTTTTTAAATAAATATGATTATGAGATACTCTGTAATAAGAGATCTATGTTTTTTCTAGCTTGTTACAAAATCGTATTGAATTTGATTAGTGAAAAATTGAAGTTCTGCATTCACCATTTGTTTATGGCAAATACTACAATATGGACTTGCCCTAAATGTCCGGAATAGGAATACTTAATCATAGAAGTTTTAAGACATCATACTCAGTGCCTTTTTCATAGAGGATAAATAATTAATATAATAATATATAGGAAAAAACACAATAAAATCTGCTGTAATATTATAAAGCAGAAGTGACTGAATCTCTACAGAATGCATTTGTTGACTAGCTTGTTTCCTTATTATTGACAATGTCAACCTTTCTTCTTCATATAATTCAAATGCTGGTTGTTACGGCTGGCGGAACGCACCAAATAAATATAAAATTAAAGGTGCATTCGCAGCCCGCGGTCCACCGTGCAGGTGAAACCTGCTGCTAGCAAATGGCGCTATATGGCGGTATAAGCGAACTCTGTTACTTCACAGAGTTGCTGGTATAGACACTGTATGGCACAATATGGCGGTATAAGCGAACTCTGTTACTTCACGGAGTCGCAACATAAACACTGTGTCCTGTCAAGCACACAGGAGCACAGAGGTAACTGCTGAGCAGATAGCAGTCCATAATAATGTGGTCAGCAATGCACTCAGCAAACTCCTCACCAGAGGTGCCGGTATACTAGGGGCTTAGTTAAGCCAGAGCCCTGAACCCAAACACACAAACTCCTCACCGGAGGTGCCGGTATTCTAGGGGCTTATTTCAGCCGAGTCCCTAAACACATGCATACGACCACACTGGCGCAAAGCACATAACAGGATTAATACTAGCGCATGGCCGTGCGGTCATGCGCACCTTTTATAGATGCAACAATCCTCAGGACCTTCCCGGAAGGACCAATGGGAAACTGCCCCCAGACCTAGAGAAGCTTCAGGACCTTCCTAGAGGACCAATGGGAGTCGCTGCAGTACCAGAGCATGTGACCCCCGATCTCCAATGAGAGATCTTACCCTGGGCATGTTTAGAAGGGAAACGCAGGACTTAGTCCCAAAAGACGTCGCTGACCAGTACTGGCTACAATAGCAGAACCTGGAGAGGCAGCAGCAATCCTCTGCACACTATTAGAATGAGCAAGACGCTGGGACCGACGTCTCTGCTGAGCAGATTCCACTGCAGCTGGAGACAGATGGTAGACCGCAGCGGGGATGGTTCGAGATTTCCCTTGTTCAGAAGCGGGAACTCGACCCCTAACACTGGTGCTATTATAAAGAGTGCAAATATGGAAGATTTACAAGCAAAAGGAGATTGGCACTTCCATCCGGTAATGATAACACATGGATGTTTTACTGGATGAAACTGCCAATCTCCTTTTGCTCCTTTCAGTTGTCAGTGTGCATCACCAGCATGACCTGGCACCTGCCGCTTTCACATTTCCCCAGCTTTTCTGTTGATCACCAGGCATGGTGAACTTTGTTTCATTCTCTATGTTATGGAATATTTACAATTTAGGTTGCTGACAAATATTAGACAAATATCAGACAAATGATATAGGCAGAGGTCCTAAAACACAAAGTACAGTGAATCAAGATCGGACAGAAATCATAGTGAGCTTTCGATAAAGTCCAGCATATAGTGCTCAATGGTATGCCAAGAATGCCAGATTGACTAATTTCAAGATTATTTTGTGATATTGTATACTGTAGAAATTAATATAATAAAAAAGCTATAAAAGGATCTCTTTAACCACTTAAAGACAGGAGGATTTTTCATTTGTGTGCTTTCATTTTTTGCTCCCCTTCAGTCAAGAGCCATATCTTTTTTTATTTTTCCATTTACATGGCCGTTTGAAGGCTTATTTTTCAGGAGGGAGTCAAAGTTTTGAATTACACTACTTACTTTACTATATGATGTAAATGGGACAAAATTCCAAGTGTGGTGAAAATGGTGAAACAAAAACCTCGCAATTCCACAATTGTTTTGTGTTTTTTTTTTACAGCATTCATTGTGATGTAAATATGAAATGGAAGCATGGTCCTTTAGGTCATTATTACAAAAATACCAAGTTTGTTATTATTTAATATTTTAATGCTTAAAAAAAAATTATGAACTTCATAAAAAAATAAGTGTTTTTTTATGAGACAGCAATATTTTTATAAACCTACAGTATATGAGGGCTTGTTGAGTAAAGCTGCAGTTTCACTAGTACTATTTTGGGTTACTTAAGAGGTTTAAATAGCTTTTTATTACATTTTTGGAGAAGGACAGTGAAAGAAAAAAAACAATTTGAACATTTTCTTTTTTTCTTTTTGAGCATAAATACTGCAATATTTTATCAGTGCGGGCAATCCCAAATATGTTTTGTTATATTATTTACATTTTGCTATTTACATTTTGGAAATATTGAGATTATTTAAATTCTCATGTTTTTCATATTTTTTTAAAAAAATTTCTTTAGTCTCTCTGCGATGAACAGTCCCGGTGAGTATTCTGGCAGCTGTGCTCTGCTTGTGAGCAGCGCATGAGGTCCCTGCCATGTGCTTCTTACAAGCATTAATCAGCTGCTGGCAACGGAGCAGGACACTGCAAGGGAGCGGAGGAAGGTAAGTGTAATCGTTTGGTTTTTTTAAACTTTTCTGACAGGGCCATGCATACCAGGACTGGGATGGGGCTAATCTTACCAGAATAAGGAGGGGACCATGCATACCAGGACTGGGATGGGCCCAATCATACCAAGATAATATGGGGCCCTACAAAATGGGATAGGGATGGGGCCATGCATACTTGGACGAGATGAGGACCCTGCATACCAGTATAGGGATGAGGGTGATCATTCCTGCCAAGATAAGGATGAGGGGGACCATTCCTACCAGGATAGGGATAAGGGGGCCATGCATACCAGTATAGGGATGAGGGAGCCATGCATACCAGGATAGGGATGAGGGGCCATGTGTATCAGGATGGGATGAGGGGACCATATTTACTAGGATAGGGGATATTAAGTACAGAATTACCCACATGTTTTGAAAAATATGGTAGCTTCCTTTCAGGACTTAAACCTGTGATCAATTACTCACCTTTAGCATTGCAATGTATTGTGAAACATGGCAAAGATAAGGCTTTTAGCTATCCTTCGGCTGCAATGGCAACCGATGATTACCCCACAATTGCATTGAGAGGGGTACCGATGGGCATTAGAAGTGAAAACCATCGTACTGGAAGCTTTCTATATGGTGCTGCCACACTGAACAAGCAAACTACAGCCATATCCATTACAGTTGGGAGCTGGCTATGTAACAGAAGGCGCATGTCCACCGCACATGAATGGTGGCCGTTGCCAAGGAGTTAAGAAGTTTATAAAAAAACAACATTGTAAGTAGTCGTAGTCATCTAAAGGATTTGCGGTAAAAAAGTGTCTTCTTTATTCTGGAAACTACACCACTCTTGGCATTTTATCTTCTTTATGTTCATGTGAATAGAGCTGAGAGCCAATATCAGAAACAGCATTGGCCAAAGAGGGCCGTTCTTCCAAGCTAAAATGTTTCTATTTTTTAGACAACAAAAATACTTATCGTACTTGTCTCAGATTTTATTTATCTTTGCCTTTTTATCTTTCTAGTTATTCATTTATTATAACTTCTACATGATTTCTGAGCATTCTTGAAGAAAAGGTCTCCTCTATTATGCTAGTCGTTTAAATAAGCATATCACATTTGTGGATGAAAAATCCAGAGCTTGTTATTTATACACCAGCCCAGACAATGAATGTACTTGTTAATTGTAGACATAGATAACTGCCATTCTAAGTTACAAATCCTTTATATTTTGCTTTCAGCTTCTCATTTAGGATAGCTAATTACACAGCACAGACATATGCAGGATTCTTCTATTCTCTCAGCTAGATGAGGGCATTTAAGGAGACACAACTTTCGCTTCGAAACTAATTGGTGATAAAAAAAAGGGAGACAGACTGCATGGGTGGTCCCAGAGTGAAAGATTAATAGAGTAATATGTGGCAGTTTTTCTAGGCCTTATATGATGTACTGTCAAGGGCAACTTGTCAGCTGGAAACATAGTGACAGTGAATCTAAAAAAATCCTGTATGTCTTATGTTATCAAGACACAAAATTCTGGTAACATGACTTTCATAGTTACATAACTTTATTTTCCATTTCAGAAATATGTTTAATATTCTGTAACACAGATACACTCAATATTTATATGAGATAATTCCATGTAAGAAGGAAATAATTTTGTTTTAAATGTACAGATGTTTCAGAAATAATTTGTTAAATGACATTACATTTCTCACTGCAGTTATACTTTACTGACACGGAAAAAAAATTAGTCATTTTGATGTAAAATGTGTATTTGTTTAATGCAAATATTTTTTCTATCTAAATTATTAAAAAATAACTAAATAAGAGCCTTTTTGTCTCTGAGAGAGAAAACATTGCTTTCCATGATGGTACAAGGCAGATTTGCACTGGTTACTGTCCTTGACTCAGCCATTTTTATTTAGCTGCAGCCAGTATGCTAATTGTTGAAAAGCACTATTAGGTTGTTTGAGGCTAAGGGAACTCATCTGTCAGTGTCTATGAAACATCACAGCTTAGCTGTACGTGAGGCATTGTCCTTGAGACACTGCTTCCAGATGGATATCTTTCTTTCGTTTTTACTGTGTATTCATCTGCTATAGAAGAAACTAAGAAAAAACAATTACAAAATCCAAAATAGTTTATAGATAAAGCAGATAATGAAAACTTCTGCACATGAAACATTATTTTCAGTGATTTTAATTAAAAAATGTAAATTTTTTTATGATACTAAAATGTATAGCTAATATTACATATTAAATAAACATTGTAGCTTAGAAATTGTTTTGCTCTTGGAACATTATTGGATACTTACTGTATTTTTGGACTATAGGATGTATTTTACTATAAGACACAACCCAAAACTTAGGCAGCAGAAAATATGAAAAACATATTTCCAACTAATTAAAACTACACTGGCTGTATAAAGAAGTCAAGTCAATATCACTAATTTTAATGTGCTAGGTTAGAATATGGGGGTAGTACATCAGTGATTCTCTACAGCATATAGCTTTACATCATGCACATTATGTACACTCTCTTAACTGCACACATATGCACTCAAGCTCGGACTGGCCCATAGGGAACAGGGGAATCGCCCGATGGGCCCCTGTGCAGATCTGGGCCACCAACCCCATTTTATGGGCAGTACTTCATATAATTTACTTGATTCACTCTATACAGAAAAAAGCAACATCTCATCACTCATTTACCAAACTACCCAGTTCATTATTATATAGATACAGTATATAGGTAAATTTGAACAAGGGTAGTGTAATATTTGTTTGCAGGCAAAAAGTTGGCCCCCCCAAAGTCAATGTTACTGGTGGGCCCTTGGCACCCCAGTCTGACACTGTATGCACAATATTGTTGTAAGCACTGTACTCCCACATATGTCTTTTGCAGTTATGCACACAATTCTACTATGTACACACTATGCATTGTTACATACGAAAACATTCCTCCTATATGCACACACAATTCTGCTACATGCACACGCAAGTCTGTTAAATCATCACATAGCTCAGATACATAAAAACACAGAGACACACACAGCTCTACTACATAAATGCTTAGCTTAGAATAATCAACACTTAGCTCAGCTTCATCCACACACAACTCAGCTATATCCATGAATACAAACAGCTCAGCTACATCAATATGCACACAGCTCAGCTACATTAATACTCACAGCTAAGCTACACTATTACACACATACCGAAGAAGATGGAACGGTGGCACTAACCCCGCACCGCCCAGGCAGTGACTTATACACTTTCTGTACACTTTTGTACATTGATCTGTATATTATATATATGTATAGTCTATAAGGACCCTATTCTATAAATTGATGCTCCTTGACACCTGCACAGCTGAAGTTTTCCATTTTTTTTCTATGGAAATACTTACAGTTTACTTATAGACACAGTGTATAAACTACCAAATTCTGAAGTTTGTTCCAGGCATATGACAGAACATCACATAATCTGAATGGTCCTTCAGCTAACTAATAGTGATGAACGAGTATACTCATTGCTCGGGTTTTCCTGAGCACGCTCGGTTGATCTCCGAGTATTTGGAAGTGCTCGGAGATTTAGTTTCTGTTGCCGTAGCTGCATGATTTGTGGCTATTTGACAGGCTGAATACATGTGGGGTTTCCTTAACAAAGAGGCTTTCCTCACATGTATTCAAACTGTTCAGCAGCCATAAATCATGCAGCTGCGGCAACAGAAACTAAATCGCCAAGCACTTCCAAATACTCTGAGACCACCCGAGCAACGAGTGTACTCGCTCATCACTACTAACTAACTGACAAAAGGATAAAACAAAACTATTATTTCTAAATGCGACAAACACGTAAAACCCAATTCACCCACTTATGGTTAGTCAGTGGGTGACTAATGGAAAACAAAACCCCAAAGTCTCAATTGATAGAGTGAGGTGACACACACACACTCCCTATACAAGTCTCTTGTCTCTACGTGTTTCATCGTCCTCACCACAGACGACTCATCAGGAGACTTAATTTCTCATATTCACTCAAATGAACTAAATATCAAATCCCTAAAATCATTATGTTCAACAAACACCAACTAACATTACACAGCTGAGAGATCACTTTAGTGGCTGTCAGTCAAATACAGGTAATGTACAAGGACCATTCTAAATGTTATACATTATCTTTCTTGTAGATCTGCCCTTATTTGGTATTTTGGTATAGTAGTGGCTATCTGCTATTATGCAGACAATTTCTCCTAAACTTCATCCACTTGCTAATTTAAAGAAAACTAGATACTCCTCAAAGTAAACCTATCTACTCATTAGCTTATTCCTATGTTTAATCATTTTCCTACACAGGTCTCTAAATCTTTTAATTGCACATACCCTTTATATTGATATTGCACTTGTTCCCTGACAGACCACTGCAAGATCATTCAATAATCACTCACACTTGCAGATAACACATTAATCTGCCAACATCTACCTCAAACCTACTAATAGTTTGGACCATTATCCTCTCGGATCATATACTTATTCCCTAATGAAGAACAGTCCCGCCTCATTTACCTAGCTGTGACTGCTAACACCTATGAGATAGATCATTTGGTGAGTAACATTTGTTAATACAGGACGCTACATGTGGTTCCTGCACAAAAGCTGCATAGTTAATGGTGCCGACAACACGCTGGCCATTTAAAAATGTAGCCACTAGTGATGAGCGATTATACACATTGCTCGAGTTTCCCTGAGCATGCTTGGGTGGTCTCCGAGTATTTTGGCGTGCTCGAAGATTTAGTTTTCGTCTTCTCAGCTGTATGATTTGCGACTGCTAGACAGTCTGATTACATGTGTGGAATGCCTGTTTGTTAGGGAATTCCCACATGTATTCAGCTTGTATAGCAGCCGCAAATCATGCAGCTGAGACGACGAAAACTAAATCACCCGAGCATGTTCGGGGAGACCCGAGCAACGATGCTACTCGCCCATCACTAGTAGCCACTCCTCATCTGTGATGTACCACCCAGATACAGACATGATAGGTTTCAACTAGACCAATCACATCACATAGCAAGGTCCACACCTCTGTGACGCAACAGAAGGTCGGTTACAATACCCAATGAGAAACCAGTAGCCTCACGCTAGGCGTGCACCATACAGCTTCTAAATAGACATATATCACCCAATAGGGGAGCACTGCAGCAAGAATGTAAGTACACAGAACTTTCAGACTACCCGTTATAACCAATTTACATAGTAACAAAGAGGAGTGCTATAGACGTAATGCCCAAAAAAGTGACATAAGAGCGGGCACAAAAACTGTGGCCACACCATCTAATAAAATCCATATCACATAGTAAATGACAGAATGTACACTCTAACCAAAAATCATAGCCTAGATATAGGGCCTTACATCGTATCCAGCTACCTGTCACAATGCTCAAAAACAATGAGCGCATAGAATGTTAAGAGTGTTAGAATGTTAATCTACTGTGCCTCCTTACGTAGGACTCTGTTATCAAAGTCTCCCTTTCTTGGAGAGGGGCGGACAATTTCCATTACCTGAAGTCTCAGGCAGTAGGCATCACAAGTATTGTGAGACTTCCGATGTCAATCTGATTGACAGCCGGATCCCAACTGCCTAACTGGGGGAGCTGGATATCAATCAGATGTCCTGCTGTATCGTGTCAGCAGAGGCAGCTAAATCCCTGACAGGAGCGGTCTGGGACTGCTCTGTGATGGGGAAGAACAATGACAGGCACAATAGGCAGGTAAGATGCAATTACCTGCTTGTTAGTGCTTAGGTACAATTTTTGTTTTTGTAAAGTCTATAGTGAAGCACTGAGAATTCAACATTCAAATCAATTTAGTTTGCAGCATTTTTGTCTTGAGTTTCTGAGGCAAGAAACTTGTTTTAAAACTTCGTATAATCTGGGTATGGTGTTTTTTTCTGGTGTTTTCCCATTAAATCTTTATATAGGATTCTATGTTTAAAATGTTTCAAAATTATAATGCCACTGAGACTGCTTAGAGAATATACTTTCAAAAATGATTACATTTCATGGAGGTTTTTCTTTTTTTTGTTTAAATGCTACAAAATTTTTAGTTTAAATAAAGCTTTAATATTGAAGAGTCATGATTATCACCTTTTATTTACATGGTTCAAAAATTGGACCCAAACCATACATGGTTGAATTTAGATCAATTTCTGTAACTTTTTGAATAAAATATAAGATTTGACACTTACATTTTTTGAACGTAAAGCTGAAACCTTTTTATTTAGTTTTAATATATATAATATGATCAGCGCAAAAGGAAAAAAAATATTAATTTTCTTGCAATATTTAGTTTCCAAACCATTGTGCTACCATGTTTCTTCTAAATATGACAATTAAGTCTTTAGTAAAATATTCTCACTGTAATTCATACTTTTTACTGAAATAATTATTAAAGTTCTTAGAAGATTAAGACAAAGTAAGATAATCTAAATTTCAATAAAAATCAAACAAAATTATATTCTTGACCTCATGAATTTAACAACATTCTTTGTTTTTAATCCTGAGCTTAATTGTTGTATAATTAAGGCACATAGCATATTATGCCAATTATTTGATCTGGATATATTTCATTTAACATTAGCTTTCGTAAGACTAAATGTAATCAGTGCATTGTTATTAAGTTATTAAGAATGAAAAATGACAGCTTAATTGAAATGATTATTGGTTTGACAGAAGAAACCCTATATTATTAGCATGCATTCTTCAACTTGATTGAATGAGCGTACATCTTCAGATCAGCATGTGTTGCTTTTCATAACCTCAACTACAACTTAAAGGGAACCTGTCAGACACAAAAAAAATCCCAAACCTCCACCTTAATGTTAAATATGCCTAATGTTGCATTCCAGAAAAGTCTTTTCTGTGCTTCTCCGAGGTTTTCTAGCTTAATGCCCAACTCATCACATGCAAATAAGCCACAACTAGTTTGCCAGGGTGTTGCTTCCACCAGACTAGCCTTAAGTAGACAGGGAGGACAGTGATATGAGCAGCTTCTCAGTACCATTGGCGTTTTCAGAATTAGAACAGAATGACTGAATGGCCAACACTATAAGCAACCTCTTCTTACATCCGCTTTCTTAGTATCTCCAGTCTTAGAGCAATAAGACAAGGTGGACAGCAATTAGAGCAGCTTCTTCTTACCTTGGCACTCCTAGTATCTCCAGTTTTGGATAATAGAGATAGAGCAGACACCTGGATGATCGGATCCGGCGAACAGTTACAAAAAGATCGGGTTCGGGTACCAGAACAGTACCCGAACCTGAACCAGGACCCCATTCACTTGAATGGGAGCCCGAACATCCAGTTTTTGCCATGCTCATGTGCATGACAGCATGACAAACACTGCTTCTGATCGGTGGTGAAATTATCCCCACCAGTCAGAGAGCAACGGTTCACATGCTGTCAAAAGACAGGCTGATAAGGGGCCATGGATATTGGGTCCCTCCAGCCTAAAAATAGCAGCCCGCAGCTGCCCAGAAAAGGCACATCTATTAAATGCACCAATTCTGGCAGATGGCCACGCTCTTCCCACTTGCCCTGTAGCAGTGGCAAGTGCGGTTTATATTTGTGTGGTTGATGTCACCTTTGTATTGTCCGGTGACATCAAGCCCATGCCTTAGTAAAGGAGAGGCGTCTATAAGACACCCATCCATTACTAATCCTATAGTTGTATGGTAAATAAAGACTCAGCCAGAATAAAGGCCTTTCTTAGAAATAAAACAAAACACAGTTTTGCTTTTTTATTTAAAAATAACAAACACAGTTATACTCACCTAACGCCTATTCAATCGAAGCCCTCGTTCTCCTGTAATAAGACAAAAATAAAAAAACAACAATATCCCTCAACTCTCCAGTGTTCTGTCCCACACCGTATTCTATGTCTGGGGAAAAACAGTTTTCACTTGGATGTTGCCAAGATGCGACCATCCAGGCTGAGTACCACTGGTGAATGAAATGCTGCAAGCGCAGCCTCAGTGACCAGGAGTGACATCATTGAGGGTACCTCCAGTCACCGAGGCTGCGTTCCCTACCGGGCTGAATTGCCGTGACCTCAGTGAGATCCCCGCTAGCACCGTTTGTATTGTATACATTTAGTATTCTTTTTTTCTACCACACTCCAAACCCATAAGGTTATTTAGATTCCTCTGAAGCCAATCCTAGTATGTTGTGTGTGCATGTACGTTAAGAAAATGAGATTGCTGGCATCATTAGAGACATGGACTGATATGAAAAATGGCAATTTCTGTTTAGCTATGTCGTATATGTTGGCATTACATAAAGAACATAAACAAAATTACATGATAGAAAAACTACACTTTGCAACATTTCAATTCAGATTGTAACCTACCATAGATCTTTATTTGCACTGTCAGAGTTTCAAAAGCCTGCTCGGGCTACAACATCCTAATTGAAAATATAATGTAATTCAGCATTGGCAAATTAAATATGTTTTTTGTAATGAGGTAAATTGTGACTCATTGTACAGATGGCTGGCATTTTGATCAGCCAAGAAGTGGAAGAAAATATTTTTTATTATTTGAAAATATCATCAGTGAAACTATCCAAAATCTTTTAACCCATATTTCCAGATTTCAAGCAAATTCTTATTAACTAGAGCTTTGTCATATTTTGAAAGAGTTAAATATGGGAGATATAGAGCACTTCGTTAACCCCTTTATAACACATGACATATATTTACTTCATATGTTGTGTCCCTGACTTTGATTTTGGCTTACATGCTTAGCCCACATCTTTCCTGACACATGACGGCTGTTTTAATTGTTCAATAGATATTGTGATTTCTTTTATGCAGAGTAGTGATGAAGCACTGCTATGTATAGCACAAGCGATCAGACAATTGCAGCTTCAAATTCCTAAGGGGACTGCTAAATAAAGAAAAAAGTAAAAAAAAAAGTTTTGAAAATGATGAAAAATTGAAAAAAGACAAAAGTTCAAATCACCCCCCTATTGTCCCATTGGCATCAAAGATGTAAAAAAAAAAATACACATATTTGGTATCACCGCCTTCAGTGTAAAATATACTAATCTGATCAGAAACAGGGCAATGAGAAAAAATCAAAACACCAGAATGACTTTTTTTTGTCCACCACAACATTGCAATAAAACGCAGAAAGATACAATCAAAAAATCATATCTACCCCTAAATAGCATTGGTAAAATCTTCAACTCAGTGTTACGGCTGGCGGAACGCACAAAATAATATAAATAATAAGTGCGTTCGCAGCCTACGGTCCACCGTGCAGGCGAAGCCCGCTGCTGGTAAAAAGGCGCAAGATGCAAACTCTGTTATCCCGCAGAACTGCCAACATAAACGCCGTATTGCGCTGTGGCAATGAGTGCGAACTCTGTTACTCCACAGAGCCGCTAGAAGAGGAGCCGCAACGCTATATGGCGATGTGTGCGCACTCACTAGACACAACTGAGTGGCAAAGAAAACACGCTAGGGCGCTGACTAGCGTTGAAAGCGAACCCTGTTACGTCACAGGGCCGCTTGAGAAAAAGCACTGTGTCCTGTAAGGCTCTCAGATACACAGTTAAGTGCTAAGCGTACATAAAGCGTGATCATGCGCTAATGTCCTTGCGGGAGTCACCCGCAATCTATGGCGTCTGAACGCCAGGCCCTGAATACGGCAATCAAACTCCTCACCGGTTATGCCGGTAATCTAGGGCATCTAGGACACCGACCCTGACCAGCTACCATACCAAACTCCTCACCGATTAAGTCGGTATTCTAGTGGCTTATTTCAGCCGGGTCCCTATCCACACATACACATGACCACACTGGCGCTTAGCATACAATGATTGATATTAGCGCATGGCGGCCCAGCCATGCTACCCTTTTATAGCAACAGCTACAGGACCTTCCAGGAACAAGGACCAATGAGAAGCTGTTACAAACACACATAGCTACATGACCTTCCTGGCGGACCAATAGGAGCCGCTGCAGTACCTGAACACGTGACCCCTGATCTCCAATGAGAGATCTCACCCTGGGCACGCTCAGATGGGAAAACGCAGGACTTTGTTCCAAAGACGACTGCTCCAGCACTGGCTATAATAGCAGATCCAGGAAAGGCAGCAGCAAGTCACTGCACAGTAGAGGAGTGGGCAAGACGCCTGGACCGACGTCTTTGCTGAGCAGGCTCCACTGCGGCCGGAGATGAATGGGAGACCGCAGCAGGACGGGTTCCAGACTCCCCTTGTGCAGCAGCGGGAAATCGAACCCTAACATTACCCCCCCTCCTAGGGCCCCCCCTTCTTTGGGCCTCGCTGCGCTCAAAGGCAGCGATGAGCTGCGGAGCGTGAACATGCTCAGCAGGCTCCCAAGATAAATCCTCAGGCCCATAGCCCCTCCAGTCCACCAAATAAAACTTTTTGCCCCGTACCACCTTACACCCTACGATGGCGTTCACCTCATGGTCATCCGTAGATGAACCTGATGTCCTGGCAGATGACTCAGAAAACCGGAACATGAGCACGGGTTTCAGGAGGGATACGTGAAAGGTGTCGGAGATACCCAGGCGTGGTGGAAGAGCCAAACGGTATACCACAGGGTTAACCTGCTCGAGGACCTTGAAAGGACCCAGGTAGCGGGGTGCCAACTTAGTGGACTCAACTCGCAGCCTGATGTTACGGGCGGAGAGCTACACCATGTCCCCCGGAGCAAATGTTGGAGCGGGGCGCCGATGTGCGTCGGGGGAGGACCTCATCCTCTCCTTGGATGCCTGAATGGCATCCTGGGTACGGTCCCAAATGTCCCGTGCCTCCACAGCCCAGTCTGCCACCCTGGAGTTGGCGGAAGACACAGGCATGGGCACCGGAACCCGCGGATGCTGACCGTAGTTTAGGAGGAATGGAGTTTGTCCGGTGGAATCAGCCACAGCATTGTTTAGTGCAAACTCAGCCCATGGTAGCAAGGATGCCCAGTCATCCTGCCTGGCCGAGACAAAATGTCGTAGATAGGTGACCAAGGTCTGGTTGGCCCTCTCTACCAACCCATTCGTCTCAGGATGGTACGCTGAAGAGAGATTTAACTCAATACTGAGTAGACGACAAAGCTCTCTCCAGAACCGAGACGCAAACTGGGGACCTCGGTCACTGACAATTTTGTCCAGCATGCCATGTAGACGAAAGATATGCCTAACGAACAACGCTGCCAGAGCCCGTGCAGAAGGTAACCGTGGAAGCGGCACCAAATGCACCATTTTGGAAAAATGGTCGGTGATTACCCAAATGATGGTGCAACCTCGAGACTTGGGCAAGCCCACCACAAAGTCCATCCCAACCATCTCCCAGGGCCTGTCTGCCACCGGCAAAGGGTGAAATAACCCAGCTGGCCGTTGTCGTGGAGACTTATTCTTGGCGCAGGAGACACACGCCCGAACATAGTCCCCAACGTCACGGACCATATGCGGCCACCAGTATGTCCTTGCCAACAATTCAGATGTCCTCTTTGCCCCAAAGTGTCCACCCACCCTGGACGAATGTGCCCAAGAGAGTACCTCCGGTCGCAAATTAGTAGGCACGAAAGTCTTGCCCGGGGGCACAGACTCCAGCGAAACCGGGGCCACCGTTCTCAGGCTCTCTGTGGGGACGATTAGCCGAGGCTCCTCCACCTCCTCCTCCGAGGACACCACAGAGCGAGAGAGAGCGTCGGCACGAATGTTCTTCTCTCCCAAGAGGAAATGCAGTGTGAAATGAAACCGGGAGAAGAACAAGGACCATCTGGCTTGGCGAGAATTAAGCCGCTGGGCTGTCTGAAGATATACCAGGTTTTTGTGATCCGTGAAGACCTGGAAGGAAAAGCGAGCTCCCTCCAACAGATGTCTCCACTCCGAGAAGGCCAACTTCATTGCTAGCAACTCCCTGTCCCCGATGGAATAATTCCTCTCCGCTGGTGTGAAGGTCTTGGAGAAAAAGAAGCATGGATGCTTCCGACCTTGAGCATCCTTTTGGAAAAGGACTGCTCCAGCTCCAATGGACGAGGCATCCACCTCCAATATAAATGGCTTATCAACATCGGGGCGATGTAGGATGGGAGCTCTAGCGAAATGGGACTTAATAGACGTGAAGGCCTTGGAGACCTCTTCAGACCACAATTTGGGATTAGCTCCCTTTTTGGTGAGGGCAACCACGGGAGCTACCAAAGTTGAGAAGTGAGGGATAAACTGGCGATAGTAATTAATGAACCCCATAAAGCGCTGCACCGCCTTTAGAGAATGGGGTTCTTGCCAGTCCATCACCGCCTGTAGTTTGGCAGGATCCATAGCCAATCCCTGGGCGGAGATGTTATAGCCCAGGAAAGGTAAGGACTCCTGCTCAAACACACATTTCTCCAACTTTGCGTAGAGGGAATTTGCCCGTAGGAGGTCGAAGACTCTGCAAACATCTCTCCGGTGGGAGTCAATATCTGGGGAAAAGATGAGAATATCATCCAGATAGACTACGACTGAGGTGGAGAGCATATCCCGGAAGATGTCATTAACAAAGTCTTGGAAGACGGCTGGGGCGTTACAGAGCCAGAAGGGCATCACCAGGTATTCATAGTGCCCGTCCCTGGTATTAAAAGCCATCTTCCATTCGTCCCCCTCACGGATGCGAATCAGGTTATAGGCACCCCGCAGATCTAATTTCGTAAATATCCTTGCCCCTCGTAGCCTATCAAATAGCTCAGAAATCAGTGGCAATGGGTATTTATTCTTAACAGTGATGGCATTAAGACCCCTGTAATCGATGCATGGACGTAATTCTCCGTTCTTCTTCTGCACGAAGAAGAACCCCGCCCCTGCAGGTGACACTGACTTCCTAATGAATCCTCTCGCCAGGTTCTCCTGGATATATTGGGACATAGCCTCCGTCTCCGGGAGAGAAAGGTGATAGACCCGTCCCCGAGGAGGTTCTGCTCCAGGCAAGAGGTCAATAGGACAGTCATAGGGACGGTGAGGTGGAAGAACTTCTGCAGCCTTTTTGGAGAATACGTCTGCATATGACCAATAGTAATTAGGAAGAGAAGTAAAATCTGCGGGCATCTCTGTAGTGGTCACCTGAATGCATTCCCTCATACATCTGCCTTTACATGACTCACCCCAACCCAATATCCTCCCAGAGTTCCACTCAATGTGTGGGAAATGGAAATGGAGCCAGGTCATCCCTAACAAGATCTCGTCTATTCCCTCGGGAATGACTAAAAGTGAGATAATCTCTTGATGGGAAGGTGACATTGACAACGTGAAAGGGATGGTCTGATTTTGTGATTGGTGAAGGCAGTGTCGACCCATTCACGACTCGAACAGTCACGGGTTTGGCGAGCATCACCAGAGGTATAGAGTGGCAGAGAGCGAAGGTAGAAGACATGAAATTTCCTTTGGCTCCAGAATCCACACCAAGCGTGACTGTTAAAATGGATGAGCCAAAATTGATTGTCCCCCTAAAGGACAACTTGGAGGCGTGTACTGCTGTGTCTAGTGAACCCCCTCCAATGGTTACTAGACGCGGTCGTTTCCCGACCGCCGTGGACATTTGTTAGCATAATGCTCTATTTGTTGGCAGGCATTACAGGTCACAGATACTCGAGCAGCCCGAGACTTAGGTCTCACTCGAGAAATCTCCATGGCCTCAGGGGAATCGGACGCCTGAATGGAAGATTCCAGAGGTCTGGCGAAGGTGGGCGCCAGCCGGAACCTCTGCCTACACTGGGCCCGCTCCAACCTCCGCTCGTTAAAACGAAGGTCGATGCGGGTAGATAAGGTAATGAGCTCCTCCAGTGTGCCAGGAATCTCCCTGGTGGACAAGGCGTCCTTCACATGGTCTGCCAGTCCCCTCCAGTACACGGGTATAAGGACTTTATCTGGTCAATCCATCTCAGAGACCAGAGTCCGAAATTGGACAGCAAACTGGCTGACCATGGATGAACCCTAGGTGATAGCCAACAATTGAAGAGCCGTATCGTGGGTGACACGAGGTCCTAAAAAGACCTGTTTAAGAGTGTCCAAGAAGAGAGGAGCACTCTGCACCACACGATCATTGCGCTCCCATAACGGCGTTGCCCACTCCAACGCCCTGCTCGACAAAAGGGATATGATAAAATCCACTTTCGCCCGCTCCGTGGGATAACGTGCAGCCAGAAGCTCTAGATGTATGGAGCACTGACTGACGAAACCCCGACATTGTTTACTGTCACCGGTAAACTTGTCTGGAAGTGGGAGGCGGGAAATAGTCGGAGCAGGGGTAGTAGAGGACAAACTGGCGGCGGCCACACTAGCAGCCTGAACCGCGACTGCAGTAACATCCACCGCTGAGGTTGTGCGCTCTAGAGTCGCCAACCTACCCTCCAGCTGCTGGATATACCGCTGCAGACGCTGGTCGTCCGCCATTTTACCAGCCAGACCCTGGCGCTAATATTATGTTACGGCTGGTGGAACGCACAAAATAATATAAATAATAAGTGCGTTCGCAGCCCGGGGTCCACCGTGCAGGCGAAGCCCGCTGCTGGCAAAAAGGCGCAAGATGCAAACTCTGTTATCCCGCAGAGCTGCCAACATAAACGCCGTAATGCGCTGTGGCAATGAGTGCGAACTCTGTTACTCCACAGAGTTGCTAGAAGAGGAGCCGCAACGCTATATGGCGATGTGTGCGCACTCACTAGACACAACTGAGTGGCAAAGAAAACACGCTAGGGCGCTGACTAGCGTTGAAAGCGAACCCTGTTACGTGCTAAGCGTACATAAAGCGTGATCATGCGCTAATGTCCTCGCGGGAGTCACCCGCAATCTATGACGTCTGAACGCCAGGCCCTGAATACGGCAATCAAACTCCTCACCGGTTATGCCGGTAATCTAGGGCATCTAGGACACCGACCCTGACCAGCTACCATACCAAACTCCTCAACGATTAAGTCGGTATTCTAGTGGCTTATTTCAGCCGGGTCCCTATCCACACATACACATGACCACACTGGCGCTTAGCATACAATGATTGATATTAGCACATGGCGGCCCAGCCATGCTACCCTTTTATAGCAACAGCTACAGGACCTTCCAGGAACAAGGACCAATGAGAAGCTGTTACAAACACATGTAGCTACATGACCTTCCTGGCGGACCAATAGGAGCCGCTGCAGTACCTGAACACGTGACCCCTGATCTCCAATGAGAGATCTCACCCTGGGCACACTCAGATGGGAAAACGCAGGACTTTGTTCCAAAGACGACTGCTCCAGCACTGGCTATAATAGCAGATCCAGGAAAGGCAGCAGCAAGTCACTGCACAGTAGAGGAGTGGGCAAGACGCCTGGACCGACGTCTCTGCTGAGCAGGCTCCACTGCGGCTGGAGATGAATGGGAGACCGCAGCGGGATGGGTTCGAGACTCCCCTTGTGCAGCAGCGGGAAATTGAACCCTAACACTCAGGGCATAAAAAATAAGCAAATGATTTTGTTACGGGTCTCAGAAAATAGCGACAAAAGCAAACTTTTTTCATACAAATTTGCAAAAAAGTTTTTACCACTTAAAGCACCTCTCCAGCGGGTTTTTTTTAGTTCATCACTGGAGTGGTGCATAAAGTCCAAGTACCCTGCCTGATACTCATCTTCAGGAATTTTAGTCAGTTTTTGCTGCTGCTCCTGTTGGTTTCTGGTGAAAATTTACATGTTAGGCAGCCCCAGTGTTTCATGGAGCTGTGCAAAGGTCACTAGTCGATGTAAGTCTATGACAGCCTCGATCTGGCTCTCATACACTTTGTTAGGCATCTGTGGTCTCCCATCCAGACCCGGCCGAGGCAGATGCTGCTCAGCTTCGCCATCAATCCCAACACCTAGCCAATACTCGAGAGGCAGAAATAGTTACTTGGGTCTTTGTTCATAGTAGCCTTAAACCTAGGTTACGGAACAAGAAAAGGCTGTTGCAAGCCTAAGTCCAGAAATGCCTGCACTGAGCATATCCGTGACATGGCGAGCCATGATTGGTGCTTAGTGTCAGCTGATCCTCTGACCTGGCACTGGCATCGCCTGATTGGTCATGGATGATGTCATCGGAGATGCGATTTATGAGATGGCTGGGGGCGGAGCTTAGCCCTAAAATAGCTTGTCTGTCCGCAGCTCGTCGCGGTCAGATCATACTAAATTAGGCAGTGCTCATGTGTGGACGTACCAGAATCTGGGCTCCACGTGCTCTCTAGCTTTGCTCTCCGGGACCTTGCCAGAGTACGCTCGGCTTATTAGCTCAGGTCCTTCAGGCAGGTTCAGCTTATGCCAGGCAGGTAGTCAATGTCTCAGTCTTGCTACGAGTATAGGGTAGCTATACACCCTAAGCAGACTGTAGGGCGCCTAACCTGTAGCTAACATGGTGCAGACCTGCTATGAATATAGGGTAGCTATACACCCTGAGCAGACTGCGGGGCGCGTAACCTAGGCATCGCCTGCCAAGCTGAATAGAGAGTGGCTCAGTCCGGTCTCACACCGGCTGGCAGCACGCGGGCATCACCACCAGCTGAACATTGAAGTTGCTTAGTCCGGTTGTACCCCAGTTGGCAACACGCGGGCATTGCCATCAGCTGAATAGCGAAGTTGCTCAGTCCGGTCGCACACTGGCTGACAGCACGTATGCCTGGCGTGAGTCCCATGCACTACCTAATATCTGGCAAGTGGCTTCTGTGCTATTTAACAGGGCTACATCTAAGCCAGCCTGCAGCACATAGTGCAGATCTAATATCTGGCAAGTAGCTTCTGTGCTGTTAACAGGGCTACGTCTACGCCAGTCGTCAGCACTTCTCCGGTGAAGTTAACGGAGATAGTGCAAATGCTATATCTTGCTCAATGGGAAGTTCACAGGAAAGATCCTTATATTTAGTTGTCATTTATTACCCTCCTAATCAAAGAGTGTTCGGCAGCAGTGAACATAAACTGCGTCGAGTACCCCGAGTTCGGTTGCAATCCATTACATAATAACGTTGTTGCAACTGAGCTCATAACACACTTGCATTGAGAACTTGTGATGTAGCTTCTGACTTCCGGACAGTCAAAAGCTACTGTAACAAGATGGCACCGCGGGACTGGAATATCACCAAAAAACAGTGAAGATGGTGACCATGGGCAGGGCCTTACATAAATAAAAAAGATCTATACATGTTTGCTATCTGCACAATGGAGAATCATTTTGCCAGGTCACTTTTACCATATAGTGAACATGGTAAATAAAAAATCCCAGAAACAATCAAGGAATTGTACATTTTTTGAAATTTCACTGCACTTGGATTTTTTTCCTGTTTTTTCAGTATAATATATGGTAAAATCAATGATGTCTATGAAAAGTTTCACAATAATCAATTAGGGCGGGAAAAATGAAAGCGAAAAAAAATGGAATATGGTCCTTTGGAGAAGGGGTTAAAGAATAATGTTTTGACCTACAGCAAAGATACTGTTAAACATAAAAGACTGCAATTTGTATCTTCTCCATTAGCGTGTGGTAAAAATTAATATAACCAGATGTAATGTTCAAAGTTTGTCCCACCAAATATATTATTGGGCAATTTACCATATTGGCCCAACCACTTGCTTTACTAGGATATAAGTAGCTTATCATTAGACTTCAACGTAAAGTAAACGGATCCAATTGCTATTCGTGTCTTGGACAAAAAGTCTGAGCAGACTGTTGTTTTCCAGCTTAAAAAATCTATTGCAGCTGGTTAATTCTCAAGCGCAAGACATTTTAAGACATGTCCATCCCCTTTCTAATGAATTAATCCTGCACTGGATCCCTTTATTCTTTTTTTATTATGTTCTTTTTTTTTATTATGTCAACAGGTCACAAAGGTTTGCCAATGGCAAACTGACATTTAGTAATTAATTATCCTTTGAAAACCACTTAAAAATATTATTCCACAATTACGGGGACATTACTAACAAATTTGCCTTAGATTTTAAGAACTTTTATGTAAATGCAGCCAGGGTGAGTTTGTCATTTGGCAAAACTTGTCCTTTTTTATTTGTTTCAGGCCTCAATCTGATAATATATCATTTGAACGAAGCTAAACTTACAGATTTGTGAATGAACTTCACACATTTACAAATTCTCACATAGAAAGTTAAACGAAATGTGTTGCATTTTTCACATCATTTTAGTATCAGTTTTTGCCTTGGCGCCTGTCATTTTCTGTGAAAGGTAGTAACTGACTATAACATATCGCTTTGTCACTCACAGGTGTATTGATTGTTTCACTTACAAAAAGCCAAAATGAGAAAGAAGTACACAATCGTGTCTGGAGATTGCTAACAATTCCCCGAGGGAGTGGCGGGATTGCGTTACTTGTACTTCAATGGTTTGCTTTTTTGTTACATTAAATCATTTTCGGGAAGTTTTTAGAAGAAGACGATATAGCTGTTAACCAAGCATTTTATTCGTTGCATGTTCTTTTGTTCTTTATGAACTTTGCGTAGCAAGGCACCTATAAGGAAGAAATATATAATGTAATATATGGTGTATAATGGAAAAACATTAAGTAGATGCAGTTATGGCTAGAACTACCATTGTCTTTTATCATGTCTTTCCCTACTACGTGCATTACAGAGAAATCTAAAGCAATGTTCAACAAGCAATTGAAAACCATATGCTGTTTCCGTAAGTCTTATTAAGTTCTAATTTCGCAAACAGCATAACTTGGCCTCACTTAGATGGTTCCTCAGATCCATCTACTGTGTCCAGCCTGTGGACAGAATTATTCACATTATAGGCATAAAATACTGAGATGGGTAGAGGTGTATCTGTGGGGGCAGGCGGAGCATTTGCCCCTGGCACAGCCGGCAGGGGGACACCACCGGGCCACCTAATATGGCTATCCGAGGTGTTGTGAATAGGCTGGAAATGAGTTGTGAGCAGAAGCTCCCTCTGGTGGTTACAAACGGTACTGGACTGTCCAGTGAAGATTGTGAGGATTGGGAATCAGGTGTTACTGACTGGTCTTATATAAGGGAGTTGCCTTCCCATCAGGGTTGCCGGTGATCAATTGTTCTGGTCTCAATCCTTGATTCCTGTTTCCTTGGTAGCCTGCTGTGTCGTGTCTGAATCTCCTGCTAACAGATAAGACATTTTCTTCTTTTTGTGCTTGATTTTTGCATTTTGTCCTGCACTTCTGTGGGGGCCTTCAGGGTCCCTTCTGGGGCTTTTGCCCTCTCAGTTCAGTTCAGCCACTGATGTTTGTACATTTGCTTTTTCCAGTTTTTTCAGTGGCTGCTGTTTTGTTTTTGGTTACATCAGAGAACTAATTTAGGTGGTAGAGGTCGTGTGATCTCAGGTGTTTTTGAAATTAGTAGAGTTGGTGCTTTTCAGGGTTTTTTGGGATTGCAGTAAGTGCCCTTCCTATCCTTTTCTATTTAGTAAGTTTGGGCCCCAACGTTTGCTCATACTATTTTCTGTCTGTGTCAGTATTTCTTCTTGTCTAACCGCCATTACATGTTTGGGGGCTTTCTTTGTTCTTTGGGGATCTGCTCCGGGGCAGATAGCTTTCCTCTTTCTATCTTTAGGTGTAGTTAGTTTCTCAGGCTGTGACGAGGCGTCTAGGACCAACGTAGGAACGCTCCACGGCTGCCTCTAGTTGTGGTGGTTAGTCAGGGTACTGCAATCTCATAGTTTCCAACTGCTCTGGTGTATTTCCTTTTTTGCCTGCTCTCCTCAGCTACCAAATCATAACACCGAGGTGTCTCTCCAGCATTTTGACACCCCTCGGACTGGGAGTCAGCCGTTCTCTGAGCCGGCTGTCATGGTGACAGCCGACTCAGAGAAGATGCAGCACACCAGCTCCCAGTGAGCAACTTTCAGAAGCGAGTACAATTTAAGATTTGACCACTTTGATACTAAAGGTGGCCAAATTAGTTTCAAGTGACTTAAATTTACCTCAATTTTTTTTTAAATTTCAGATTCTGCCAAACCTGATTTTTCTTTTGTGATTCACTGTGTGTAAATATGGGCTCATCGAAATGGAGCCAGTCAGCTGCAGAGAGGCGGAGAAGGTGTGAAAAAAGCACAGATGCTCAGTAGTTAGAACTGTTACTTTGCAGTGCTGGGGTCCTGGGTTCAAATCCCACCAAGGACAATATCTGCAAGGAGTTTGTATGTTCTCCCCTTCTGTGGGTTTTCTCTGGTTTCCTCCTACAATCTATAGACATACAGATAGGAAATTTGATTGTGAGCCCTGATGGGGACACCCATGATAATGTCTGTGAAGTGTTGTGACATATGATAGTGCTATATAAGCAAAACATAATACATAAATAGATACCTTGCTACTCACCCGTCTTGCTGTAACAGACCCAGTATGGTCCTCTGAATATCTCCTTTGGGCCTCTTTTTTACTTTGGTACCATGCATTCAACTTTCTCTTTGGCTCTTGTGGCATCTTCATTGTAGTTTCCGGGACTGAGTAAGCATTTGATATCTGATGACTAATGAAGTCACAACATCACAATGTACATTGTCAAAGACCCAGTCAGTAGCCTTGGTCACTCATGGTGGTGTAAGAGGTTTACTTGATGACAGAAGCCTTGGCGCAGAGTGAAGATGCTAGAATTGCTGACAAGGTGTCACGGGTGTGTCGCCACGAAGATCGTCGCGATTGCACAGCCTGACTTCTCGCAGCTGAGTTTTTGGTGCTTGGTGTTTTTCGGCAGTGAGGGAGTTAATTCTCTCTCGCTGTGCTAGACGAGGTCCAGCCTCACCCAGCTGCAGTTAATTCTGCAGTATTGAGACTCCTTCAAATACCTGCCGGTCTGATAGGGTAGTTGTCGGTGAAAGCATTTCATACAGACCATCAGAGCGGATCGTGGTATTGAAGAGTTTGGAGCGAAGTGTACTCTGTGTGGTTTTTTCCCTTCCTCTCTTTATCATTTATCTCCTTACCCATTTGTGTTCCCTCTGTTATTGTGGTGTGAGTTTTTGTATGCAAGGTGGTTTTTGGTTTTCCCCTTGTACTGTCTCGTTCGTTTGGTACTGTGTATAAGCATTTACTACCCTGTTCCCTACTGTTGTGATCGGGGTCCTTCTTAGGACTAGATTACTGAGGTTCAGGGATTCTCAGGAGGTAGGGTTACACTGGCGGCCTGGACCTCTGTACCATTAACAGTACCTCCAGATAGAGGGATTAGTCAGGGCCCCAGCTTAGGGTCAGCATAGGACCCTGACCTCCTGTACGCAGTGACAGCGTGACACAAGGACTTCAAGAGTACTGTATGATGCCAAAAGGAATAAAAGGCCATAGAGGGCTGAGTGGGAGCTGAACAGGGGACTAAGATGTCAGGGCAAATGAGAGATGAGGTGAGTTTTTTTTTCACCCCATGTATTTTATGCTCTGAGGTCTAGAGAGACCACAAAGCGTAATGAGGAAGATTTAATTCACATCAAATAACTTCGATGCAAAATAATTTCCTGTCCAAATTTAAGCAAACTACTGAATTTGAATTATGGCAGATTTTCTTATTACTAATAAACACATTCATATACTAAGAAGGGCTATTTTGTTATAAGCTTCTACACAACATGTCACAGAGAATGTAATAACTTAGGGCTTTACACCATTGTGTACTGAATGATAAAAAGTGTACATGACATATCTTTTTTGTAATTGGTAGTCATTGTTGTGATATAAGTGAATGCTTGCCCCATTTCTGCCACTGATTCTTATAAGAAAAGAATAGTAAACTCATAATCACATTTTTCCATATATCTTTTGAAAAGCATAGTTGACTCTGATTTTCAATACAGTAAAATCAAAGATATATGAATTTATAATAGCCCTATACATGTCAAAAATAGCTCTGTTGTGGCGTATCTGTCCAATACAAGCCTATCAGGTTACCGTTTCCTGATATAAACACTTTATGTACTGCAGTACATAAATGTAGTGTGAATCTACTGTTGCTTAAAGGGAATCTGTCACCCCATTTTGGCTATATCAGATAAAGATATGCCTGAATAGTGCGTCCCATAAGTAACCTATCGGTATCTATCATATATCCTGACACCCGCATTTTCATGCCCAAATACCTTTGTAAAGTTTGGTTTTCTGTATGCAAATCTGGGCGGTCCGGTCCGGAGGGCGGTGTTTTTTGCTTCCTCCCACCCCCCGCTCCTCGGCTTCTCTTGCATAGGTCCGTCTGTGCATAGCACAGACGGTGTAGTGTTCCCACGATTGCGCGTTTTAAAATCCCCCTGCGCTTGCGCAGTGTGCTTTGCCCAACAGTGGGCAAAGCCATTACAGCGCATGCGCAACTATTTTCGGTCACTTTCCTTGCCCCGGAAGTCGTCCAAGGCAAGCAGTCATATCCGGGGCAAGGAAAGTGACCGAAAATAGTTGCGCTTGCGCTGTAATGATTTTATGCTTTGCCCACTGTTGGGCAAAGCACACTGCGCAGGCGCAGGGGGATTTTAAAACGCGCAATTGCGGGAACACTACGCCATCTGTGCTTTGCACAGACGGACCTATGCAAGAGAAACCGAGGAGCGGGGGGAAGGAAGCAAAAAACACCGCCCTCCGGACTGGACCGCCCAGATTAGCATACAGAAAACCGAACTTTACAAAGGTATTTGGGCATGAAAACGGGGGAGTCAGGATATATGATAGATACCAATAGGTTACTTATGGGACGCACTATTCAGGCATATCTTTATCTGATATAGCCAAAATGGGGTTACAGATTCCCTTTAAATGGGTTTTTACAAGATAAAACAAAATCCCCTATCTATAGTGGACAGCTTACTGATTGCTGGAGTCCATGCACAGAGACCCCTAACTTTCCTGAGCACTGGGCTCTATAGAAAGCAAAGTGTAGGGGTAGAGGTTGAGGATCTGTACCACTGCTACTTTTATAATTTATTGGACTATGAGAAAAAGCTGAGCTCTGTACTTCATTATCTCCATCAGTCCCATAGACAACGATTGGAGACATAACCTCCTTGCTCAGCCCCATTCACAGGCTTCTTGAGGGTTCAAATTGTCGCACCTCCATTGATAAGGGATAATTTACTCTCTTGGGAAAAATCTTCTTGAACTGTCTTTCATTACCCATGAACAGACCATGCACTTTTGAAAAACATACTATCTGATCATGATATCTGGCTACAGGTTTTGTTGGGAATTGTAGCTCAGCCTCAATCACTTCTGTAAAACTGTGCTGCAGGACTAGTTATAGCCGAATGACATGAATGGAGTGATTTCTAGAAGAAAGCAGAAATTTTTTTTAAATCCTAGAAAACCCCTTTAACTGAAAAGATATACTGTATAAAAGTTCTCAAACTGAATTGACATTTCTTAATAATTTAAAATCCGTCAACATGCTAATTTGAAGAGACTTGTATAATAAAGTATGAGATAGTTTTAATCTTCTTTAACAAAAATTCATTAGTGTAGTTGTTACTATTTTCTCACTAAATGAGACATACACAATTAATTTCCTAGATAATGTTACATATTATTCTCCTAATTACCAATTTTAAGGTTGCATATACTGTACCTTAGCTTGAAGTTAGTCCAAAGCTTCATTTTAATTATGCAGCATACTCAAGTTACTAGAGGAAGAGTGAAAGGTGAAAAGCAAGTAATACAGTGTAAATTATGATACATCAAAAGAGACAACAGCCTGGGTTATATGTAACATATACTGTACATTATGGGGGAAGTTCTAGAAAGGAGTATCTGGGCAGTTCTTTTATAATATGATAGGTGCAGGAGTTTAGTAGTTCCAGTGAGGTTCTATTATACAAGAGTAATTCAAAACTTCTTCTGCTCATTGTTGTTAGACTGATGCATTACACAGACTTGACGAGATTGAGATCACAGCCAATGTGGTAGAATTGGTGGTGGTAAAGAAGACAGAAGGGCAAGCACCATCATATGAGGTTACATTACTGCAATAAAAAAATAGAGATGAGTAAAATCGTTTTGAGCAGATTTGTTCGAATTGGTGCGCTGATTTCATTCGGTACAATTAAAATTCAGTCCAAATTGAAAGATGTTTATTAAGCTGTGTTCCTTCAAGACACCAGAGAATAAAAAAAGGAGATAGAAATGTGTTAAAAAAAACAATAAAAGGTTATACTCAACTCCTTAGCGCCTTCACCTGTCCTGCCACAAAAGCTCATGCCATGTACTCTCCTCATTGCCTCTGGGTTTGCTCTCTGAATCTTCCGGTGCTGAGTAGGCATCATTGTGCCAAAGATGCCAGTAGCTGAAGAAAGACCATACATCAGATAAGGAGATGTTGTCCTGGATTGAAGAAGACTATTGGATTGGAGGGGTCTGTGCGGCAGGACAGATGAGGACCAAGTGATTATATATCTTCATTCTAGTGCAGTTTCTTCTTTTGTCTGATGCATTGTCTTCCTCTGGCAAAGCAAATCACAAATAATTTGGATTTAAAAAAATACAAATTTTTTTTTGTAGGTTACCAGCAAAATTCAATTTGACCTGGAGAGATTTGTTCATCTCTAGCACAATGTTCCTTGTTAGTGCTTTGTGGCCTACCTCACAAACTGTACAGCACTTCTGTTCTTAAATGGTGTTAAGGGTCTGCGGAACACACCTAATAGATATTAAGGAGAGGTGCGTTCGCAGCCCGGGGTCCACCATGCAGGCAGAGCCTGCTGCTAGTAAGATGGCGTAAATAGGCAGAATGAGCGAACTCTGCTATCCCGCAGAGTCGCAGATGTAACCGCCGTAGAACTATATGGCGATATAAGTGGACTCTGTTAATTCATAGAGCCGCTGTAACAGATGACTGCTAAGCGGATTGCAGTCTGTGGTCATACAAACAGAACCCAAGCAGTAATCTCCTCACCGGAGGTGCCGATATTCTAGGGGCTTATTTCAGCCAGACCTAACCACAAGCATACATGACCACACTCACATATCATAAAGGTAAATCTGGCACTCATAATTGTGATAAAGAAAAATAATTTTATTTCAGAAATGCAATCCACAACATATGACGTTTCGGTCAAACATCAGACCTTCTTCAGACAGATTGCAAAGGAGACTGTTTAGAAAGGCAATATGGTGGATACATGTCCATAAAGATTTCTTGTGAGAAAGCGCTGCATAGGTAAAGCAGTATAGTGATTCTGCTGTGAGATAAAGCGCCTTATCTCACAGCAGAATCACTATACTGCTTTACCTATGCAGCGCTTTCTCACAATAAATCTTTATGGACATGTACAGTCATGGCCAAAAGTTTGAGAATGACACAAATATTATATTTTCACATGATCTGCTGCCCTCTGGTTTTTATGTGTGTTTGACAGATGTTTTTATCACAGACAGAAATATAATAATTGCAAACATATGAGTAACAAAAGCTTATATTGACAGTTAGAATGAGTTAATGCAGCAAGTCAATATTTGCAGTGTTGACCCTTCTTTTCAGGACCTCTGCAATTCTCCCTGGCATGCTCTCAATCAACTTCTGGACCAAATCCTGACTGATAGCAGTCCATTCTTGCACAATCAATGCTTTCATTTTGTCAGAATTTTTAGGTTTTTGTTTGTCCACCCATTTCTTGATGATTGACCACAAGTTCTCAATGGGATTAAGATCTGGGGAGTTTCCAGGCCATGGACCCAAAATCTCTATGTTTTGTTCCCTGAGCCATTTAGTTATCACCTTTGCTTTATGGCAAGGTGCTCCATCATGCTGGAAAAGGCATTGTTGATCGCCAAACTGCTCTTGGAGGGTTGGGAGAAGTTGCTCTTGGAGGACATTCTGGTACCATTCTTTGTTCATGGCTGTGTTTTTAAGCAAGTCTGTGAGAGAGCCGATTCCCTTGGCTGAGAAGCAACCCCACACATGAATGGTTTCAGGATGCTTAACAGTTGGCATGAGACAAGACTTGTGGTAGCGCTCACCTCGTCTTCTCCGAATGAGGCGTTTTCCTGATGTCCCAAACAATCGAAAAGGGGATTCATCAGAGAAAATAACTTTACCCCAGTCCTCAGCAGTCCACTGCCTGTACCTTTTGCAGAATATCAGTCTGTCCATGATGTTTTTTTCTGGAGAGAAGTGGCTTCTTTGCTGCCCTCCTTGAGACCAGACCTTGCTCCAAGAGTCTCCGCCTCACAGTGCATGCAGATGCACTCACACCTGCCTGCTGCCATTCCTGAGCAAGCTCTGCACTGCTGGTAGCCTGATCCCGCAGCTGAAACACTTTTAAGAGACGGTCCTGGCGCTTGCTGGTCTTTCTTGGGCGCCCTGGAGCCTTTTTGGCAACAATGGAACCTCTCTCCTTGAAGTTCTTGATGATGCGATAGATTGTTGACTGAGGTGCAATCTTTCTAGCTGCGATACTCTTCCCTGATAGGCCATTTTTGTGCATTGCAATGATGACTGCACATGTTTCTTTAGAGATAACCATGGTTAACAGAAGAGAAACAATGATGCCAAGCACCAGCCTCCTTTTAAAGTGTCCAGTAGTGTCATTCTTACTTAATCATGACAGATTGATCTCCAGCCATGTCCTCATCAACACCCACACCTGTGTTAATGGAGCAATCACTGAAAAGAGGTTAGCTGGTCCTTTTAAGGCAGGGCTGCAATGATGTTGAAATGTGTTTGGGGGATAAAGTTCATTTTCTAGCCAAATATTGACTTTGCAAGTAATTGCTGTTAAGCTGATCACTCTTTATAATATTCTGGAGTATATGCAAATTGCCATTAGAAAAAGTGAAGCAGTAGACTTTGTAAAAATTAATATTTGTGTCATTCTCAAAACTTTTGGCCATGACTGTATCCACCATATTGCCTTTCTAAACAGTCTCCTTTGCAATCTGTCTGAAGAAGGTCTGATGTTTGACCGAAACGTCATATGTTGTGGATTGCATTTCTGAAATAAAATTATTTTTCTTTATCAAAATTATGAGTGCCAGATTTACCTTTATGATATGTTAATATGGGAGTGGCATCCCTAATCTAGGCACCATTACGGTTATAATAAACAAGGAGTGACGTGTTCATACTAGTACTACATGACCACACTGGCGCAAGCACGTAACAGATTTGATACTAGCGCACGGCCGTGCGGTAAGGACAGCATTTTATAGCAGCCACGAGAAAAAGACCTTCCAGGAAGGACCAATGGGAAGCTGCTTCAGAACATCAACAGCCACAGGACCTTCTTGAAGGACCATTAGGAGTGGCAGCTGTATCTGAGCATGTGACCCCTGATCTCCAATGGGAGATCTTGCCCTGGGCATGCTCAGATGAAGCAACAAAGGACTTAGTCCTAAAGACGTCTGCTCGCCGCTGACCAGTACTGGCTACAATAGCAGAACCTGAAGAGGCAGCAGAAAGTCTCTGCACAGTATTAGACCAGGTGAGACGCTGGGACCGACGTCTTTGCTGAGCAGGCTCCACTACGGCTGGAGATGGATGGGGGACCGCAGCGGGAATGGTTCGAGACTCCCCTTGTGCAGCAGCGGGAACTCAAACCCTAACAAATGGCAGGTAAAGAAGGAGCATTTAATCAACATTAGTGTTGTCCAAATGAAAAAGAGCTTTTCCATGTGAAGTCTTTTATAGCTGATGTAGGGTGATAGTCAGGATAGTCAGGTCAGATGTTATGCTCCTGCATCAACAATGACTTTGAGAACAGTAATGTTGTGTAGTCTGTAATAAAGGGTGCACCAACAAGTGTAGAAGAAGAACCTGTTACACTTTTATATTAATAAGTGTATTGAAATCATATTTGTTAAACTAGCCAATCCGCTTAAAGTAATACCAAAATACCAAAGGTTTACATTGGTGTTACTATTTTAATTAAAATGTTTGTATTTTGAAAAAACATCTTAATGATGTTGTCTCAAGTACATGAATGGATAAAATTGCAAAGTGCTTGTAAAATAGAGCGACTATGTATTTTACCTTTTATTAAAAATCTTTTTAGTCCACAATAGCAAAAGGATTTTTAATTCTATTGCGTACAGTATTTTGCCTAGGTTACTGGTCATCCTGCATTCCTAGTGTGGCTGATTATCTAGGCCTGAAGAGCATGATACAAGCAAGCTCTATCTATTGTCTCATGGACCCCGGTGCAAAATTTGGACCTGGGCCCCATCTCCATATTGGTCAGATGTAAATACCTTTGTAGCGTTCTAGATCCTATAAAGACATACGTGTAATAGTGTCCCCATCACGGCACCTTCCTATAATAATGACCACTATCCTGGACCCCATTCTGGTATAATAACCTCTATCCTGGACCCCTTCCTTGTATAATGACCCCCATCCTAGGCCACTTCCTGGTATAATGACCCCCATCCTGGTATAATGTCAGTTCTGTTTCCAAATCATAAAACAATTGATGCTTCTTCTTACTTTCCTCCACTCCAACGACGTGCGACATCCTCTTTTGTAGCCCACAACTGATTTCAGTGTGCGTTGCTCATGACTGGCACATCGACAGCAGCTGCAGGCCTCTGGCTGGCAACATGTATTGAAGTGCAGGGATGTTTGCGGGTCCCTGCCCTGCAATACACTGCAGCTGACTGTGACGCACATCCAACTTAAGTAGGTGCTGATGTTGTTGGGTCACCCTCCTATACGGTGCCGGTTGCATACTCACTCTCTACTATCGTTATGCCCCTATGCTTTACAATCTACTTATGCTGTTCTGAAGCTGGTTGGATCCGACCAGTGTCAGTCCTTCTGCATTTCACCTATGTTGCTGAGACAAAGCTGTATCTGTTAGCAGCCTGGGAGAGTGCATAGTTCAGACTAGAGGTGCAACCATGCTGTGGATCTGAACTGTCAATCTCAGGAGTGCAGGAAGCCTGGGACAAGGACGTGTGCACTTTTGAAGATTCCTGTGGAGATAACCCCTTTAAATCTTATTCTTTTTAAATGGTCCTTGACCTAGAAGTAAGCATATTTTCTGAATCTAAATTCATAAAATAATTATCTACTCTCCCCAGGGAATAGACAGGGCTGAACAGTGGAGTCTGCAGACAACGTAAGCTTTTATTTTGCTGACTTATGTGTGAAAGTCTCTAAATGCAGACAAAGGTCATTACTAAATGTACTATTCCATGTTCCACATGGTAATAAGCTAAGGTTTCTTGTGTAATAGAAAACATTTTTAAGTCATTGGAACAAAGCGTGTCCTTTCAACAGCTGTGTAAAACAATCTCTTTGACCAGCAAGTAACTGACCACTTATTATTTGTGCTAACATACTACAAATAGTTCCTTTTTCTGCTCTCTTCAGCATCTGTTTGCAATCTGAATGGGAACTTGCATCATTTGTCAGGAATGTTGGCAGAACACACTATTTAATTGTGCCTTTGTTTTTCTTAAAATGTTTAGTGCAAATACTGAAGCATTATAAATCAAATGCGAACTATTAATTAATGAGATGGCTCAATGACGGTTATTTCCTGACCACAGGTGTCTCGTGTAGAATGGTTTTACACAGGAAAAGTCTCCTGGCGTACGTAGCAGTTTGGGATTTCCACTGCTTAAAATACTTTTTCACTGTCAAATTAGATGTTTAAAACACCTTATGTTACCATTATTTATCAGGGGTCTGGACTAAAATATTAACATTGTATAATTTACTTAATATTTATTGCAAGGACAGGACTTTTCTAACTTCACTGGGTGAATTTAATGTTTTATAAATCTATGTAGGGTATGCATTAGTAAATGAGCAAGTAAGTTCTATGGACTGATGTTGATTATATGGATGGTGTTTTTCCTTTTCTGGTCATGATAATAATGATATTCGCATAGAACCAACCTTTATAAGCCAATGTCTTTAGACATTGTAGGCAATTTCTTCATGTTTACATTTATAACAGCTTTTGCAACCTTTAGGATATATTCTAGAGGACAGCATCTTTGGTATGGTCTTAAAAGGAATCTTTCAGCTAGTTTTTTCTATTTAAGTACAGTATGAGGTAGGGGCTGAGACACAGATTTCAGGGATGTGTCACTTATTAGGCTGTATGCTGTTGTTTCTAAACAATGAAGATTTTATCACCAGGACATTATCACTGCCCAAACTGACTGCTAGACCGACTCCGCCCCTTTCTATGACAAGCAGCTCACTGTCAATAGACAATGTACATAGAAGGCTGTGGTGTGGGTGGGGTTAGCTTTCTGAGATCTACTACATGCTACATCTAAAATCTATGATTGTGTCACAACTGCTGCACCCCATAAACTAAGCGATACATCGTTGCAATCAGGGTCTAATTTCTTACATTATGCTACTCTCAGATGAGGTCGCAAAAACCTAGTGACAGGTTCTCAGTAAATTAAGAGGACTAGTCATTTGTCATAATTTTGCATTTTTTGTACATAATATAAAAGACGTGCTACTGCTCTTTTGAATCTAGTACAGTTTTTGATGTTCCCACGTCTCTCTATTCCTGAGATATGGTCAATGCTTCCTTGTATATAAATTTAGCCGAGTGGGCATCATCCCCAGAAGATTTCCTTGAAGACCGTGCTCACTTAGCTAAAAAACTTGATTGTTATATGGAGAAGAGGTGGTCATATCTCAGGAATGGAGATGCCCATGAAGACAAGAAGAACAATTACAGATTCATTAGAATAGAAACATTCACAAACGTTAAAAAACATATATACTGTATTTAAGTTAATTGACAGGTCCACATTAAAACTGTTGCAACCTTTGACATAAATGATAGGCAGTCAAATGTGTATCAGGTTGACATGACACGGCATAAAGTGAACGACATACTAATTATTTACACTAAATTATATTCAGAATTAGCCCCCAGATAGTACAAAGTATGGTATATTAAACCAATTTATACTTTATTAAATATTGTATAAAAACAACACAAACATGCACATAAATCAGAGTGCTACTAAAAAATTGCAGTGATATATGGCATAATTAACAATCAAAAAAATCACATGTATATAACTATTGCAAAGAATGATTAAATTCAGTTATTTGGTTATTCTTGTGTATAACAACCTTGATATAGCAGTAAAACTTCCCATACTTTAAGTCCTTGACAGTATAAACATCCCATAGGATGCACACTACCAGCTGTCAGCATTACCTCTGTATGAAGAACTACCATGCTGTATGCAGAAAATGCTAAAGGAATCTACAGATGTGCTGTATATTATACTATACTATACTATACTGTACTATACTATACTATACTGTAGTATAGATGTGTATGTACTGTATAGATGTGCTGTATACTATACTCTACTGTACTATACTATACTGTAGTATTGATGTGTATGTACTGTATAGATGTGCTGTATACTATACTATACTGTACCATACTATACTGTAATATAGATGTGTATGTACTGTATAGATGTGCTGTATACTTTACTTTACTATACTATACTGTAATATAGATGTGTATGTACTGGATAGATGTGCTGTATACTATACTATACTATACTGTAATATAGATGTGTATGTACTGGTAGATGTGCTGTATACTATACTATACTATACTATACTATACTGTAATATAGATGTGTATGTACTGTATAGATGTGCTGTATACTTTACTATACTATACTATACTGTAATATATTCAATTCAATTCAAAGAAGCTTTATTGGCAGGACTAAATACACATTAGTTTTGCCAAAGCAAGTGTACAAAAGGGAGTAGGGATAGGGATGTTGGGTAGGGGCAGATCTAGGGTAGGGGCTATGGAAGTCCATGACATAGGGAGGGGTGATGGGGGCAGATCCAGGGTGGGGGCTATAGAAGTCCATGGCATAGGGAGGGGGGTGGGGCAGATCCGGGGTGGGGGCTATAGAAGTCCATGGTATATCATAGTTCTCTTTCTCTCAGTCTATGACATTCGCTCACATACCGCGCTGCTATCTCCGCTGCTCTCTCTTCTTCCCCCAGCAAGATATATGTTTTCTCTTCCTCCTTCATGGTGATGAAATCCGGGAAGAGATGTGAGAGTCTCCTGAAGTGAGTGTCCCTCACTGCTGAGTATTTGGAGCAGTGTAGCAGGAAGTGGGTTTCGTCCTCTATATGGCCTCCTGATCACAGTGTTGGCATAGTCTTTCCTCCCTGGGCTTGTAGCTCTGCCTGTGTCGGCCGGATTCGATGGCCAGACTGTGGGCACTGAGTCTATACCGGCTCAGGATCTTGTGGTCTCTGGGGTCCGGGAGTTTCTCCAGGTATGGGGCCAGTCTGTAGTCTCTCTGTAGACTCCGGTACATGGTCAGTTTCTGGGAGCTGATGATGTCGTTCTTCCAGTCACTGACATACCTCTCCTGGCCTTCGTCTACCATCTTCCTGATTTTGGCTTTTGTCAGGTTGTTGTGATTGGTGTTCTGGTCAGGTTGGGTTTGGGTGAGCTGTTCCAAGGGTCCTAGTTTTTCTGTTTCACCTACGTGTCTCAGGGCTTTATGGTGATGGGAGCTTGGATTGCTCCTATGTAGGTGAGCCCGGAATGACAGTGCCCTCTTTAGAACCATTAGGTGTAGAGGGAATCTGCCCAGCTCGGCCCGGCAGGCACTGTTGGAGGTGCTCCGATGGACGTGGAGAAGGTGCTTGCAGAATTCCAGGTGGAATATTTCTGTTGGGCTGGAATCCCACCTTGACCAGTCTGGGTAGGTGTGAGGACCCCAGACTTCACTGCCATACAGGAGGATTGGGGCGATGACAGAGTCGAAGATTTTTAACCAGACCCTCACTGGTGGTTTCAGATGGTAGAGTTTCCTTCAGATGCCATAGAAGGTTTTACATGCCTTGTCTTTCAGGGTCTCTATGGCTTGTTTGAAGCTCCCTGACCGGTGAATCTCTAGGCCCAGGTAGGTACATTTGTCTGTTCCTGTAAGGGCGCAGTTGTTGAGAACAAATGAAGGGTGCTGGTCTAATTAATAGATGTGTATGTACTGGATAGATGTGCTGTATACTATACTATACTGTACTATACTATACTGTAGTATAGATGTGTATGTACTGGATAGATGTGCTGTATACTATACTATACTGTACTATACTATACTGTAGTATAGATGTGTATGTACTGGATAGATGTGCTGTATACTATACTATACTATACTGTAGTATAAATGTGTATGTACTGTATAGATGTGCTGAATACTATACTGTACTATACTATTCTGTAGTATAGATGTGCTGAATACTTTACTATACTATACTATTCTGTAGTATAGATGTGTATGTACTGGATAGATGTGCTGTATACTATACTATACTGTACTATACTATACTGTAGCATAGATGGGTATGTACTGTATAGATGTGCTGTATACTATACTATACTGTACTATACTATACTGTAGTATAGATGTGTATGTACTGGATAGATGTGCTGTATACTATACTATACTGTACTATACTATACTGTAGTATAGGTATGTATGTACTGTATAGATGTGCTGTATACTTTACTATACTATACTATGCTGTACTATACACACATAGTATCTGATACCAATAAGAGCTACTGGGAGGTAAAGTTATATGACTGTGGTATGAACCTTGTCAAGCAAAAGATTGTACACATATAAGGATGAAGGAATACTTACAAGTGATTGTTGGTAAAGAGCCTCCCTGCCGCCCCAACGCGCATTTCATCCTTTTCTTTGTCAGGGCGTGTGACACTGACAAGGTTCATACCACGGTCATATAACTTTACCTCCTTGTAGTATTTATTGGTATCACATACTGTGTGCATATAGTACTATACAGCACATCTGCAGATTCCTTTTGCATTTTCTGACTCCTTGTCACGCACAGTGTGGGAAAACCAAGTGTAACAGAAAGGGAAATTGGGAAGGGGGGCCCAAACACTAGTGAAGGGATTTGGAGACCCCTAGGCTAGATCTAATCTCTCCCTAGAACTCCTACCGTGTCCCTATATTGGTTCCTCACCAATCACCGAGCTGGAACCTCAGGCCCTGATTCTCCCTGAGGCCTAAGTCCTGAATAGGGAACGGGAGGGAGATGCACGCTAGGCAGTTTCCACTAAACTAAAGACGGTAAGGTGAGACAAACAGGAAAACACTTAGCTGAATCGCCAGATACGGATACCAGAGATTCCAGACACCAAACTGGAGCACCCTGAAAAGGTCCAACACTCTAGCAGGCACAAGTGGAAAAGAAGCTATTACAAGCACTGGGTCACAGCTGAGCCACTAACTAAATAGATCCAAACTTCTCTGAGCAGGAGGAGGTAGATGCTGGGTCCTAGAGGCAGATGGTTCAGGGAGCAGTCTGTATGAACAGGCACTCAGACCTTCTGTGGCCTGATGCAGGATGATAGCCTGTCACCTCCGAAGTGCTTGTGACACTCCGCCTGCATACAGCATATTACTTCTCCATATAGAGATAATATAGACGGCTGGTAGTGTGCACTATGGGATGTTTATACTATCAATGTCTTAAACTATAGGTAGTTATATGCTATTGGACAATACCCCTTTTTCCATTGAGATAAACATGCATGTTTTGCAGAGCATTCATGTTTATGATACAATCAGGTGAAATAGCTGTGAGCCGAACAAATATTTGCTTTACTTCTATCCAACATAATTCAAATCTATCTAATCCCACAAAATCTAAATAAGGTGTTTGTTTTCTCTGATGTGCCCTTGTCAATGTTATAATATTACCTACATAGTCTACATGACTACAATGGACCATTTATTTCATAACTCAGTATTGGAGATAATAATAATCTGTCTGCCTGCTTCCTCAAAAAAATGAAATGTACAAAACAAGAACCATTGATCTGTTTTATATCCCCTAGTAAGCATTTTACTGTACTTAATTAAATAAAAATAAAGGAAAAAACATACAGTAAGGCAGTAAATAAATATATAACAAGTTTTTGTAGATGTGTCTGAGTGAAATTATGTATCATAGAACACATTTTTTTCCTTTATAAAGTATTGAAATATTGCACAGTTTTGTTCAATCTTAAAACTAAATGCTAAAAAGTTTTAATTCATATTAACCATTAAGATAGAAAATAGATATATTCATAATACAGGTGGTAGCTGTTTTAAAATATTCGAACTATTTCTCCAGATGTCACATACTGAATTTTACTCCATACTTGGCTGCCAGGTTCTGTCAAGCTGATTTTAGTAGACCACATAAGCTTATTCGTTATACCTGCCATCCTCTCTGGGGAAGGTAGATGGCAGAAGGTAGGAGCCTGCTTTTCTCCTCAAAGCAAACCTTTTTAGAGTCTGAGTCTCTAGGAAGCTAAGAAAATTACTTACTTTCTAATTCTTAGAAAACCGGTTCATAGTAATGTAAATTTTGCCAGAACTTAAGAATTTTCATTGTGAATATGCAAATTTATATAAATAGAAAGTTTCAGCTCCAGTTTTGTGATTTACTTAAATTGTGATACATAATAGAATATGGCCTTAAATCATACAAATAAGAGAATCATAATTTGCTCAACAAGAAACTCTTCATCTAAATTATGTTCCAAAATCTTTGACTAACAGTCTCATGCATTTGGCTTGCAGCTCTATACTTTACAGTGGGGAAAATAACTCTTTGCTACACTGCCGATTTTACAAGATTTCCCACCTACAAAGAATGGAGAGGTCTGTAATTTTTATCGTAGGTACATTTCAACTGTGAGAGACAGAATCTAAAAATAAAATAGGGAAAATCACCTTGTATGATTTTTAAATATTTAAATTGAATTTTATTGCATGAAATAAGTAATTGGCCACATACCAACCAGCAATAATTCTGGCTCTCACAGACCTGTTACATTTTTCTTTAAGAAGCCCTCCTGCTCTGCACTCATTACCTGTATTAATTGACCTGTTAGAACTTGTTGCATATATAAAAGACACCTGTCCACACACCCAATAAATCACACTCCATTCTCTCCATCATGGCCAACACCAAAGAGCTGTCTAAGGACACCAGGGACAAAAGTGTAGACCTGCACAAGGCTGGGATGGGCTGCAGAACAATAGTTAAGCAGTTTAGTGAGAAGACAACATCTGTTGGCACAATTATTACAAAATGGAAGAAACACAAGTTGAATGGCAATCTTCCTTGGACTGGGCTCCATGCAAAATCTCACCTCATGAGGTAAGGATGGCTCTGAGAAAGTTCAGCAATCAGCCCAGAACTACAAGGAAGGACCTGGTCAATGACCTGAAGAAAGCTGGAACTACAGTCTCAAATATTACCATTAGTAACACAATATGCAGTCATGGATTAAGATCCTGCAGTGCACCAAGGTCTCCCTGCTCACGCCACGGCCTGTCCAGTCCTGTTTGAAGTTCACCAATGACTATCTGGATGACCTGGAGGAGGTCTGGGAGAAGGTCATGTGGTCAGACTAAAATAGAACTTTTTGATATCAACTCCACTCGCCATCTTTGGAGAAAGAAGGATGAGTACAATCCCAAGAACACCGTCTCAACTGTGAAGCATGGTGAGGGAAACATCATACTTCGAGGGTTCTTTTCTGCACAGGGGACAGGACAACTGCACCATATTGAAGAGAAGATGGATGGGGTCATGTATAGCGAGAGATTTTGGCCAACAACCTCCTTCCCTCAGTAAGATAGGTCATGGCTTTGTGTTCCAGCATGACAATGACACAGAGCCAGAGAAACTAAGTAGTGACTCCGTAAGAAGTATTTCAAGGTCCTGTAGTGGTCTAGCTAGTCTCCAGACCTGAACCCAATAGAAAATCTTTGAAGGGAGCTGAAACTCAATGTTGCCCAGCAACAGCCATGAAACCTGAATGATTTGGAGAAGAGCTGTATGGAGGAGAGGGCCAAAATCCCTGCTGCAGTGTGTGCAAACTTGGGCAAGAACTACAGGAAATCTCTGACCTCTGTAATTCCAAACAAAGGTTTCTGTACCAAATATTAAGTTCTCTTTTTCTATTGTATCAAACACTTATTTCATGGAATAAAATGGAAATTAATTATGTAAAAATCATACAATGTGATTTTTTGGATTTAATTTATTTGTAAAATTCTGGCTCTCACAGAAGTGTAGCTACAATAAAAATTACAGACCTCTCCATTCTTTGTAGGTGTGAAAACTGGCAAAATCAGCAGTGTAGCTAATACATTTTTCCCAACTGTTCATGGTGACCTGCACTGCCTCAAGTAAAAATAGCTACATAATTTGGTGCTGGATAAATCACACTGTAAATTTAAAGGGAATCTGTCAAAAGGTTTTTGCTATGTAATCTGAGGAAAATATGAGATAGGGGCTGAGAAACTGATTTCAGGGATGGGTTTCTTTTTAGGCTATGTGCTGTTGTTTCCTCACAATGAAGGTTTTATCACCAGGAGATGATAACTGCCTGGACTGATGCTCACATTAGTCCTGGTCCAGCCTCTTCTCCTTGTGTGATTAGAAGCTTTCTGTCAATATACAGGGTACACAAAAACGGTGGTGTGGGCTGGGCTAGCTTTCTGAGGTCTGCTGCATGCTACATCTAAAAACTATGATTGTGCCCACAACTTTTGTACCAAGTAAACTAAGTGATGTTTCTTTTAAATTATTGTCTCTTACCTTACAATATGCTGCTCTCAGATGAAGTTGTAAATCACCGATAACAGATCTTTTAAATCTGTTGCTTAAACGTGATTTAGACATATACACACATGGTCAAAATTGTTGGTACCTCTTGTTTAATGACAGAAAATCCACAATGGTGACAGAAATAACTTCAATCTGACAAAAGTAATAAGTCAAAAATCCATAAAAATGAACAAATGAAAGTCAGACATTGCTTTTCAACCATGCTTCCACAGAATCAAAAAAAATATAACTCATGAAATAGGCCTGGACAGAAATTATGGTACCCTTAATTTAATATTTTGTACCACAACCTTTTGAGGCAATCTCTGCAATCAAATGATTCCTGTAACTGTCAATGAGACTTCTGCACCTCTCGACAGGTATTTTGGCCCACTCCTCAAGAGCAAACTGCTCCAGTTGTCTCGTGTTTGAAGGTTGCCAGATAGCATGTTTCAGCTCTTTCCAAAGATGCTCAATAGGATTTAGGTCAGGGCTCATAGAAGGCCATTTCAGAATAGTCCAATGTTTTCCTCTTAGCCATTCTTGGGTGTTTTTACTTGTGTATTTTGGGTCATTATCCTATCGAAAGACCCATGACCTGCGACTGAGACCAAGCTTTCTCACACTGGGCAGCACATTTCTCTCTAGAATCCCTTGATAGTCTTGAGATTTCATTGTACCCTGCACAGATTCTAGATACCTGTGCCAGATGCAGCAAAGCAGCGCCAGAACATAACAGAGCCTCCTCCATGTTTCACAGTAGGGACGGTGTTCTTTTCTTGCTATGCTTCATTTTTCCACCTGTGAACATAGAGCTGATGTGCCTTGCCAAAAAGTTCCATTTTTGTCTCATCTGTCCATAGGACAATCTCCCAGATGCTTTGTGGCTTGTCAACATGTAGTTTGGCAAATTCTAGTCTGGCTTTTTAATGATTTTATTTCAACAATGGTATCCTCTTTGGTTGTCTCCCATGAAGTCCACTTTGGCTCATACAACAACGGATGGTGCAATCTGACACTGATATTCCTTGAGCTTGAAGTTCACCTTTAATCTGTTTAGAAGTTTTTCTGAGCTCTTTTGTTACCATTCGTATTATCCGTCTCTTTGATTTGTTATCAATTTTCCTCCTGTGGCCACGACCAGGGAGGTTGACTACAGTCCCATGGAGCTTACATTTCTGAATAATATGTGCAACTGTAATCACAGGAACCTCAAGCTGCTTGGAGATGGTCTCATAACTTTTACCTTTAACATGTTTGTCTATAATTTTCTTTCTAATCTCCTGGTTCAACTCTCTCCTTCGCTTCCTATGGTCCATGGTGAATGTGATACACACCATGTCACCAAACAGCACAGTGAGTATTTTTAGCCCTCTGTACAGGCCCACTCGCTGATTCCAAGATTGTAGACACCTGTAATGCTAATTAGTGGACATCTTGATTTAATATGTCCCTTTTGTCACATTATTTTCACACGTACCATCATTTCTGTCCAGGCCTATTTCATGAGTTTTATTTTTTAAAATTCTGTGGAAGCATGGTTGAAAAGCAATGTCTGACTTTCATTTGTTCATTTTCATAGATTTTTGCTTTATTATTACTGTTGTCAGATTCAAGTTATTTCTGTGACCATTGTGGGTTTTTCTGTCACTAAACGAGGGGTACCATCAATTTTGACCACATGTGTAACAGTATAGTAGAGCCTCATGGAAATTAACAGATGTTGTTTCATGGCTCTATACAATGTAGAAATTGTACAGAACAGTAAAAAATAACAGTTATGAGGTTTTAAAGGGTCATCTCTCAATAAAACATGTTTGATCTTTGGGGTTTCCCACAGGTGGGAGAATAGAGATCCCAATGTCCCTATTTTAACTACAGTATATAGTGGGTGAGGACGCATGATGCTGTTCAGTTCACTGTCTATATTATGGAGATAGCTGAGCTTGGCCATAGCATCCCATTAGCAAATGTTTTATTGACTTAGTGTTAGTAGATTTTATGATATGAATAAAAACAGTTATAAACATATCAGTTAATCGTCCACTACAAATTCTTAATTCTAATGCGGCTTGTTCTTTTTTGCATTACAGCAGTCCTATGCACCAGCTCCCCATCCCATGGCTCCCCCCAGCCCCAGTACAAACAGTAGTAACAACAGCAGCAACAGTGGAGGGGAACAGCTGAGTAAAACAAACCTATATATAAGAGGACTTCCACCTGGCACGACGGACCAAGACCTCATTAAGCTATGCCAACCGTAAGTCATGTTAAAACATTGTGTGTTTTTTCTTTGTTTTCTTGCATTCGGTGCAAGTCGGGGTGTGGCCTCACCCTCTTGAGCTGTAAATTACATTTAAAAGCCTCCCCAGACTGGTGTCTTCAGGTCAGGACTGGTCCTTTTGTCTGCCCTTATTCACACACTGAGGTCGACTTTGACACATGGTAAGGTTTTTAATATTAGACAGTGTAGGACCGTCTCGATCATGTTCACCTTGACGATGGTGAGATGGCATTCATGCTATTTTTGATCAAAAACAGTATTACTAAGAAACCTGCAATATTTAAATGCCCTTTTGCTTTTTACCTATTTAGTTATAGCAGGGCTTTTGTTTATTTTGCTTCTTGTAGGTGTTTTCAACATATTAAAACATTGCATAATGTATAGACTGTACTGTAAGATATATCTATGATATATTTTTTCTTTTTTTATGAATATTTTTGACACAATTCATTTATTACGGTTGTCCACCCATTTTTTAAATTTAAAAATGTGCCTAAAGTGGTCTGAAAATAAAAAAAATATCGAACACCCGCCATTCCTCGGTACCGCTGACTGTGTCCCTCCTCTTTCCTCTTATTTCCTCTTTTGGTAGGTAATGTCATGTTACTTCTGCAGCCAATTACTGGCTGACTGCAGTGGTCAATTCCTAATCAATCCAGAAGAGGGAGTATAGAGACTGTCATCTGGATCAGACTGCTTGCTACCCCTGCTGTCAATCAGTGATGAAAGCAGTGATGCATTGGTCACTGCTGCTGCCACTGATTGGCTACAATGATCATATAATGTCTCATGATGGAAAAGGGAGTGAGTAGACCAGTGAGGGAAATAAACAGCAGTTTCCATCAACTAGTTGGGCTGGTAGGTCAATATATGTTTTTCTTATAAAAAAGAAGTTGAATAAAAAATTAAATCAGAGCTTTATAATTAATAATAAAACAAAATGAAAAAGTAATGAAATCTATCAATCCAAATGAAGAAAATACAATGCACCTGTACTTATCCAATATAGCCCAAATTCCTCTAACACAAACTGCAGCAAGGACACACATACAAAATATGCCACTAGTTTATAGCACCCAACGAGATTCATAATAATGGGCAAGTGTAAAGACACCAAAACACTTTATACGTAAACCATTTTACAATTAAATTTTGATTTTAAAAAAGTACATTTGGCTGTCAAGTGCAAAGCTAATTCTTAGGTAACAGCAAAGTATAACCTAAAGCCACAAGGACTCTAATGTCCTGATGCATATTTCATTGTTAGCTTTTTTACTAGGCATTTTGTAAAGAGTGCAGTTTATAACATTTTCCGCTTATGTAGTCAATGCTAACAGACAGAAATGACGGTCTACATCACTATTAATAAAGATTAAGGGTTTCACTTTTTCTTTTACATCTCATTCATGGACATTAGATTTATCAATAGAACGGCTCTATATAAAACATGCAAAAATATAGACCAATTTTAATTTGTGCTCAACTATTTTAACATTTTATAATTATATAAAAAATTTTGCATGTAGGGCTTAAAAAAATACTTTATAATTTGTACTAGTGCAATACATTTCATAGGACTCAATTTAGGTTGAATTCTGGGACGGCTGATGTTTCTACGCACCTGGCAATAACATGATCACAGCATAGCAGACCTACTGTGTCCCTGACCATTTTGACAATGGGCTGTTTTCACCTGTAACTCTGGCTCCTATGGAAGCCTAAGTTGCAGTAGAAATATTGAACAATAAAAGAAAAAATATATATGTTCCTAAGAGACTTTTATGATCTCAAAATTATGTAAAAAAAAAGAAAAATGTAAAAAAAAATCACTTCCACAAAAAAAATGAACCATTTCCTTTATCAAATATCCATAACTTTTTGGCACTGACAGACATAAGAAGTCTTATTTTTTACAGGATAGGTTGTCGTTTTGAATCATAACATTCATTTTAACATACAGCGTGAGGTACAATGTCAAAAAAAATCCAAGTGCAGTGAAATGGTTAAAAAACGCAATTCATTAATTGTTTTTGGGTTGTATTTTTATGGTGTTAATTGTATAGTAAAAATTACCTAGCAACATAATTCTTCAAATCAGCACAATTACTGAGATACCAATAATATATAGTTTCTTTTTACTATTTTAATAGCTAAAAAAAATCTGAAATTTGTAAAAAAAAAATGCTTTGTGTTTCCCTTTCCGAAAACCCGTAACTTTTTTATATTACCATTGATGGAGCTGTGTGGGCTTGTTTTTTTATGTGGTGAACTGATATTTTCATTTGTACTATTTTGGAGCACATAATATCTTTTATCACTTATTATTGATTTTTTTTTTGCATTATTACAGTAACAGAAAGCAGGGTCAATTAGGATGGAGTGGGCAAGCAGAGAGGAGTGTAGATGAGAAGGTCTTCTACTGGCTTTGAGGTTAGAAAAAAGCACACGAAGATATATAAAATATATATATATATATATATGTATGTATTTATATAAATAAATAAAAATATATGTATGTATATAGATAGATAGATATAAATATATATACATACAACAAAAATTAAAATAATTTGACTGACATCAGATAACTCTAGAATTGCCGCAATGGAATTTCTTTTCAATGCTCTCCTCTAAACTCATTCTTCACATATCACTAGTTATATTCTGCTGTCAACTAAAATCCACAGTTCTTGCTCCAGTTCAACTTCAATGTCACTGCTAAGGACATTTAAAAGTAATAGTATCAGTATAGATCCCACAGGTACTCGTCTAAATTCTGTTTACCACAAGAAATGTTTGCCAGCTCTCTTGAAGCCAATGTCTTAAGAAGTGTCAATTTACAGCCCAATCCCAATGCATTTCAACTTGTTTATCAGTATTCCAGAAGAAACAGTGTCAAAGGGTTAATTGAAAGCTAAGTAAACCACATCTGCTTCTCTATTCGAAATTATTGAGTTATCTGGTCTGTGTTCAAGTAATGCTGTTTACTGGGCACTCCATTTAGTGTTCAGCATTATGGATCAATCTTAGGGGAATGAACAAGTGTATGAAAAAAGTCTAGTCACAGCAGCACACAGCACACACATATGCACATGAAAGTATATATATATATATATATATATATTTATATATATATATATATATATATATAGTAATGTACAAAAGCACACTGATGAGCTGATATTTATACACATAAATGTGTGCAAAAGAAGCTGCAAAGTCAAAGTTTGAATGTTCTCCCAATGTTTGCGTGGATTTCCTCTTGGTAATACGGTTTCCTCCCCACACTCCAAAGATATACTGCTATGGACTGTACTGTGAACCTCAATGTGGACAATGATGATAATGATGATATCTGTAAAGCGCTGAAAAATATGATGGCACAATATAAATAAAAGTAATAAATACATGCTTTAAAAAATGGAAAAGCTAATATAATCTAATATAATATTTTAGTAATTAACAAAGTGCAGAGTCAATAAGGAAAATAGCAAAATACAAATCAAGATCAAATTAATATTTGGTATGACCACCCTTTTACCTTTAAAACGGCATTAATTCTTATAGGCACACTTTCACGCAGTTTGGGAAGGAACTCAGGAGGATGGCTGTTCCAAACATCTTGTAGAAGTAACCACAGATCTCCTGTGGATGTAGACTTACTCAAACCCTTCTGATTCTTCATTTAATCCCAGACATATCCAAATATATTGGGATTATGGCTCTGTGAGGGCCAAATCATCGCTTCCAGGAATCCTTGTTCTACTTTATGTTGAAGAAAGTTCTTAACCCCTTAACGACCAGAGGTATTTTTGGTTTTGCATTTTCATTTTTTGCTCCTCTTCTTCCCAGAGCCATAAGTTTTTTTATTTTTTGGTCAAAATGGCCATATGAGGGCTTGTTTTTTTGTGGGACAAGTTGCATATTTGAACAACACTGTTGGTTTTACCATATTGTATACTGGAAAATGGGAAAAAAATTCTAAGTGCGGTGAAATTGCAAAAAAAAATGCTATTCCACAATTGTATTTTGTTTCGCTTTTTTTACTAGGTTCACTAAATGCTGAAACTGACCTGCCATTATTATTCTCCAAGTTATTACGAGTTCATAGATATCAAACATGTCTAGGTTCTTTTTTTCTAAGTGGTGAAAAAAAATTCCAAAATTTGTTAAAAAAAAAAGTACGCCATTTTCCGATACCCGCAGCGTCTCCATTTTTTGTGATCTCTGGTTGGGTGAGGGCTTATTTTTTGCGCGCCGAGCTGACATTTTTAAAGATGTCATTTTGGTGCAGATACAATCTTTTGATCGCCCGTTATTACATTTTAATGCAATGTTGCGATGACCAAAAAAAGTAATTCTGGCTTTTTGATTTTTTTTCCTCGCTATGCCGTTGAGCGATCGGGTTCTTTTTTTATATTGATAATTTTTTTTATTGTTTTATTTTGAATGGGGCAAAAGGGGGTGATATGAGCTTTTAAATTTTATTTTATATTTTAAAAATATGTTTTTTTATTTTGGCATGCTTCAATAGTCTCCATTGGAGACTAGAAGCTGCCATAACCCGATCGGCTCTGCTACATACAGGCGATGGGAGTCAGTGATAGGTGGTCATGATGAAGCACTTAGTAAGCAACCCCGGGGTGGACGGGATGCCGGTTCTCCACCGCAGCTCCAGCTGAAAACCTCCGATGGAGGATGGGAGCAATGAGATAATCGAAAAACGGTCTTGGGAGCGCAGGAAAGAGACTCAGACAAGTGATGGGGTTAAACCATAACACGTTTTGACGGAGGATCAGTCTTCATCAGGTGGATGAGGAAAACATCCACCTGATGAAGATGGTTCCTCTGTCGAAACGCTTTCTGGTTTAACCCCATCACTTGTCTGAGTCTGTTTCCTGCCCTCGTAAGACCGTTTTTCCATTATATCACATACAGGCGATGATCAGATCATCTGTATGTAGCAGAATTGCAATCTGGCAGACCTCTGGTTGTCATGCCGACCCACTGGCGATGTGACATGGGCGCCAATGGGCAGGATTTCGGCACGCTTGCTGCAAGTGCGTATTATATGCTGCTGTCAATAATAATAATAATAATCTTTATATTTTTTTTAATAATAATAATATCAAATGCCGATTCCACCCGTGGCTGTTAGGGGCACATGTCAGCTGTTCAAAACAGCTGACGTGTGCCGGAAAAGATGTGGGCTCACCGCCGGAGCCCAAATCAAAAGGAAGGTATCCGACATTGGCGTACTATTACACCCGATGTCGGAATGGGCTTAAAGGAATCTGTCAGCAGGATTAACCTTCCTTTTATATGGGCATGCAGATCATAGAAATATGAATAAAATTATACTTTCTGCGAACCTACTGTCTAACTCCCAGGAGGTCCATGATATTCTCAATATGTAAAAGAGCAGTTTAGATCTATGGGCACAGCTCTGCTTGAGAATCTGCCTCAAGAGCTTTTTTTAAATGACAGCGAGCAATTACATTGTGAGACATGTAGATCAGGAGAGCGGACTGTCAGTCATTACATGTCTCACAATCGTATAGTCTCCTTTCATTTAAAATAAGATCTTGAGGCAGATTCTGTGTCCTGCCCAAATGTATTAACAGCTCATTAACATATTAAGAAAAAATAAGGATTTCTCTTTAATAAGACATCGGATCGCAGATTTCAAGGTATCATTTTATTAATCGTCCTATGACCTTCATGCCCATATAGACGTCTTAGGAGGGACGATCCTATTTACAGATTCCCTTTAATGACATTATCTGAATGTTTGGGGTCATTGTTCTGTTGCAGAATAAATTTGGAGCCTCACTGATGGTATTGCATGATGGATAACTGTCTGCTTATGCTTGTAAGCATTGCGGACAACATTAATCCTGACCAAATTCCAACTCCATTTACTGAAATCAGCCCCAACCTTGCAATGAAACTCCTCTATGGTTCACTTTTGCATGCAGACACTAATTATCATACCACTCTCCAGTACTTGGAGGAACTGCTTTTTTTTCCAATAAACACCTAAACTGCCAATCCATACATTAAGACTAACATGCATTTAATTATCAGAAACACCAAAGAAAGGAACAATGCAACCCATTAAAAATTGTTATGCAAATCTATTTTACTACATGCAGACAAAACAGTCTAAAAAACATATAAAAGAATGAAACACAACAGGTCAATGATAAAAGGGGACACGAGCCAGAGAAATTAAACCATCACAGGTACCTTGCCAAGTAATAAATGGTATATAAAATAGGAAATATATGTAAATATTGGTAACCATGACAAAAAGCTTATAATATTAATAATGAAATAGTAAGAAGGCTAAAGTAATGAATAGTATTATGCCTAAGTAAGCCTCCTGTACAAAAAACCAATCACCTATAAGAGTGATTAATATATTAGTACGAAGAATAAAATAATCAACAGAATTGTTCCTCTCTTTAGTGTTTCTGTCTTTTGTTACAGGCAAATATTTAAAATTTTGACTCATCAATGCATAGCAGCTGCTGCCATTTTTAATGCACCTATGTTGAAGGTGTGATATTTTGGCTACAATTTTTCCATGAAGACTACTCCTAGCCAAACATCTCCAAACAGTAGATGTGTGCTGTTGGGTTCCACTGGATGCTGATACTTCTGAGCTGATGACACTGCAGCACATCTTCCAATTTCAAAGGGAAGTTATCGGGATGAGTCTTTTACCAGCTGCATTAAGTTTCTATGGTCGATCACTGTGTCTACAGTCCTCAACATTACTAAGAGTTTAAGGTCACAGGTCATATACACCATGACAAAAGGGAGCACAGCTAGAGACAAAGTAGTTATACTGCATTAGCAAGTACCCTCCCCAGCAAATATTTCAAAGATACAACCATGTATATTTCAGTTACACCCTGTGCAGAGAAATCTGTCAAGTAGTGGTCTTTTTGGAAAAGTTGTGGCTGAAAAATACATATTCAACATGGAAACAAAGCAAAATGACTCAAATATGAACTAAAACATAGGAACTGTGGTATAGAAAAATGGCCGAAGGAGCACTTGACTGATGAGTCAAAATATACACATTTTGCCTAGAACAGAAAGCAGTTTGCTGAAAGTTTGGATAATAGTACAATAATGAATACCTGCAGGCAATAGTGAAACATGGCAGGGTTTCCTTTAGGGCTGCATTTCAGCAAATTGAGTTGGGATTTGCTGAGAATTTATGATGTATGCAATGATGAGAAATAAAACCAAATGTTTATCCAGCATGCAGTACCATCATATAGGTGTCTGATTGGCTCCAAATATATTATACAGTAGGAAAATGACCCCAGACATGCAGCCAATGTCATAAGAACTATCATCAGCATAAGGAAGAGCATGGAGTCCTGAATGTGATGGTATGGCCATCACAGAGTGTTAATCACAACGTCATTGGGTTTGTCTGGGATTACATGAAGAAACAGAGGGGTTTACATAAGACCACAGACAAAGAAGATCTGTGGTTAGTTCTACAAGATGTGTGGAACAACTTTCCTGCCAAGTTCCTTCATAAGCTACAAAAAAATTGCAATTGTATTTAGAAAAATTTATGCTGTTTAGAGGTCAAAGTTTACAATGTGGGGGGTCACGGCAAATATTGATATCATTTAGACTTTTCTTCTGTTTATTTTTTAACATTTTGTTAATTCTAAAAATAAACTGTTAACACTTTTATTTTTTAAATCATTCTTACTTAGCAGAAAGTTTTTAATGCCTGTGTAAACCTTTTTTTACAATTCTTTACAACTTTTTTACACCACTGTATATGCATTGTGGTAATGCAACTCACTCAGGTACTCACAGAACACAGGAACCTTTCTTCTGTTTTATTCAAACACTGCATTTTTTTTCACATCTTATGTTTATTCTTATTATCCCTTTGCGTCTGAAATCGAATTTTCCAGGAATATCCATGCGAACAGGCAAATTGGAATTTTTCCTGATCTGCTCATCTCTAGTAGAAATATATACAAGATTTACCGACATACAGCTAGAGTAGGTTCACATGAAAATTCAGCAACAAATATGTCACCAGTGAGCATGCATTTTACAAAGAGAAAAGCAGCTCTGGATTAGCACTTATTAATGGAGGTCCATGGTCTTTACTTACATAATTTACCCAACAGGTAGACTCTAATCTTAAAAATGTTAAGGGTTTCTAAGTAAATAAGAGTTCCTCAATTGTTGATCAGACAAGTACTGGGGAGGAATTGGTGTAGATTACACTTGATGCATTACAAAGGGATCTGCCATGTAAATCTGTATCATTGCCATTGATTTAATTCCCTGGCTTTAGTTTGTAGTGGTTTTAAAACCCTCATCCATATGTGTTATAATATGTATTGCAATGTAAATCTAATACAATTCTTCTGAACGGGGCTAAAATGTTCAATATTTTCTAAATTTTCTAAGTTTCTGATATATACGATGTACTGATAAAGAAAAAAACATTAGTGTGGTTTATGTGGATGCTGTCTATTAAACATGCTCCTAGACAGCTTTGACAAATTATCTAATAGCAAAAAACTCCTTATCAATTTCTCTACAACTTGTCACTGTAATCTGTCAAGTTGCTTTGAGTGTACAATAGCATACAGGCCATCATTAAATCTGAGAATTCACACAAAGAAGCATATTGTGGAAACTGTGTACTGAATGTGTAAGTAATATCTCTTTTATCATCAATGCTTACACATTTTCTAATATATAAGGTGGTAAGATAGACATGTAAGAGATGATAGATAGATAGATAGATAGATAGATAGATAGATAGATAGATAGATAGATAGATAGATAGAAAGATACAGTGCATACGTAAAGTATTCAGACCCCTTTAAATTTCTCAGTTTGTTTCTTTGCAGCCATTTGGTAAATTCAAAAAAGTTCATTTTTTTCTCATTGATGTACACTCTGCTCCCATCTGCAGTACTTAAGGTTGCTAAGAGCACAGTGGCCTCCATAATCCTTGGAAGAAGTTTGGGATCACCAGAAGTCTTCCTAGACCTGGCCCTCCAGCCAAACTGAGCAATCGTGGGAGAAAACCCTTAATTTAAAGGGGTCTGAATACTTTCCGTACCCACGATAGATAGATAGATAGATAGATAGATAGATAGATAGATAGATAGATAGATAGATAGATAGATAAGACAGTGTAGATATTTTTACTCACAGCTGTGGTGTAGCTAGGCACAGGAAACAGTTTTCACAAAAACATCCAGTCAGGTTTATTTAAACTCCATAAACCTGCTTTAGCACAAACAAACAAAGGATAGCCTTCTCCGCACAAAGTGAAATATAGATAGCTGGATAGACAAATGTGCTGTAATATTTAAATATTTGTATGGGTTTTCCCACTAACAAAGTATATTTTAATCAATAGATCTTGGGATAATACTAATTTCAACAAAAAAAATGTCCCTGGGCTGAGCTAATCAAATTAATGTGCCCCTGCTGTGTACTGTGTAATGGCTGTGTCTGACCGTACAGGGACATAGTCTGATCATACCACAGCTCCTGGGCAGGAAAGAAGCAAAGGAAACTATACAGACATTACAGCAAGGGATTGCAGTTGATTCTTTCTGTGAGGTAAAACATTTCACTGCCTGTTTTTAAAATACATTTATTTTACCTCACAGAAACCAGAAACTGCCATCTCATAATGCAATCCCTATATACTCCTTTGCTTCCTTCCCTGCCCAGGAGCTGTGGTATGATTAGACTATGTTCCTGTACGGTCAGAAACAACCATTACACAGTACACAGCAGGGGTGCATTTATTAGATTATTTGAGCACACGGACATTTTTAACACATTTAATTGTGGAACTTATTATTATTCCAAGATCTATTGTTTAATATGCTTTTTGTGGTAAAAACTGTTTAATAGGTCAGATTTAAACATATAAATTATATTTTACGCTGAGTTAACATTTTAACTGGGTCAAGGCAATGATATAACTTACCAAAAAAAATTCAAATAAATTTTGATTAGTGAGCCGAATAAAGGGACACGAGCACCCACATTTTTTTTAAACCTTGTTTTTATTGGATAGAAAAATTTACATACATCAATGCAAATTTTACCGGAAGCATACATACTAATAACAAAGATTAACCAAAGCCTACTATCATATGTATGCTATGCTGTTATGAGATGGTTGGTAGCAAAATACCTATTCCAGGTATAATTATATTAATTCAAAAAGGAAAATGAAACAAAAACTGGGAAGGGGGAAGAAGGAGGGGAGAAAAGAATATGTCTGAAATGGGTACATCTCTTACATATTAGTTTCTGGTTGTTCATGGAAAGTACAGCAAGGTCCATTTTGTTCAGTACCATAAAAGATCTGCCGTTACACAAATTACTGAAAAAGTTAATCCTGGGCATGATAACAAGGAGCCAGAAATCACAGTGAATAATATCTTGCTGCATATCAGTAAACATGGTGACACTTCAAACAGTGGAAAAAGGTGGTCTGGTCTGCAGAGTTTTAGCTGTCATCACTTGGATGCACTTCTACATGAAAATAAGGCTCCAGGATACATTATAAGAAAAAAAACAAGGCACAGAGGTGATATAGATAACATGTAACGGGAAGATTGATTCATGTATGATAAATGAGGGCCCTACCTTGCAACATACAGACCTTGCTAATATCTTGGTTCCAGGTATCATAGAAGACCATCAGGGGTTAGGTGTAACCCAAGCTATAAAGATTTTGTCTGGCTGTGACTGTATGTGATTAAGGAAAGGGGCCCTGCACTGTCCCTAGGGCTGGGGCCTTAACAATCTTTGCTACCAAAGGTACCTCTAATGGTGAGCAGGTTTGGGCCACATGCCTTACTGTTTTCTTGTTATACCCTAAGCTGTCCCCTCCCCCAGCTAATGTATAAACACATAAGACAAACAGATAACAAAAAGCAACTAATACACAAAACACTCACCAAAGGTAGAAAGGAATATAGGGAAGGGTAGGAATGTATGAACCAAATGGGAGTAGGAAATTGAGGAAAGCATACACACAAAAACAGTATACAACTATTTCCAGCAGCAACAACAATCTCCAACTTCAGGGTCGTTAACCTCTTCAGCACCTAAGGAAGCAAAAATCCATTTAATATGGGACACGAAACACACAAGCTAAATGGAAGACTGCGATTCACATTACGTAATGATTTTCAAACGCCAACTCTCCCAGGAGGACGTAACACACACTTAACAGATATAACAAAGATTTGACAGAGAGAGGTAAAAAAGATGATCTGAGATAGGTAGATAGAGAGATAAAGTAAAAAATAAAAGCAGGAGTTGACCTGATTTTGCCATTGACGCTTATCTATTTTATTACTGAATTTATTTTACCATGTACCATGAACCAGGCTCCCTGCTTTAGTAAAACAGTAGAATTTGAAAAAATGAAAAAAAAATTCAACAATAAAACATATATTTTCCATGTATTTGTTAAATATATGAATTTAATCTTCATCCAGCCCTTCTGATAAACATTAAGCTGTGTTTAGATGTAACGAAAAGGAAATGATTTTGTACTTTAGCAACCCTTAAGTGCTTTGCGGAACAGAGCAAGCTACCTCCAGCAGATGAGTCTGTATTAAATTATGCATGCACTTTTCCTCTCACACACAAGTTCAAACAAGAGCATATCTCGTTACCACTCACCAAGAAGACATCTGGTTTTTATGGGAAAATGAAAGCCATGATCGTATTTGTGGGGAAATAAGGGAAATGTGATTGACAGATTTGCTTTGATAAAGTATCCGCATGTGGCTGAGTTAGAGATGGATCATAAAGAAGAAGAATTTTTCTAAGTTTATGTTTTCTTTTCAAAATAAGCAAAAATCAATGAAAATGATAGCATTTAGGTTGGCTGAGTAATGTGGGACCCAAGTATAAACTTTTAGGAAAATAGAGAAGAGGGATGAATGGCGAAGGGGGATAATACAATTCATCAATGGTTGACACACATGGGAAAACAAATTGAAATAAAGAAACACAAATAATAAAAATAGGTTATAGGTAAATCTGGTAAAGTGGAAAACAATCATCTTAAAGGGGTTGTACGGGCCAATACGAGAAGTTTGCAGTCACTCTTATGAATCCTCTGGTGTCAGTGCCGGGAACGGCGGTCACATTACCACAAGTATGCTACATGCATACTCCAGCCAGAATATGACTAGACAATTTCAGGGGGGTTCAATTCAAGTACACTTGCATTGAGTGTGCCAGAAACAGTCTAGTCGGATTCTGTCTGGGAGTGTGCATATCGCATACTTGCAGTCACATGACCACTAGTCCCAGGGCTGACACAGGAGAATTCTCCTAGTGCAAGCACACAAGTCTGCAGTCACTTAGAGTGACTACAGATTTGTTGCTTAAGACTGGACAACCCCTTTAAGAAAATATCTGTCAGACATAAATATCCCCATGTAAGGCTAGAGATCCCATGGTAAATGGAGACCAACCATTGAGAATAGGTATATTGTTCCGATAAAGAAGAAATGGGCTGTAAAGCCACAGCCAGCTCACCGACAATCACAGGTGCCGGTACTCCGTCTCAACCAGATGTGCAGCAATCAGAGGAAAAAAAGGGAAATAGTTCCAGCTCCTTTAAAATCTTTCATTTCTTTTATTTCGGAATAAATCTTATAAAATCCTCATACAAAATGGAAGCAACTCTGAGGCATGAAAGTATACAGCGACGCGTTTCGATCAATAAGATCTTTGTCACAGCTGCTTTGATCTTGATTCATGTGCTAGTTTTAACTTGTATACTAGCCAATCAGATCAAAAAGCAAATGTCACATGACTTCACCTCTAAGGTCCTGTCCGTTTGTATACACATATATAACAATAGACCATTTGTAAAAACAAAATACATACACATAAATTCAGATAAAAATTAATAACATTTTACCTCTGATATCACACTCAATAATGAAACATAATTTTGTTTCTTTTATTAAGACCTTTTGGACACCTTGTTTCCAAATTATATATCTAGAACGCTTCTCTAGTGAGAAGGCGTCTTCTGAGGTCACAACCCCTATTAGAATAATGAATCTGTTCAATGCCCATCATGGACATATGTGTTAGGTCCCTATTATGGTGTGTAATAAAATGTTTTGTTGCCATAGAAATGTTGCGATTGCTCTCATTTGCTTTTTGATCTGATTGGCTAGTATACAAGTTAAAACTAGCACATGAATCAAGATCAAAGTAGCTGTGACAAAGATCTTTTTGATCGAAATGCGTCGCTGTATACTTTCATGCCTCAGAGTTGCTTCCATTATGTATGAGGATTTTATAAGATTTATTCCGAAATAAAAGAAACAAAATATTTTAAAGGAGCTGGAAATACTTCCCTTTTTTTCCTCTGATATTGTTCCGATGTGCTAAAAATCATAGATATCCCTAAGTTTCAGAATATTTATCTTGAAAGAGATTAAGGGAGACAGTAATATTCCACTTTTCTGTGGAATTGTAAAGCACCAATGTTTTTTTCCTCTATGTTGCCCTTTGGCTTTATGTTGCCTTAAGGAGACATTTGGAATTAAATTATTAAAATTTGCCATCCAGGGAAATATATAAATACATTTTTCTAAAATTAATTTCTTTACTTAATTGCAATGCGCCATAACAACTGGGAATGTTCACCAAATGTGGTGCATTGTACATATCTTTCTACATTCACTGAATAATGATGACTGGGAGTGCCAATCTCTAAGCGATTATGTACCATCTGGTTAAGAGAGTACAGGTTTTTTTTTAACCACTTCACAACCAGAGGAATTTTCGTTTTCGTTTTTTGCTCTCCCTCTTCCTAGAGCCATAACTTTTTTATTTTTCAGTCAATATGGCCATGTGATGTCTTGTTTTTTGCAGGAAGAGTTCTAATTTTGAGTGACACCATTGGTTAACATATAGTATACTGGAAAGTGTGAAAAAATTACAAGTGAGGCGAAATTGCTAAAAAAAGTGCAATTCCACAATTATGACCCGTAGCGTCTCCATTTCTTGTGATCTGGGGGTGGGGGCTTATTTTTTGTATGCCGAGCTGACGTTTTTATTGATACCATCTTTTGATCTCTCGATATTGCATTTTATTGTAATGTAGCGACAACCAAAAAATGTAATTCTGCCTTTTTGAATTTTTTTTCTCGTTACCCCGTTTAGCGATCAGGTTAATTCTTTTTTTATTTTTTTTATTTATTTTTTTTTATTGATGGTGGATGGGGCAATTCTGAACACGACAATACCAAATATGTTATATTTAATTTTTTATTGTTTTATTTTCAATTGGGCAAAAGGGGGGTGATTTGAATTTTTATATTTTAAATTTTTTTTTATTATTTTTAAAAACATTTTTTTTACTTTTTGCACTTTTTGTATGCTTCAATCATCTCCATGGGAGACTAGAAGATGCAGTTGTCTGATTGCCTCTTCTACAAACAGGTGATGATCAGATTGCCTGTTTCTAGCAGAAATGCTCACTTGCTATGAGCGCCGACCACAGGGCAGTGTCCATAGCAATCTGGCTATGACAACCATAGAGGTCTGCTGTGATCATGTGACGGGGTCACGGATGGGCAGGATTAGTGACGAGCTTCCGGTAAGCATGAGTTGAATGCTGCTGTCAACGATTGACAGCGGCATTTAACGGGTTGACAGCCGTGGGTGGATCGCGATCGGGTACAATTACGCCCGATGTCGGAAAGCGGTTAATACTATGAAAACTATGAAAACTTAGGAAAATGTGTGCATTCATCCATATCTGCTCCTACTCAAAACAATACACAATAGGGAATATTACTTACCTGAATGATAAAACATAGAAGGGGATTATCTGCAGATTGGAAATTATTAAACTGGCTGTAGACAAAAGAAAAACATAGAAGGGAAGATCAACAGATTCCTAAATTGAAGAATCCAAAAAGTGTGTGAATAGCTGCACCAGCATACTTAGTGTTCAATCACTTTACTAGGAGGTGTGTTATGATTTGGTAGCTGAGGAGAGCAGGCAAAAAAGGAAATACACCAGAGAGGTTGGAATCTATGGGATTGCAGTACCCTGACTAACCACCACAACTAAAGGCAGCCGTGGAGCGTACCTACGTTGGTCCTAGACGCCTCGTCACAGCCTGAGAAGCTAACTACACCTAAAGACAGAAAGAGGAAAACTATCTGCCCCGGAGCAGATCCCCAAAGAACATAGAAAGCCCCCAAACATGTAATGGCAGTTAGACAAGAGGAAATACACAGACACAGACAGAAAATAGAATGAGCAAACGTTGGGGCCCAAACTTCCTAAATAGAGAAGAATAGGAAAGACACTTACTGCAATCCCAAAAAACCCTGAAAAGTACCAACACTACTAATTACAAAAAACACCTGAGATCACACGACCTCTACCACCTAAATTAGTTCTCTGGTGTAACAAAACTAAACAGCAGCCACTGAAAAAACTGGAAAAGGCAAATGAACAAACAACAGTGGCTGAACTAAACTGAGAGGAGCACAAGCCCCCGGAGGGGACCCGGCAGACCCTCACAGAAGTGCAGGACAAAATGCAAAAAGCAAGCACAAAAAACTAAAAGAAGAAAATGTCTTATCTGTTAGCAGAAGATGCAGGCACGAAACAGCAAGCTACAAAGTGAACAGGAATCGAAGATGAGACCAGAACAATTGATCACCGGCAACCCTGATGGGAGGGAACCTCCCTTATATAAGACCAGTCAGTAACACCTGATCGCCAATCTTCACAATCTTCATTGGATAGTTCAGTACTGTTTGTAACCACCAGAGGGAGCTTCTCCTCAGAATTAATTTCTAGCACATTCACAACAGAGGTGGTTATCCAGATAATGGAGCTTTTACAGCTTAAACGCTTGGATTGAAGGTGCTCTGCAGATATACACAAAATTCCAAGTCATTTAGAAAAAGTATACGACACTCACCATTGCGTTCTTGAAGAAAGTCCTTTATTACATGGAGCTGTTATAGGACATTAATTGTGACTGGCAAGGTGCGGAGGCATGCGGGAGAGAGTGAAAAGGACAAGTCCTTTTCACTCTCTCCCCGCATGCCTACGCACCTCGCCAGCCACAATTAATGTCCTGTAACAGCTCCATGTAATGAAGGAGATTCCTAAATTGGCATACAATGAAGAAATAATTAATTTATTATTTGTTTCACCTGAATGGTTTCAATTAACAAGGCATTTTCAAGGTCCCCAAGAGTCAAGCATCAAAAAGAGGGTCAATTTGGAGTATTTGATATACTGTATTAAGAAAAGGGTTTCAGACAGGATACATTTGACCTTGTGTTGGTAAACATTATATATTGAAATCTGAAAGAGCTATTCAGTTAAATGTTTGATTTCAGGTTTGGAAAACCAAGATCGATAGTCTGATGACATTCTCTGTTTTCAGACTAAGGCCTACAAAAAGCTGAGATTTATTTGAACTGTACTAAAAAATAGTTTATACTACCGTATATACTCGCGTGTTGTGAATAGGCTGGAAATGAGTTCTGAGCAGAAGCTCCCTCTGGTGGTTACAAACGGTACTGGACTGTCCAGTGAAGATTGTGAGGATTGGGAATCAGGTGTTACTGACTGGTCTTATATAAGGGAGTCACCTTCCCATCAGGGTTGCCGGTGATCAATTGTTCTGGTCTCAATCCTTGATTCCTGTTTCCTTGGTAGCCTGCTGTGTCGTGTCTGAATCTCCTGCTAACAGATAAGACATTTTCTTCTTTTTGTTTTTGTGCTTGATTTTTGCATTTTGTCCTGCACTTCTGTGGGGGCCTTCAGGGTCCCCTCTGGGGGCTTTTGCCTCTCAGTTCAGTTCAGCCACTGATGTTTGTACATTTGCTTTTTCCAGTTTTTTCAGTGGCTGCTGTTTTGTTTTTGGTTACACCAGAGAACTAATTTAGGTGGTAGAGGTCGTGTGATCTCAGGTGTTTTTGAAATTAGTAGAGTTGGTGCTTTTCAGGGTTTTTTGGGATTGCAGTAAGTGCCCTTCCTATCCTTTTCTATTTAGTAAGTTTGGGCCCCAACGTTTGCTCATACTATTTTCTGTCTGTGTCAGTATTTCTTCTTGTCTAACCGCCATTACATGTTTGGGGGCTTTCTATGTTCTTTGGGGATCTGCTCCGGGGCAGATAGCTTTCCTCTTTCTATCTTTAGGTGTAGTTAGTTTATCAGGCTGTGACGAGGCGTCTAGGACCAACGTAGGAACGCTCCACGGCTGCCTCTAGTTGTGGTGGTTAGTCAGGGTACTGCAATCTCATAGTTTCCAACTGCTCTGGTGTATTTCCTTTTTTGCCTGCTCTCCTCAGCTACCAAATCATAACAGTATCACCGGCCAAAACTGAAAATTATATGGTACTCACAGAAGGGAAAAATATTGTGAAAGAAAAAAGTTGTCAGAGTTGTCAGAGATTTTTTTTTTTTTTTTCTGTTTGTTGCATTTTTTTTTTCCCTCTGTATCTCTGGGTGCTGAGGAGGATTTTTTTTTTCTCTCAATGGAGTTTGCACAGTTGTCTGGCCGTGTGGATCAGCTTGCCACTGAAGTTCGGAGTATTGCTACCTATCTTGCTAGGTTGCCTGTTGTGGAACCTAGGATTCCCATGCCAGATTTGTTTTTAGGGGATCGAGCTAAGTTTCTGAATTTCAAAAATAACTGTAAATTGTTTTTTGCCTTAAAATCTAAGTCCTCAGGGAACGCAGCGCAGCAGGTTCAAATTGTCATCTCTCTCCTGCGCGGCGACCCTCAGGATTGGGCTTTTTCCCTGACACCTGGGGATCCTGTTTTGAGTGATGTTGATGCGTTTTTTCAGGCTTTGGGGTTATTGTACGATGAGCCTAATGTCACTGATCAAGCTGAAAAAACTTTGTTGGCATTAAGTCAGGGGCTTGAGGACGCTGAGTTATACTGTCAGAGATTCCGTAGGTGGGCAGTCCTGACCAAATGGAATGACGACGCTTTGGCAGCTCTTTTTCGGAAGGGACTGTCAGATAATGTAAAGGATGTTATGGTGGGATTCCCTGTTCCCTCTGGTCTCAATGATTCTATGTCATTAGCGATTCAAATTGACAGACGTTTGCGTGAGCGGAAAGGTATGCGTGGAATAATGTTGCCTTGTGAACCTGCTTCTGAATCCATGCAGTGTGATAGAGTGGTTTCTGGGGCACAGCGTCATGAATTTCGAAAGAGCAATGGGTTATGTTTCTACTGTGGTGATGCCTCTCATGCTATTTCTGTCTGCCCTAAGTGGGGAAGACGTTTTGCTCGCTCAGTTGTCTCGGGTAGTGTTCAGACTAAGTTTTTGTTAACTGTTACCCTGATATGCTCTCTGTCCTCATTTTCTGCTCAGGCTTTTGTTGATTCTGGAGCAGCTATTAACCTGATGGATTTTGATTTTGCTAAACGTTGTGGGTTTCCCTTGATACCCCTACGGAAGTCTATTCCCCTACTGGGGATCGATTCTACCCCTTTGGCTGAGAATAAACCTCAGTTCTCTACTCAGGTGATAATGAGGGTAGAACCTGATCATCAGGAGAGTTGCAAATTTTTGGTTCTGTATAATCTGCATGACATTATCGTACTGGGTTTCCCTTGGTTACAGTCTCATAATCCTGTTTTGGATTGGAAATCTGTGTCTGTTACCAGTTGGGGCTGTCAATGTGTTAATACCAACACTCCTGTTTTTTCTGCCTCCCCCCAGGCTCAGGATGTTCCTGACTTTTTGATAGATTTTTCTGATGTGTTTAGCGAAAGTAAATCTGCATCCTTACCTCCCCATAGGAGCTATGACTGCGCTATTGAATTAGTGCCTGGTAGTAAATTCCCTAAAGGTCGCCTTTTTAACTTGTCTGTACCTGAACATGACGCTATGCGGTCTTATATCAAGGAGTCATTGGAGAAGGGTCATATCAGACCATCCTCTTCACCCTTAGGTGCCGGTTTTTTCTTTGTGGCCAAAAAGGATGGTTCATTAAGGCCGTGTATTGATTATCGTCTCTTGAACAATATTACTGTGAAATATCAATATCCGTTACCCTTGATCTCTGATCTGTTTTCCAGGGTGAAAAACGCTACTTGGTTTACCAAGCTTGACCTCAGGGGGGCATATAACCTTATTCGCATTAAGCACGGGGATGAATGGAAGACGGCATTTAATACCCCTGAAGGGCATTTTGAGTACCTTGTGATGCCCTTTGGGCTCACTAATGCTCCTTCTGTCTTCCAGTCCTTCATGAATGACATTTTCAGGGATTTTGTGGATAAATTTCTGATTGTTTATTTGGATGATATCTTGATTTTTTCCAATGACTGGGACTCTCATGTAAAACATGTTCGGACTGTGTTCCAGATTTTGAGAGAGAATGCTCTGTATGTGAAGGGATCAAAGTGTCTTTTTGGCGTTCAGAGGTTCTCATTTCTGGGTTTCATTTTGTCCCCATCTGTTATTGAAATGGACCCGGTCAAAGTTCAGGCTATCTGTGATTGGGTCCAACCTACTTCTTTAAAGGCTCTTCAAAGATTCTTGGGTTTTGCCAATTTTTATCGTAAATTTATTGGTAATTTCTCTGTTATTGTTAAACCATTAACTGATTTGACCAAGAAGGGTTCTGATGTGGTGAATTGGCCTCCTGAGGCAGTCTCTGCATTTCAGGAACTTAAGCAGAGATTCACTTCTGCTCCTGTTCTACGGCAGCCTGATGTTTCTCTACCATTTCAGGTGGAGGTTGATGCCTCTGAAATTGGGGCAGGTGCCGTTTTGTCCCAAAGAGATCCAGAGACCTCTAAAAGTAACCCTTGTGCCTTTTTCTCTCGAAAATTTTCTCCTACTGAACGTAATTATGACGTGGGTAATTGGGAGTTATTAGCCATGAAGTGGGCTTTTGAAGAGTGGAGACATTGGCTGGAGGGAGCCAAACATCAGGTGGTGGTCCTTACTGACCATAAGAATCTAGTTTATCTGGAATCTGCCAAGCGACTTAATCCTAGACAGGCCAGGTGGGCCTTGTTTTTCACACGTTTTAATTTTGTGGTTTCATTTCTTCCTGGCACTAAAAATGTTAAGGCGGATGCCCTCTCGAGGAGTTTCCTGGCGGACTCTCCTGAGTTATCTGATCCTTCTGTTATTTTGAAAGAGGGTGTAGTTCTTTCCGCCATCTCGCCCAATTTGAGACTGGCTCTGGAGGGGTGCCAGGAAGATTAGCCCGAGCGCTGCCCTGTTGGGAAATTGTTTGTCCCGGACCAGTGGAAAAAGAGTGTAATGTCTGAGATTCATTGTTCCTCGTTGGCCGGTCATCCCGGAATTTTTGGTACCAGGGACTTGGTTGGTCGGTCCTTTTGGCGGCCTACCTTGTCTCGTGATGTCAGGGAGTTTGTGCAGTCCTGCGGGACTTGCTCTCGCTCCAAGCCTTGCTCTCGTTCTAGTGGTTTGTTGATGCCATTACCGGTGCCCAAGAGACCATGGACCCATATCTCTATGGATTTCATTTCCGACCTCCCTGTTTCTCAGAGAATGACCGTCATCTGGGTGATTTGCGATAGGTTTTCCAAGATGATACATCTTGTGCCATTACCTAAGTTGCCTTCCTCCTCTGAAATGGTGCCTTTGTTCCTTCAGCACGTAGTTCGTTTACACGGCATTCCTGAGAACATTGTGTCTGACAGAGGAGTCCAGTTTGTTTCCAGATTTGGAGGACCTTTTGTTCTAAAATTGGTGTTCAATTGTCTTTCTACTCGGCGTTTCATCCTCAGACCAATGGTCAAACTGAGAGAACAAACCAGACATTGGAGACTTATCTAAGATGCTTTGTGTCTGCTGATCAGGATGACTGGGTCTCTTTTTTGCCTTTGGCTGAGTTTGCTCTTAATAATAGGGCTAGCTCTGCCACTTTGATGTCTCCATTTTTCTGTAATTCTGGGTTTCATCCTCGATTTTCTTTTGGACAGACGGAGGCTTCTGTCTGCCCGGGTGTTGACTCTGTTGTGGAGCGTATGCAACAGATTTGGGACCAGGTAGTGGAGAGGTTGTCCCTCTCTCAGGAGAGGGCCCAGCGGTTTGCTAACCGGCATAGGACTGATGGTCCTCGGTTTAAAGTGGGGGACTTGGTCTGGTTGTCCTCAATAAATATTCCTATGAGAGTGGCATCTCCTAAATTTAAGCCTAGGTTCATTGGACCTTATAAGATCATGGAGATTCTTAACCCTGTTTCTTTTCGTTTGCTTCTTCCAGGGATATTTAAGATCCATAACGTGTTCCACAAGTCCTTGTTGAAGAGGTTTGTTGAGCCAGTGGTTCCTACTACTGTGCCTCCTGACCCTGTTTTGGTTGAGGGCAATCTGGAGTATGTGGTTGAGAAAATATTGAATTCTCGTTTTTCTAGACGGAAACTCCAGTATTTGGTTAAATGGAGAGGTTATGGTCAGGAAGACAATTCTTGGGTGTTTGCTTTGGACATCCATGCTAGGAGACTCATCCGTGCGTATCATAGAACTCATCCTGACCGACCTGGTTGCTTAAATGAGGGTTCGCTGACCCCTCTCAAGGGGGGTACTGTTGTGAATAGGCTGGAAATGAGTTCTGAGCAGAAGCTCCCTCTGGTGGTTACAAATGGTACTGGACTGTCCAGTGAAGATTGTGAGGATTGGGAATCAGGTGTTACTGACTGGTCTTATATAAGGGAGTCACCTTCCCATCAGGGTTGCCGGTGATCAATTGTTCTGGTCTCAATCCTTGATTCCTGTTTCCTTGGTAGCCTGCTGTGTCGTGTCTGAATCTCCTGCTAACAGATAAGACATTTTCTTCTTTTTGTTTTTGTGCTTGATTTTTGCATTTTGTCCTGCACTTCTGTGGGGGCCTTCAGGGTCCCCTCTGGGGGCTTTTGCCTCTCAGTTCAGTTCAGCCACTGATGTTTGTACATTTGCTTTTTCCAGTTTTTTCAGTGGCTGCTGTTTTGTTTTTGGTTACACCAGAGAACTAATTTAGGTGGTAGAGGTCGTGTGATCTCAGGTGTTTTTGAAATTAGTAGAGTTGGTGCTTTTCAGGGTTTTTTGGGATTGCAGTAAGTGCCCTTCCTATCCTTTTCTATTTAGTAAGTTTGGGCCCCAACGTTTGCTCATACTATTTTCTGTCTGTGTCAGTATTTCTTCTTGTCTAACCGCCATTACATGTTTGGGGGCTTTCTATGTTCTTTGGGGATCTGCACCGGGGCAGATAGCTTTCCTCTTTCTATCTTTAGGTGTAGTTAGTTTCTCAGGCTGTGATGAGGCGTCTAGGACCAACGTAGGAACGCTCCACGGCTGCCTCTAGTTGTGGTGGTTAGTCAGGGTACTGCAATCTCATAGTTTCCAACTGCTCTGGTGTATTTCTTTTTTTGCCTGCTCTCCTCAGCTACCAAATCATAACACTCGCATATTATCTGAGATTTTCAGCCTATTTTTTAAACCTGAAAGTCCCCCTCTCGGCTTATATGCGAGTCATATACCTGTAGGTCGGCGGGGGAGGGGGAGCAGCGGTGTCAGATCATACTTACCCCCCCCACCAGCGCGTCTCTGCAGCCCCCCTGCTTCTCCCACGATCTCAGGATCCTTCTTGCAGTGGTCACGTGGTACCGCTCATTAAAGTCATGAATATGCACATATTCATGACTTTAATGAGCGGTACCACGTGACCGCTGTAGGAAGGAAGAGCTGCTGGAGACTGTGGGAGAAGAGCAGGGGCTGCAGAGATGCGCCAGGAGGGGGTGAGTATATGCGATATTCACCAGTTCCCGGTCCACCACTGCACGCTGCTCTGACCTCCTCGTCCTCTGGCTGTGAATGTTCAGGCAGAGGGCGCGATGACGTAGTTAGTGCGCGCCGTGCCCTCTGCCTGACCAGTCAGTGACAGAGGAACCGGAAGATGGAGCGGGGACAGGTGAATATCTCAGGTGCCGGGCCTTGAGCGAGCGGTGACACCGGCACCTGTCCCCCATAGCGCGCTGGTGTCCCCACCTACTCAGGACACCGGCACCTGACCCGGGGCGACGAGAGGTAAGTATGTCATTTTTTTTTCTTTTGCAGCAGCAGCAACACCATAAGGGACCTATACTATGGAGCATATGGGGCATAATCTATGGAGCATATGGGGCATAATATTTGGAGCATATGGGGCATAATCTGTGAAGCATATGGGGCATAATCTGTGGAGCATATGGGGCATAATCTGTGGAGCATATGGGGCATAATCTATGGAGCATATGGGGCATAATCTGTGGAGCATATGGGCATAATCTGTGGAGCATATGGGGCATAATCTATGGAGCATATAGGGCATAATCTGTGGATCATATGGGGCATAATCTGTGGAGCATATGGGGCATAATCTATGGAGCATATGGGGCATAATCTATGGAGCATATGGGACCTATACTATGGAGCATAACCTATGGAGCATATGGGGCATAATCTATGGAGCATTTTATGAGGGCATAATCTATGGAGCATTTTATAGGGGCATAATCTATGGAGCATTTTATGGGGGCATAATCTATGGAGCACCATATGGGGGCATAATCTATGGAGCACCATATGGGGCCATTATTAACCTTTATGGAACTTTATATATTGGGAGTATTTTGTATGGAGCATCTTATGGGGCCCATTATTAACTGTATGGAGCATTATATGGGGCTCCTGATTCAATATGGATATTCAAAAACATTTAACCTACTGATGTCTCAATTAATTTTACTTTTATTGGTATCTATTTTTATTTTTGTAATTTACCAGTAGCTGCTTCATTTTCCACCATAGGCTTATATGCGAGTCAATAAGTTTTCCCAGTGTTTTGTGGCAAATTAGGGGGGTTGGCTTATAAACGGGTCGGTTTATACATGAGTATATACATAATTAAAAGCAAGAACATATTTATGGTGGTGGATAATCACCCAAAAAGTATGACATGTGGACCTGCTTTTACTTAAAAACAAATCTTTGAAAAGATTCATTTTATGTAAGGAATAGTTTAAACTCATAGTTTTAGGGTTGAATGGTTGATACGCAGCCTCACGAAAGTTTCAAAAAGAGATTTAAAAGTTAAACAGGTTTTGAATTGAGGGTGTTAAGGAGGATAATTGACCTAATCTGTGGGTAAATATAGACAAACTGGAGTGACTGCAAAAAGGATCCAGATTCTTCAGTGCAAACCATTTATATTCTGTCACAGAATCAAAAGACTGTTCAAAATCTAGGCTTAAGGCACTGCCACACTTAGCGATCGCACTAGCGATCACGACTTAACCTGGCGAGATCGCTAGTGCGATCGCTATGTGATCGCTAGTTAGATTCCAAACACATCTCATCAGCAATCTGTGATTCCAAACACATCTCATCAGCGATCTGTATACCGACCTCTGCGGTCGTTGGGAAAACCTAGTCCCACCTGCGACGCTGGTAAAGTCGTTCATAAAGGGTATCACACTGAGCGATTCAGACTCACCAGCAGGACACCAACGACCAAAAAACGGCTCAGAACGTTCATAAGCGATCAAAGACATCTCAGCAGGGGCCACATTGCTGCTACATGTCACACACAGCTAAGTCGCTAACGAGATCGCTACTGCATCATAAATGGTGACGCAGAAGCGATCTCGCTAGCGATCTCACTTAGTATGGCATACCCTTTAGTGTCATGTACACACTTCCCAGCTTCAGACATGGGAACTGCAAGGGTTAATAAATCTCCTTTTACTCAACTATCTACTACACCTCTATAATAGACTGCAAGGTGAGCATAAATCATACCCAACACAGTCAACACACCTCAGATACACAGTAAGCTGCAAACACTCATCAATCACATGGGGTGATGAATCCACAAAATATATATTACTCTCCCATAGTCTAAAGATCACACACTGAAAGGATTCTTTAGAGCATACAAGGGCAAACTTATTAAAGTTTTTAGCTTTAATATAAAAAATACTGTGCTTACAGCAAAAGGTATAAAAAGATAAAAAGTAAAGTGACACATAAATAAGCAAAACAGTTATAAAATAAAAGTATAGAAATAACAGAAATATATAAACTTTTTCACCTACAGTTATTCTTCTGTTTATTGAGGATAGTTGAAAGGGTTTATGCATCACATCCAGCTCAGGCTGACCCCCACATGTGAACACCTTTCCATTGTGTGGCGCATCTTTTATAAGCCTGGCCCTGAGTAGAGATGCGAGAACCTGAGCAGTAAAGTTCAGGGTCCGTACCGAACACCTACTGTTTGGGCACGGACCCCAAGCACGGATTTCAATAGGAAGTCCATGTTACTGTTTGGGTTCAACACCCCAAACACCGGGTGTTTCTCACGCTGTCATCTGCATGACAGTGTGAGGAACACCAGTGGCTCTGATCAGCAGTAAGGTCATTACCACCAGTCAGAGCGCTGTGGTTCCCACGTGTCACATCGATATTCCCATTGGTTCTTAGTTCCTGTAATAATAATAATACATAGATGTTGTGTTATGTTTCGGTAACTGAGGAGTGCAGGTAAAAAAGGCAATACACCAGAGCAGTTGGAATCTATGAGATTGCAGTACTCTGACTAACCACCACAACTAGAGGCAGCCGTGGAGCGTTCCTACGTTGGTCCTAGACGCCTCGTCACAGCCTGAGAAACTAACTACACCTAAAGATAGAAATAGGAAAGCTATCTGCCCGGAGCAGATCCCCAAAGAACATAGAAAGCCCCCAAACATGTAATGGCTGTTAGACAAGAAGAAATACTGACACAGACAGAAAATAGTATGAGCAAACGTTGGGGCCCAAACTAACTAAATAGAAAAGGATAGGAAGGGCACTTTGTAAGGTTCTTTGTCTCTTTTGACATGTTCCTTGAAACTCAGTTTTCCGTCGGCCATTTTGCTTTCTGTCTTTCTGCAGCTCTTGCCCTCAGTTAATATGGAGTTTCCAGTTTTCATGTTCCCGCCCTGATTCTCTCCCTCTTGCTTCTTAAGCAGCCTCAGCTGAACAATCAGTGCTCCTGAATCAAGCCTCAGTCAGCCTGTGACCTGACTCCTGGAAACCTAGGATTTTGGACTCCAGCTATTTCCTACTGAGGAACTTTGGAACACTTTTGGACTTTGGAAACCTGCTGTCTGGTGAATCCATGTTTGCAGAGGAATTACGGTACAGAGAAGAGATCCTGAACCTGCTTGGAGAGTTATTGTAGAGCTTGAAGTTACTCTGGCCTGCTGTGTTCTCCTGCCTCTGTTCCTGCAAACTGTGTGACCTTTTCTGCATGCTTGTATGAAGTAATACAAGTCATTTCATATCAACCTATGTCTCATGTGTTTTCCTCGCACCCAAGCACAAGACGCTATAGGAACTGTACACTATACATGACAAGATTCAGGAGCCAATGTTTAGTGTCTGCTGGGTCTGGGAAAGCCGTGTCTGCTGTGACTGTGGATATCAGATGTCCGTTTAATACCTTCTGTGATGACAGTGGTTGTGACTTCTCACAACCATTCCAGGTGAGCGCATTCCCTTAAATGTTACTCTGGAGTGTTACCACAGGTAAACACTATTGTTTTTTTTTTTTTCTTTCCTCTTCTCCTTCCAGCACTTCTGCCTTAAAAGATCTGGAAGATGGAGGCCCGCAGAAAGGAGCTTTGCGGAGTGACTGATACAATCCTTGCAGATATACAGACTATAAAGACCCGTTTTGCAAGCCTACAGGACCTCACTAATCATAATTTGCAAGTGTTTGGACAAACTACTCAGGAATTACGAGCCAGGATTGAGGCTCTAGAGGAACGAGTCCAGGCTCCTGCCATAACCCCGACTTATGGGATCCCCAAGTTACCTCCTTTTCGTTTTGGCGGTGAACGTGAGAAATTCAGGGGATTTATTAACCAATGCAATCTATTTTTCTCTGCACATGCTTCAAAATTTCCCACTGAACGATCCAAAGTGCTTACTATAATCATGTTGCTTACCAATAAGGCTTTGATGTGGGCAAACCCTCTGATTGAGACTGAGGATGATTGTTTGAATCACCTTGATGCTTTTATTTCAGCCATGGGGCAGGTGTTTGATGACCCCAATCGAGGTGCAACAGCTGAAGCAGCCATGTTAACTTTGCGCCAAGGTAAGCGTTCAGTAGCCGAATATGCCTTGGATTTCAGGAGATGGGCTCTTGATACCACTTGGGACACTTCCGCCAAAAAATCTATTTTTCGGAAAGGGTTGTCTCCACTGATTAAGGATGAACTTGCTCGTGCCGACCCTCCCACTGCGTTAGGTGACTTTATTAACTATTGTATCCGTATTGATGCTCGTCTGACTGAACGCAGACAAGAGAGATGGTTCGAAAATAATCGCACTAACCTTTTCCTACTTCCCTCCTCAGCTAAGGAACCTTTGAGTAGGATCACAAGGGAACCAGAACCTGAACCCATGCAGGTGGACTCTTTACAAAGACGGGTTAGTGATGCACGCAAAGAACATCGTATAAAGGAAAATCTATGTTTTTACTGTGGTAAGTCAGGGCACTTCATTATAAACTGCCCCAGCCGTTCTCGTAAGACTACTGCAGCAGTCATTCACTGTGAGTGTTGCGAGAGGAGCTCTGTCATGTCCGAGCCTCAGACTCCAGAGAGATCTGCTGCAAGAGATCTTGATTTTTCGGACTTAAACTCTGTTAGTTCTGGGGACAATGACGCTATAAACGCTGCAATTTTTCAAGTTTCCTCAGCGGTGTCCCAGCTGAGTTGTAAAAGAAATAATTCTCATTGCTTCCTTTCCATCAAACTCTGGGTGGACTCAGTCTGGGTGTCTAGCTCTGCTATGATCGACTCAGGAGCAAGTGGAAATTTTATGGATATCTCTTTTGCTCTGAAACAGGGGATACGTTCAGTGAAGAAGGCTACTCCAGTACAGATGGAGACTGTGGATGGCTCCCTGCTGACCTCTGGACCAGTGGATCAGGAAACAGAGCCTTTGAGGGTCCTTATGGGTAAAGATCATCAGGAGAAAATGTCTTTTATGCTTATCTCTTCTCCCCACTTTCCCATTATTCTAGGGCTACCATGGCTGCAGGCGCAGAATCCTACGATTAACTGGGAAACCAAGGAATTACACTTTCCGGAGAAACAGATGAGTCAAGGAGTTTCAGCTTGCTCTGTTCCTAAAGGAACCATGTCAGTCCCTGAACTACCAGCTGTATACCAGGACTATGTGGATTTATGTGACAAGAAGAACACTGATCAGCTTCCTCCTCACCGTCCATATGATTGTCCAATCGAATTATTGCCTGGAGCCGAGATACCTTTTGGTAAGATCTACCCCCTAGCGGGGCCCGAGCTAAAAGCTTTGAAGGACTACATAGATGAAAATCTAGCCAAAGGCTTCATACGCCCCTCTTCATCTCCCGCAGGTGCACCCATCTTCTTTGTGAAGAAGAAAGATGGATCTCTGAGACCCTGCATAGACTATAGGGAACTCAATAAGGTTACTATTAGAAACCGTTATCCATTGCCTTTAATCCCGGAGTTGTTGGAGAGAGTGCGGCACGCCAAAATTTTCTCTAAACTGGATCTCCGTGGGGCCTATAACTTGGTCCGTATTAGACCTGGGGATGAATGGAAGACTGCATTCAGGTCACGCTATGGACACTTCGAATATCTAGTTATGCCTTTTGGTCTGAGTACCGCCCCAGCCACTTTCCAACACTTGGTGAATGACATCTTCAGGGATCTCCTAGATACATCTGTGGTGATTTATCTGGATGATATGCTAATTTTTTCTAACTCCACAGAGGAACATCATGGACATGTGAGAATGGTCTTAGAACGCCTAAGACAAAACCATCTCTACATCAAACTTGAAAAGTGTGAATTCCATAGGACCGAAATTCAATTTCTGGGGTATGTACTATCTACGCAAGGGATTAGTATGGATGGAAGCAAGACCCAAGCCATCAAGGATTGGCCAATTCCTAGAAATGTGAAGGAGGTGCAGCGCTTCATCGGGTTTGCCAACTTCTATAGACGTTTCATTAGGAATTTCTCTGAGGTAGTGTCACCTATCACCCAACTTACCCGGAAACAGTCTAGGTTCTCCTGGACCCCGCAAGCTCAGGAAGCATTTTCCTGTTTAAAGAATAAATTTACCACCGCACCTATCTTAGTACATCCCAACCCCGAGCTTGCCTTCATAATAGAGGTGGATGCTTCAGACTGTGCCGTTGGAGCTATACTCTCTCAGAGAACAGGTGAGAAGAATGTCTTGCATCCCTGTGCCTTCTTTTCCCAGCAGTTGTCTTCGGCTGAGAGGAACTACGATGTGGGCAATAGAGAATTGTTGGCCATTATTGCCGCCTTCAAGGAATGGAGACACCTTCTTCAGGGAGCTGCACAGCAAATAGTCGTCCTGACAGACCATCGTAACCTTGAATTTATCAGGTCGGCTAAGTGCCTGACTCCTCGCCAGGCTCGCTGGAATCTTTTCCTAAACCAATTTAATTTTGTAATTTCTTATAGACCAGGATCGCGCAATGGAAAGGCTGATGCACTCTCTAGGATTCATTCAGCAGAGACACGTCCACTTACTCCTCCTAAGACTATTCTTCCTGACTCTAGATTCCTGGGAGTGATTCATAATCAAGACCTACTTAAGGACATCAAGGAAGCATACCATGCGGATTCTTTGTTGGCTCAACCCCCAAGGGACGTAAGTCTTGTCTTTAAGAATGGTGTGTGGATTCAGGGACAACGTCTGTATATACCTGAAACAGTCAGATTGAGAGTATTGCAACTCATCCACGATTCCAAGATAGCCGGGCATAGGGGAATTCTAAAGACACAAGAATTTCTTTCTCGTTTCTTTTGGTGGCCCACTTACAGGAAAGATGTTTTAAACTATGTCACTTCATGTGAAGTCTGTGCAAGATGCAAAACACCTCGCTCCTCACCAACTGGTCTGTTACAACCTCTTCCCACCCCGTCCCGCCCATGGGGATCCATTTCTATGGACTTCATTGTGGAGTTACCAACCTCTCAAGGGAAGAACACCATTCTAGTGGTGGTTGATCGTCTAACAAAGGCAGCTCATTTTATCCCTTGTGTCGGCTTACCCACTGCAAAACAGACATCAGACTTGATGATTAAGAATGTGTTTCGCTTACATGGAGTACCGGATGAGGTCATTTCGGATCGAGGGGTGCAATTCACTTCAAGGTTTTGGCAAAATTTCTGTGCCGCATTGGACATTAAAGTAAACCTTTCTTCTGCTTTTCATCCCCAGACTAATGGACAGACAGAACGAACCAATCAGACCCTGGAGCAGTATCTCCGCTGCTTTATCTGCCACCTACAAGATGATTGGGTGGATCTACTTCCACTGGCTGAGTTCTCTTATAATAACTCTCAGAGCGCCTCCACTAAGCAGTCTCCTTTTTACTCCAATCTAGGTTATCATCCTAACATTCTTCCTCGATTTCCCATAGATACGCCCTTGCCGGCAGTGGCTGAAAGAATCACTTCTTTACAAAAGAATATGGATCTTCTAAAGGAAAATCTAGAATTGGCTCAGGAAAGGTACAAGAAAGCAGCAGATAAATTTCGTAAACCTGCACCAGCTTTCAAGGTAGGAGATTTGGTCTGGCTGTCAACCAGAAATCTTAAAATAAAGATTCCATCGTCTAAATTGGGACATAAGTACATTGGACCTTATAAGATCAGTAAGATTATAAGTGCTGTTGCTTGTCGTCTTCAACTGCCCAGAACTATGAGAATCCACCCTGTCTTTGATGTATCCCTACTAAAGGCTGCAACACCCAATACGTTTCCTGGACGCTCTTCTCCTTGCCCTGACCCAGTGCTGGTCGATGGTCAGGAAGAATTTATGGTGGAAAGGATTCTAGATTCCAGGTTGTACAGAAATCAGTTGCAATATTTGATTAAATGGCAGGGCTACCCAGTGGAGGACAACTCATGGGAACCAGTCAATAATGTAAATGCTCCTCGCCTGCTCCGCCAGTTTCATCAGAGGTACCCTGACAAGCCTGGTCTGAGGTCAACCGGAGGTTGTCCTTAAGGGGGGAGTAATGTAATGTTCTTTGTCTCTTTTGACATGTTCCTTGAAACTCAGTTTTCGGTCGGCCATTTTGCTTTCTGTCTTTCTGCAGCTCTTGCCCTCAGTTAATATGGAGTTTCCCGTTTTCATGTTCCCGCCCTGATTCTCTCCCTCTTGCTTCTTAAGCAGCCTCAGCTGAACAATCAGTGCTCCTGAATCAAGCCTCAGTCAGCCTGTGACCTGACTCCTGGAAACCTAGGATTTTGGACTCCAGCTATTTCCTACTGAGGAACTTTGGAACACTTTTGGACTTTGGAAACCTGCTGTCTGGTGAATCCATGTTTGCAGAGGAATTACGGTACAGAGAAGAGATCCTGAACCTGCTTGGAGAGTTATTGTAGAGCTTGAAGTTACTCTGGCCTGCTGTGTTCTCCTGCCTCTGTTCCTGCAAACTGTGTGACCTTTTCTGCATGCTTGTATGAAGTAATACAAGTCATTTCATATCAACCTATGTCTCATGTGTTTTCCTCGCACCCAAGCACAAGACGCTATAGGAACTGTACACTATACATGACACACTTACTGCAATCCCAAAAAAACCCTGCAAAGCACCAGCTCTACTAATTTCAAAAACACCTGAGATCACACGACCTCTACCACATAAATTAGTTCTCTGGTGTAACAAAATCAAAACAGCAGCCACTGAAGAAACTGGAAAAAGCAAAAGTACAAACATCAGTGGCTGAACTAAACTGAGAGGGCAAAAGCCCCCGGAGGGGACCCTGAAGGCCCCCACAGAAGTGCAGGACAAAATGCAAAAATAAAGCACAAAAACAAAAAGAAGAAAATGTCTTATCTGTTAGCAGGAGATGCAGACACGACACAGCAGGCTACAAGGGAAACAGGAATCATGGAGTGAGACCAGAACAATTGATCACCGGCAACCCTGATGGGAAGGCGACTCCCTTATATAAGACCAGTCAGTAACACCTGATTCCCACTCCTCACAATCTTCACTGGACAGTCCAGTACCGCTTGTAACCACCAGAGGGAGCCTCTGCTCAGAACTCATTTCAAGTCCATTCACAACAGATGTTGGTTGTTTAAGTAGTGTCAATCATGTTAGTAGGAGACTTAATCTATTGTTTTTTTACTGACGTTATAATTTCCCTTACACTTAGTAACATCATTACTGTTTGCTAAAGAAGGCAATATTACCTATACATTGTACACTATCAGGTGTTTAAAAAGAGCAAATTAAACACATTTGGCCTAGAATACTTAATGAAGATTTGAAAGGGGGATTAAATAAATAATTTATAATTGATACTTAGGTTTTGAGATATTTGCTTCTGGAAATTCCTGTAGAGGAGAGGGGGGAATTGCCTGAAAAGGTACAATTATTGAATTTTGAAATATGTATAGTTAGAAAAGGAGAGATATGCTCTCTTCCATTATAACGGAAGGAAGCAGGCTGAGCCAGGAGGTGCTAAATGTTTTAAAATTTATGCAACCTTTTCTTCTGTGATAGAATAGTTTGGTGAAGAGACAATGGTAATAAAGTCGGAATGAAAGAATAGTGATTGTCTTTCTATATTAATAAAAACAGCACAATAGATACATATGATTACAAATCATCTTAAAGTTTTATATATATAGTTCTACTGTAGAGTTAGAACCTACAGGAATATGGCCTTTACTTCTTTGACATAGAATCATAAAATGTTAGAGTTGGAATAGACCTCAAGATGTCCAACCCCTGCTCAAAGCAGGATTCACCAAACCATCTCAGACAAACGTCTGTCCATCCTCTGTTTGAAGACTTCCATTTGATAGGGAAAGTCCCTTGCACATCCAATTCAGGGGATATAATTTCTTGTACAATTCTTTGATCAAAAGTAAGATGGGATTTCATCATGAGGAACATTTGTTACATCTCTTGATTTTCCTTATGATCAAAACTGATGCATTGAAGGTTGTGGATCTCCTGGATGTGATATGTAAATTGACAGGAACTACAAAATCAAACTACATTGTGTTTCTTGGATTCTATACAGACACGGAGGACTGCATTAAAGATACAGTCGTAAAATTGTGGCAGATTTGAAATTAAGGTTGATTGCAAAATATCTTACACTGTTTTTTGAGGTATAATGAAAAGTCATATGCAAAGGGAGACATAGCATTTAAACATAAGAAGCAACTACCGTATATAATTGTGTATAAGCCGACCCGAGTATAAGGCGACCCCCTAAATTTGCCACAAAAACTAGGAAAACGTATTGACTCGAGTATAAGCCTAGGGTGGAAAATGAAGCAGCTACTGGTAAATTTCAAAAATAAAAATAGATACCAATAAAAGTAAAATTAATTGAGATATCAGTAGGTTAAATGTTTTTGAATATCCATATTGAATCAGGAGCCCCATATAATGCTCCATACAGTTCATTATGGCCCCATAAGATGCTCCATACAAAATACGCCCCATATAATGCTGCACAAAGGTTAAAAATGGCCCCATAAAATGCTCTATAGAATAATATGCCCCATAAGAAGCTCCATAGATTATGCCCCATAAGATGCTCCATAGATTATGCCCCCATAAGATGCTCCATAGATTATGCTCCCATAAGATGCTCCATAGATTATGCCCCCATAAGATGCTCCATATATTTTATGCCCCCATAAGATGCTCCATATATTTTATGCCCCCATAAGATGCTCCATAGATTATGCCCCATAAGATGCTCCATAGATTATGCCCCATAAGATGCTCCATAGATTATGCCCCATAAGATGCTCCATAGATTATGCCCCATAAGATGTTCTATAGAATATGCCCCCATAAGATGTTCCATAGATTATGCCCCATAAGATGATCCATAGATTATGCTCCCAAAAGATGCTCCATAGATTATGCCCCCATAAGATGCTCCATAGATTATGCCCCATAAAATGTTGCATAGTTTATGCCCCCATAAAATGCTCCATAGATTATGCCCCCATAAAATACTCCATAGAATAGGGCCCCACATGCTGCTGCAAATAAATAAAAAGACATACTCACCTCTAGTTGCTGGGGGCCAGGTGCCAGTGTCCTGAGCAGGCGGGGACACCAGTGCGCTATGGGGGACAGGTGCCGGTATCACCGCTGGCTCAGGGCCCCGGCACCTGAGATATTCACCTGTCCCCAGTCCACCGCTGAGCGCCGCTCCGTCTTCCAGGTCCTCTGTCTGTGACTGTTCATGCAGAAGAAGCGGTGCGCACTAACTACGTCATCACGCCCTCTGACCTGAACGTCACAGCCACAGGACACAGAGGACAGAGCCGGGCACGGCGGTGGAACAGGGACAGGTGAATATCGCATGTACTTACCCCCTCCTGGAGCGTCTCTGCAGCCCCCCCCGCTTCTCACGCGGTCTCCGGCAGCTATTCCTTCCTTCAGCGGTCATGTGGTTCCGCTCATTAAAGTCATGAATATGTGCATATTCATGACTTTAATGAGGGGTACCATGTGACCACTGAAGGAAGGAGCCTGAGACAGTGGGAGAAGCAGGGGGGCTGCAGAGATGCGCCTGGGGGGTGAGCCTGATCTGAAACCCCCACTCCCCTCCCCCGCCGACCCCCTGGCATATATGAGTCACGTATAAGCCAAGAGGGGGACTTTCAGCCTTAAAAAATGGGCTGAAAATCTCAGCTTATACGCGAGTATATACAGTAAATCTTTAATTTAGTATGCTAACTGATATTTCAGTAAACACTTCTAGATTTCGAATGTTAGTTATTATACATTTTTTTTTAAATTGTAGAAATTAAGCAAAAAATTATGACAAAATGTATCGACATAAAGAATTAATTATGAAAATCAAAAAATGAACTGAATGTAACTGAATTTTAGTAAATCAAATTTCCATAAATAAATTGCAAATTATGTGGCTGAATTAAAAATTTGCTGGGTAATATGAAACATAAAATATTTTTTGCATTTGTAAAGTTTAATGATGCTGAACATACATTGTACATAGAAACAACTTCAAATTAAAAGCTATAAATCAAGTGGAAATGAAAGCTGAAGAATGTCTTGCTAGCAATGCCAAATGAAATCTCCAAAAGCATTGCAAGATTTTTTTTTTAAATTTAAGAAACAAACCTGTTAATAGTTATCATAAATTAATTAATTAGGAAATTTAATTTCTACTAAAACTCAAAATCTTAAATGCATTCATTCACTAATTACCATATGTGAAATTGAGCACAAAGTCAATATATTCTCTATATTATATGCCTAACTCATAAAATTGTGTAATAATCTTATGGCAAAATTAATAAATATATTTGTAGTGAAAACTCTGGACTCCAGTCATATTTTTTAATGCCATGTCTATGGAATATTTGTATTACACGCTACAGTCAGATGTTACTGCTTACATAACAAACATAAGTGCTGTTACATCAGATTCAGCTCATGGGTTGAGATCAACACAGTCAAAAATCGCTTTTCATTAAATCCATGTACCAACCACTAATTAATAGACATGCATGCCCACTTGTGTACTCTCATTTCTGGCCCCACTTGTTCTCTCATTCTTGGCCCCCATGTGCCCTCTCATTCCTGGTCAACTTGTGTCCTCTCATTCAAGAACTCTCGTGTCCTCTCATTCCTTAACCCCTTGTATCCTCTCAATTCTTGCCCCTTTGTGTCCTCTCATTTCCGGCCCATTGTGTCCTCTCATTCCTGGCCCCCTTGTATCCTCTCATTCCTTGCCTCCTTGTGTCCTCTCACTCCTGGTTTCCTTGTGTTCTCTCATTCCTTGCCCACTTGTATCCAGTCATTCCTGGCCCCCTTGTGTCCTCTCATTCCTTCATTCCTGGCCGCTTGTATCATTTCATTCCTGGTCCTCTTGTGTTCTCTCATTTCTGGCCCCTAGTGTCCTTTCATTCCTGACTATTGATGAGTGAACCCGAACAGTAAAGTTCGGCTTCCGTATCAAACACCTACTGTTAAGTTACGTACACCAAACACAGACTACACCAGGAAGTCCGTGTTACAGCTTGGCTTCAGTCCCCCAAACACTGGGTATTTGTCACACCTTTGTATTGTCTAGTAACATCAAGTTCACAGATTAGTAATGGAGAAGCATCTATAAAACACCTATCCATTTCTACAGTTATATTGTAAATAAAGAAACAGCAAGAATAAAGTCTTTATTTGAAATAAAAAAACACACTTTTCCTTTTTTATTTAAAAATAACAAACACAGTTATACTCACCTAACGCCCATTCCATTGAATCCCTTGTCTCCTGTAATAAAACAAAAATAAAAAAAACAATATCCCTCACCTGTTCATCGTTCTGTCCTATGCCATAATCCACGTCTGGGGATAACTAGTTTTCAACCTTGACGGAGCCAAGATGTGACCGTCCAGGATGAGAACCACTGATGAGTGAACTGCTGCGAGTGCAGCATCAGTGAACATCGGTGATCTCATCGAAGTTAGCCCAGGTCACTGAGGCTGCTTTACCAGCCAGGCTGAACTGCGCTGACCTCGGCACAGTGAGAAATTGTCTCACGGTGCAGATGCAAGTTCACCGCAGTTCAAATACACCACAGTGAAATTCTCCCTGTGAACTGAGGTGAACTCACCTCTACACCGTGAGACTTTTTTGCTCTGTGTTAGCGGTGATTACCCCACTTGCCACCGCTACAGGGCAAGTGGGAAGAGTCAGTCAAAGCGCCAAAATTAGTGCATCTAATAGATGTGCCTTGTCTGGGGGGCTGTGGGCTGCTATTTTTTGACTGGGGGGCAATATCCATGGCTCCTTCACCAGCCTGAGAATTCCAGACCCCGCTGTCTGTTTTAGCAAGACTGGTTGTCAAAAAAGGGGGACCCTATGATTTTTTTTTTACATTATTTATTTAAATAATTAAAAAAAAAGGGTGGGAACCCCTCTATTCTTGATAACCAGCCTAGCAAACGCTTACAGCTGAGAGTTGCAGCCCACAGCTGTGAGTTTTGCCTGACTTGTTATAAAAAATACAGTAGAACCCATGCTTTTTTAAAAATTATTTATTTAGAGTGCAAGCGCTGGCAGATGAATGCTCCCATTTGCCGCTCCTGCTCTCACTATTATTAGCTGCAGCATGGGTCGGCTGATGGGAGCAGTTGTCCCAGCAACTGACACCAGTGATCAGAGGTAAACTTTATACCGCTAATCACAACTGGGGCTCACGCTGTTATTTAACAGCTTGAGAACTGCAGTTGTCTGACCGGCGATAATGATTTTACCGCTTTTCAGAAAGGGTGTTTGCTGTGTTGTCATGCACAGTACAGCGTGCAAACACTGGATGTTCGGACCCCCATTGAATGGGGTCCGGGCTCGGTTGCGTTCGGGTACTGTTCTGCTACCCCAACCCAACTGTTCAGCCGAACCCATTGGACCGAGCATCGAGGAGTCCGCTAATCTCTATTATTGACCCCTTGAGTTCTCTCATTCCTGGCCTCTTGCATCCTCTAATTCCTGGCCTCTTGTGTCCTCTCATTCCTGGTCCCTTGTATCTTCTCAATCCTAGCACCTTGTGTCCTCTCATTCCGGGCCCCTTGTGTCTTCTCATCCTTGGTCCCATGTGCTCTTCCGTCCTGTCCACATATTGTGGATTTCAGTGCAAAAAAGTAAAAAAAGTTTCTTTTACTTGGCCACGGTCCAGCAGCATCCTCTTCCTCATTCATTTGAGGTGTGGGAGCTCCTGCGAATTGCAGTAACAGCATACGTCGGTGACATACGTGACATCAGCTGCCGGCTTCTGATTGGCTGGCGGCTGTTAACTATTGCTATACAGAAATCTGGTGACTTCCTGCATGTTAATGGATTTCAACTGAATGTGCATCCGAGAACGCACGTTCAGTTACTAAATCGGCCGAATCCTGCCCCTGGGGCTCGGTGAGCAGAAACAAAAATATGGGGGGCCATTCCGGCCCTCCCTCATTGCTTTTGCTTTCTGGGTCCCATGCATTATAATGTAAGAGCACTAATTCCCTGATAGCGGCCCTGATTGCTACCAAGCCAACAAACATTTATCCAACACTGCTGAGCGTTTATGGCAATACACAAACTTGATGCTACTGCAGATCTCAAGTTTGTTGTGCTTGTAGAGTGATATTCAAAGACTAATTCTGAAATTTCTTGGAATTGTCCAACTATAAATAGTGTGAAAAATATCAACAAAAGAGAATGCCAACAACTGGCTACAAAAAATATTTGTCGTTTGCAAATTTTGCCAAAATGTAATTCTAAGCATCAATTAGGATCTCTATAATTGTCAGTATATTGGCAGACTTATCAATTAATTAAGATATTAATTTTGTACCCCTTGACTATTTTTTTGCTCAAAATATTGCTGTGTTAAAATAAACAAAAATTACCTGTCACAAAGCTTGAAAGCTTGACTGCAATGTAACAGAGTGGGCACTGAAAGTCATATATATACACCCACTCCAGGTGCCCAACTCTACTGATAACTGACAATAAGCACTAGCAGAGATTAAAAGTGGAATTATCAGACTGTTCCTTGACAATGTATGCAGTTTTCAGAAACAATAAATCAAGGGAAATGTGAAAATGTATCTTCATATTGACATATAATTTTGTTACAAGCTGACTCTCTCCAAATAAACAACAAAGGATAAACTCATATCTTATACATGGCCTTCCCGAGATAGATACATTTTACGTACTGTTGTATGTTGTCTGCATGTCTAAATGAATTAAGATTACGGTACTTATTTTGTGCCCTACCTGCCATCAATAAGGCCAAATAGCACACAAGAAATTTGGGAATTGGTTTGAGGAAAATTCAATTTTTCGCAAATTTTACAAGAAACTTGGATTCTCTTGAATTTAATTTTTTGGGGATTTGTTTAATTAAAATTCAGAAAAATGCCAGCTGACTGGCTACTATTTTGCTGATTTATAGAGAGCTGGTAGTTAGCTTGAATAGGAATGTAATTTGCATTTATTTGATTCAAACTGAATGTTCCTTATTAAGATAGATTTGTGATCTTTTCAGACTTCAGAGCATAATAAATGTATGGTAAATGATAAAAAATAAAAACATAATACTCATCTCGCATCTCACATGTCCGGCTACTGCAGCACCCCATCTGTATCTTCACACATCTCCCTCTGGTCTCTTATTTATTACCGCACCACATGCAATGTCCTCTTCCTCCATCTTCTTTGATGTTACATTGCCTGCTGACGCTGTGCAACAACATCTCAGGTGAAACACGTTGTGACTTTGTGACATTAAAGATCTACTCAGCACCTCAAGCCTCAGCACAAAGTGAAGGTAAAAGAAGAGAAAGTTGCATATGGTACAAAAGTAAAAATGTAGCGTAGAGAGCGATGCCGAGGATTGTCAACAGGGCTGCGGCAGTGGGACTGGGAGCAGCAAAGATAAATGAATGTATTTTTTTCACCCAATATTAACTTTTCTGTTTGGTCTTTAGTGAATTGCATGCAAATTGAATTTCCTGGACAAAATCAAGCTAACTGCCAAATTAAAATTTTGGCAGATTCGTTCATCATTGTAAGGTCACGTTTGCAAGTTTATTATTTGGTCAGTATTTTAGATCAGTATTTGTAAGCCAAAACCAGGAATGGGTGATAAATACAGAAGTGGTGACATGTTTCCATTATACTTTTCCTCTGATTGTTCCACTCATGATTTCGGTTTACAAATACTGATGTAAACTACTGAATGTGTGAACGTGGCCTAACATGCAATATGGAAATTAGGTGTTTGATACACTGCCGATTTTGCAAGTTTTTGCACCTACAAAAAATGGAGAGGTCTGTAATTTTTATCATACACTAAAGAGATTGGAGTAAACCATAATCAGCTAAAGGAATTGTTGCAAAAGAAAAAAATGTATTTATTGATACAGAACACATATATCTAAAACCATTAGAAAAAGGTAAAAAAGGTTGAAGAGCAAGATAATGTGGATCAGCAAGGCAAACCAAGGAAAGTACAAAAAATGCATTCACAAAAAATTCGGGATTCGATATAAACAAGTAGTTATATAGAGTGAGTCATATAAATGAAGTAAGCTATTTGCAAAAGAGTACCCCTTAAGTCACATAATGTGACAAAGTAAGCCCTAGTATGAGAAGGGAGTACTAATATATAAACAAGGAAGGACTGTTGGTTACCCCAAATACTTGGATGGTCCCCTGAAATCACAATATTGCATGATAAAAGCAGAGGAGTGCCCATATAGTAAGGGCTTATAGCAAGAAAACAGAGACCATAAGTGATAAACAGTAAAGTGCATGTGCCTTAATTGGGGATGGTTATTCAGCTCTTAACATTGACTATTCATGTCAAGTGTCTCTAAAGAAGAGCAAAAGAAAGTGCGAAAAGAGAATACCCATGAGGAGGAAGGAGGAGAAATGAAAGGCTCACCTGGCATCGATAGCCTCGATGCGAGTTTCGCTGTTGCTTTGACGAGGTCTGTAATTTTTATTGTAAGTACATTTCAAGTGTAAGAGACAGAATCTTAAAATTCCAGAAAATCACATTGAATGATTTTTACATAATTAATTTGTATTTTATTGCATGACATAAGTATTTGATACAACAGAAAAACAGAACGTAATATTTGGTACAGAGGTCTTTGCTTGGAATTACAGAGGTCAGACGTTTCCTGTAGTTCTTGACCAAGTTTGCACACACTGCAGCAGGGATATTGACCCACTCTTTAATGCATATCTTCTCAAGATCTTTCAGGTTTCGGGACTGTCACTGGACAATATTGAGTTTCAGCTCCGTCTAAAGATTTTCTATTGGGTTCAATAAACTATCTAGACCACTCAAGGACCATGAAATCCTTCTTACGGAGTCACTCCTTAATTGCCCTGGCTGTGTGGTTTGGGTAATTGGCATGCTGGAAGACTCAGCCACGACCCATCTTCAGTGCTTTTACTTAAGGAAGGAGGTTGTTGAAAAAATCTCGCAATGACCCCACCCATTCTCTGCAGTAATCCTGTTCCTTTTGCAGAAAAGCACCTCCAAAGTATGTTTCCCACACTATGCTTGACAATTGAAACGATGTTCTTGGGGTTGCATTCATTCTTCTTTTTCCTCCAAACATGGCGAGTGGAGTTGATACAAAAAAGTTCTATTTTGGTCTCATCTGACCACATGACCTTCTTCCTTGCCTCTTGTGGATCATCCAGATGGTCATTGGTGAACATTAAATGGGCCTTGACATGTGCTAACGTGAGCAGATGGACCTTGTATGCCCTGCAGGATTTTAATACATAACGGCCTCGTATGTTACTAATGGTAATGTTTAAGACTGTGGTCTCAACTCTCTTCAGGTCATTGACCAGGTCCTCCTGCGTAGTTCTGGGCTGATTCCTGACCTTTCCCAGTATCATCCTTACCTCACGATTTGAGCTCTTGCATGGAGCCACAGACCAAGGAAGCTTGACAGTCATCTTGTATTTCTTCTAACTTCTAATAATTGTGTCAACAGTTTTTGCCTTCTCACTAACCTGCTTGCCTATTGTCCTGTGGAATATCCCAGCCTTGTGCAGATCTACAATTTTGTCCCTGGTTGAGTGTGTGGAGAGGTGTCTTTTATACCGGTATCAAGTTCAAACTGGTGCAATTAATACAGGTAATGAGTGCAGAGCAGGAGGGCTTCTTAAAGAAAAACTAACAGGTCTGTGAGAACCAGAATTCTTGCTGGTTGGTATGTGATAAAATACTTATTTCAAGCAATAAAATGCAATTTAATTATTTAAAAATCATATCATGCGATTATCTGTTTTTTATTTTTAGATTCTGTCTCTCAGAGTTGAAGTGTACTTACAATAAAAATTACAGACCTCTCCATTCTTGTAGGTGGGAAAACATGTAAAATCGGCAGTGTTTTGAATACATATTTTCCCCATGCACATATCTTTATAAATTTAAAAAAAGAAAAAAAAAATATATATGTATATATATATATATATAACAATCCAAAGAAAGGAACAGCACTCCGTTCAGATGGGTGAAAAAAGAGCTACTTTACTGAGCCCATTGATGCAATGTTTCAGTTCAAGGTGCGAACCTTTTTCACCCAAGCTTGAATAAGGTTCACACCTTGAAATGTTGTATCAATGGGCTCAATAAAGTAGCTCTTTTTTCACCCATCTGAACGGAGTGCTGTTCCTTTCTTTGGATTTTTATGTTGCAAGGTTTGGTATTTGCCTGATGGAACTTGTGCACCCGGACTTTTTTCTTTTTTCTTTTTTGTGCTGTTCTAATTCTTTTATATATATATATGTATTTGGCCAACTGTACAGTAACAAGACACACTCATGCAGCTTGCTTTTCAAAGTAATCGGTACACTGTTTTTCAGGCATTTAAGGTTGCGTGCACACGTTGAAGAAATGGTGCACTTGTTTTTATTATGCTTTTCCTCTGGCTTTTCCACTCCTGGTTTTGGCTTACAAATGATGAGGTAAAAAAGTCACCAAATACTCACTCTGTGAATGTGGCCTAACAGTAACACTGTGAAAAGCAGTTCTAAGGCCACATTCACACATTCAGTATTTGGTCAGTTATATCCATCAGTATGTGTAAGCCAAAATCAGGATTGAAACAATCAGAGGAAAATTATAATAGAAACAGTCACCACTTCTGTATTTATCACCCACTCCTGGTTTTGGCTTGGAAATACTGATGTAAAATACTGAATGTGTGATTTCGGCCTTAAAGCATGAAGCAAAAATCGCTTCAAAATAAAAAAAAATTACATAATGTCATGTCAATAGTTTATTTGAACATAGATAAAATTGTAGCTTCATAGATGGATATTTCATTTTTTCATAACTAATTTGCAAGAATGTTTCATTTGGTAGCAGCAGAAATTGGGATAAAACCAATGTCAAGACAATAAAATAGATTTCTCAAAAAATGGCACTAATGGGAATTATTTTGAGTGAAATAGTGCTTTTCTACTACATATGCTTCAGATTTGTGGCTAAAAAGCTTTTGTAAATAATTGAATCTCAGGCTTTGGGAATCAGGAAGTGGTTTGGAGATTATGTACAGAGGTCTGACCACAATAGCAAATCCAAGCAAAAGAACTTTAGCACAATTGAAAGTAAACGTATGTAAATACCATGTAGTCCTATTAAATACGTCAAGCTTAGGAAATAGTTATAACAGGTGGTTTGTGCAGCAGCAGCAACAACATACTAGTGTTAATTGCTTCTTTGAACTTTTTGAGATTTTTTTGTTATAATGTAAATCAGTTTTAACTTTTAGGAGTTTCTAAGAGTGCTTAAAATGCTTGGCTGCATGAAGTAGAGTAATGTCAAAGAGGCTGTACATGACTATTTTATTTTATTTTACTATGGGCCTAAAAACTAACAGGCAATTAGATGCTTTTAAAGGTAAACTACCTGTCTGTTCTTTCCTGTGCCTGTTGGCCACAATTCAGCTGCTCCATGTCAACAGAGCAGCTCTTCTTTTCCAGGGCTTCTCTGTTAACAGGGTGTGATTGCTGATGTCATGCTTATTGATGGCCGGCTTCCCATAGTTATGCAGCGAGGAGGTGGTTGTCAATCAGCAAGGCGTTGGCATTCACACCCCATCAACAGAGCAGAGTGGAAGAAAATCTGATGCTCTGCCAATGTAACATCAGTGGAATACACTAAATCACTGGCAGGAAGGGTCTGTAACTAGAGGTGAGCGAACCCGAACTGTAAAGTTCGGTGTTCGTATCAGACACATAGTCTCCGGTGCTGAACTCTGAACATGGACTTCTCCCTGAATTCCGTTTTAGTGTTCGGAGTTCGGATACTGAGGAGAGAGAGAGAGACAAAGTTCGGGTCCCCTTTGACTTCTGTGGTGTTCGGGTTCAAGTTTAGGTAGAGTTCTGGTACCCGATCTGAACTTTTTAAAAAAGTTCACTCGAACCCGAAGAACCTGAACATCCACGGGTCCACTCACCCCAATCTGTAACAACTCTGAGCTGGCTGAGATCGATGCCAGGCAGAACATGCGAGTAGTTAGCATCAGCCTGCCTCCTAGTTCTTAGGATCGTAATAAAAAAAATAATAGTACTGGATAACCTATTTTAAGCATCAGGTGCAAGTTTCTGGGTTTTGGCTTTGAATCCTCTATGCAAAAGTTTAAAAAATTACTTTTCAAAACTCTTGGTGAAAAAGGAGTACATTTGTTAAATAGCTATGTTTTCTCTGCATTTTGATTTTGTCATGCACTAACATTTTAGCTAGCCAAAAAGGGTGATTAAAATGGTGCGCAAATGGTTATTCTATATACACCAACTGGCATAATGGTGCATTGTGTGTGATACAAGCATAAAGGAATCCATGTGTTGCCATGTGGTGCTTTCACTAAATACTGAGGAAGAAAGAAAACTATTGCAATGCTGCAAGTATACTGGCACAGGCCAAAAACAAAACCAGATTAAAATTGGAGGTGCATAGAAGTATAGTATGTCGTCATTTTCTATGAGCATGAAATTCAGGATTAGTGTTCCACAGATACCAGATTCAGGTTTGTGCACATGGTTTTATTGTTCATTGTCTAATTTGTCATGCCTGCTTGTTCTTTTTCAGTGATTCTTTAAAAGTTTTTAAAAGTCACTTGAATGTTCATTATTTGGGAGGAAGATACTGGATTAATTAATTTGGAATAATTAAAATATCCAAAAGGGAAGGATTTTAGTCAAAATAATAAATTATAGTAGTAAATAAAGTAAAAATAAATGTTATGTGAATCATAGTAATTTCAATTTAACTCAAAAGATGTGTCTGACATCTATGTATGCAACTCTTATATGTTTTTAAATGCAAAGCCAGTGTCAGTAACTTGAAATTGAGCTTAGGGAAGAAATAGTTGGTGGTAATCCATATTTTATATTGCTGAAAATTTCCTGAAATCCACTGGTCATGTCAGATTCAAGAAACTTAATTCATTTTGTGCAAATCACTCAAAAACGGTCATCACCATTTTGCACATTGAAGTGGATTGTATCTGTCACAAACTGTTGCATGGGCTTCCTTCTGTCTTTCTGTCTTATTTTACTGGCACCTGCAGGGGCTTCTCACAAAATTAGAATATCATCAAAAAGTAAATTTATTTCAGTTCTTCAATACAAAAAGTGAAACTCATATATTATATAGAGTCATTACAGACAGAATGATCTATTTCATGTGTTTATTTCTGTTAATGTTGATGATTATGGCTTACAGCCAATGAAAACCCAAAAGTCATTATCTCAGTAAATTAGAATACTTTATAACACCAGATTGAAAAATTATTTTAAAATCTAAAATGTTGGCCTACTGAAATCTATGTTCAGTAAATGCACTCAATGCTTGGTCGGAGCTCCTTTTGCATCAATTACTGCATCAATGCAACGTCGCATGTAGGCGATCAGCCTGTGGCACTGCTGAAGTGTAATGGAAGCCCAGGTTGCTTTGATAGCAGCCTTCAGCTCCCCTGCATTGTTGGGTCTTGTGTCTCTCATCTTCCTCTTGACAATACCCCATAGATCAGGGCCGACTCCAGGTTTTTATGGGCCCCGGGCGAAAGAGTCTCAGTGGGCCCCCTTAACACAGACCACGATTCATGATGCACAGATACTGCAGACAAATATGGGTATAGTACAGTGCCAAACACTTATTTTCTTCCATTACATGACTGATACCTATTGTAAATTGTACAATAGCTCAAAAACCGCCAAATCCTTACAGCGCACAGTACAGACTGGACAGTACAGTCCTCCATACAATATTATGGGCATCTCATAGTCTCCCCCTCATCACCCATATAATACCCCATGCAGGATGTCACCCCCCCATCCCCCATATAATGCTCCATACAGAATACTGGACCCAATATAATGCTCCATACAGAATACTGGACCACATAAATTGCTCCATACAGGATACTGGTCCCCATATAATGCTCCATACAAAATATGGAGCTCTCCTCTAAACTGTGCTGCGTTCTGCACTGTTACGGCTCAGGAAAGGGCGCTGTGGAAAGACTTCCCATCATCATCATTGCCTGCCCATCATCATCATCATTGCCTCCCCATCATCACAGTCTCCCAATCATCATCATCATTGCCTCCCCATCATCATCATCATTGCCTCCCCATAATCATCATCATCGCCTCCCCATTATCATTGCCTCCCCATCATCATCATCATCATTGCCTCCCCATAATCATTGCCTCCCCATCATCCATATCATTTCCTCCCATCATCATTATTGTCTCCCATCATCATCATCATTGCCTCCCCATTAATATCATCATCATCATTGCCTCCCCATTATCATTGCCTCCCCATCATCATCATCATCATTGCCTCCCCATCATCATTGCCTCCCCATCATTATCATCATCATTGCCTCCCCATCATCATCATCATCATTGCCTCCTCACCACCATCACTGCCTCCCCCCACCACCATCACACATAAATCACCACACACAGACAGCACCGCAGCACTCTCTCACATACACACACACCTCTCATCTCACCTGTCTAGCGTCTGCGCCCTCTCTGCCACAGCCAGCCGCTGAATGATGATGTCATTCAGCGGCGCTGCTGTAAGAGAGGAAGCGTCAGCACAAGCGCCCCCTGGAGCCCGGAGCTGCGACAGCGGAGGCACGGGGAGAGGTAAGTACTGTGCCGGCTGCTGCCGGGGCCCTAAGCAAGCGGGGGGCCCAGTGGCGGCACTGGTGCTGCTAACGGGCACCGGGGTGCCCAATGGCGAGTGGGCCCCTGCCTGCTCAGGGCCCCGGCAATTGCCCGGGTATGCCGGGTGCTGACACCGGCCCTGCCATAGATTCTCTGTGGGGTTAAGGTCAGACGAGTTTGCTGGCCAATCAAGCACAGTGATACTGTTGTTTTCAAACCAGGAATTGGTACTTTTGGCAATGTGGACAGGTGCCATGTCCTGCTGGAGAATGAAATTTCCAACTCAAAAAAGCTTGTCGGCAGAGGAAGCATGAAGTGCTCTAAAATTTCCTGTTAGAACGCTGCTCTGACTTTGGTCTTGAGAAAACAAAGTGGACCTACACCAGCAGATGACATGGCTTCCCAAACCATCACTGATTGTGGAAACTTCACACTAGACCTCAAGCACCTTGGATTGTGTGCCTCTCCACTCATTCTCCAGACTCTGGGACCTTGATTTCCAAATGAAATGCAAAATTTACTTTCATCTGAAAACAATACCTTGGACCACTGAGCAACAGTCAAGTTCTTTTTCTCCTTGACCCAGGTAAGACGCTTCTGGCGCTGTCTATTGGTCATGAGTGGCTTGACACAAGGAATGTGACACTTGTAGCCCATGTCCTGTATATGTCTGTGCGTGGTGGCTCTTGAAGCAATGACTCCAGTAGCAGTCCACTCCTTGTGAATCTCCCCAAAATTTTTGAATGGCCTTTTTTCAGCAATCCTTTCAAGGCTGCGGTTATCCCAGTTGCTTGTGCACCTTTTTCTGCTACGCTTTTTCCTTCCACTCAACTCTCCATTAATATTCTTGGATACAGCACTCTGTGAACAGCCAGCTTCTTTAGCAATGACCTTTTGTGGCTTACCCTCCTTGTGGAGTGTGTCAATGACTGCTTTCTGGACATCTGTCAAGTCAGCAGTCTTCCCCATGATTGTGGAGCCTATTGAAACAGACTAAGGGACATTTTCAAATGCTTAGGAAGCCTTTGCTGGTGTTTTGGTTAATTATTTTAATTTACTGAGATAATGACTTTTGGGTTTTCATTGGCTGTAAACCATGATCATCAACATTAACAGAAATAAACACTTGAAATAGATCACTCTGTTTATAATGACTCTATATAATATATGAGTCACTTTTTGTATTGAAGAACTGAAATAAATTAACTTTTTGATGATATTCTAATTTTGTGAGAAACAAGTGTATATCCCATGCATAGTCATTTTCCAATTACTTTTACATTATATAAAGACTCTACCATTTTACATAATGATGAGGCGAACATGCAAGAATCACATGTCCATAAAATACATCAAGACTACCATAGATTCTTCTATACCTCAACTCTGCCCATCTCTTCCTGCTCATTTTCACCTTACTAGTGCCTATTTAACACATTAAAACAGGCTGCATAAACTACTAGGAAATCTCACACTGTTAGCCACATCATTTTATCACAATTAAATTTCCTAGATTCATGGCAAACGTATTCAATGCAAATCAAATTTTTGGGAAAAATTGATAGATGCTGGCTAATTTCAAACTGTTTGATCATCTAGATGCTTTTAACTTTTTTCTTTCATGCCATAAGGAAACTGAAGCTTGTATTGTTTAATCTGTGGTGCAATACACAGAATTACTTTTGCATTGCAGCATATTGCACTGTCAGAACTCTCCTATGTAAGCAGTAATGTGACAGAAATAACATCAGTAGTCTGAATTATATCATTTTCTAGCAATTGCATGTGGGTGTCAGTTTCCAACATAGCTTTCACCTACCATGTAAGGAGAAGACTTATCTCAAGATCTGACTTGAGCCGGACTCCAATTTTTTTTATTATCTGACTTGTATACTGTGCATTAAACATTATCAAGGTGTTAGAACTAGAGATGAGTTTTATCCCTTCCTGACCTATGACGCCTACGTAGGCGTCATGAAAACCTGTGCCTTCCCGACCTGTGATGCCTACGTAGGTGTCATGGTATAAATCGCGTTTCTGTGGGTCGGGAGATCGGAGTCACTGAAAGGTCACCCGACCCCCAGGTACAGGAGGCTTTGTGCTTCACCCCAGCCAATCAGAGCGATTATAATATTTCACCAAGGAAACGGTGAAATATTACAATCCAGCCATGGCTGATGGTGCAATATCATCGGCCATGGCTGGAGACAGTAATCTGACCCCCCACACCGACTTAGAGGGGCAATCTGCCCCCGCCACCGACTGTTGGTGGCGATTTGCCACCGCCATCAGCATTTGCTCCCACTCCTCTTCCTTCTGCTCCCCCGCCTTCCGATCCCCCCAGTACCTCTGGAGTCCCGGTGTCCCTCACGCCTGGACCATGGGTGCCGCCATCTTCCAAAATGGCGGGCGCATGCGTAGTGCGCCCACCGAATCTCCCGGCCGGCAGATTCATTCATCCATTGATGGTACATTTTGATCAATGTGTTAGACCAGCAGGGGTAAGGTCAGGATATGAAGTGCATAGTTGTGTGTCATCAGCATAAAGATGGTGCTGAAAGCCAAATTTGCTGATGGTTTGTCCAATTGGGGCTGTGTAGAGAGAGAAGAGAAGAGGGCCAAGGACTAAACCCTGAGGGACACCAATAGTGAGAGAAAGAAGAGTAGAAGTGGAGCCAGTGAATGATACACTGAAGGAGCGGTCAGAAAGATAGGATGAAAACCAGGAGAGAGCAATGTCCTTTAAGCCTATTGAATGGAGCATAGAGAGTAGGAGGTGGTTTTAAACCTTGTTGAATGCTGCAGAGAGGTCAAGAAGAATGAGCAGGGAGTGGTCACTGTTACGGTTTGCTGTCATTGGTCACTTTGATGAGTGTAGTTTCTGTAGAATGTAGGAGGCGATAGCCGGACTGTGATGGACCTAGAAGAGAGTAAGTGGAGAGGTAACAGGTAAGGCTAGAGCAGACCAGATTAAGGTAAAGAATTGCTCTAAAATATAGTGTGTTTGATGAGACATTAAATCACACTGTGCTAATGAATTCACATTGAAATGGTAACAAAATATTTTTTTGTTGAATGGACTCTAACTGTAACATTGCACAAATCCTGGTAGGTATTAATGAAAGCATGCAAATAACCACTTGAAGGATTAAATCAGTAAAGAATTTTGGACATAAAGTTGACATAAGTCAGAAATTAATTTTCAGAAAAATATATTTCTATAACTAGGTCTTTCTTGTTTCTGTAGTTACTAAAATTTGTATTTCATTTTATGCAATATTATAATTTTCAGTAATTTCAGTCTACTGTGTTCTCCATGGGCATCTTTTACATCTAATTACTGATTTTTATGTGTCCTAGATTTACTTGGATGATCTTGTTTTTTTTAATATGATCATCTCATTTTCTCATCATGCCCTGATTTAGTATAAGATACTCTTGTATTCCAGAGGAGTCAACTAGAGGTTGATTGCACTTTATTCAAGATACAAATAATTATTTTTTTTCTGTGACCTAATGAAGATTAAGGGACAAAAAAAAATTCACCAAATCTGAAAATAAATCTAGTCCATCCAGTACTTCTGAAAAAGAAAATGCAAATAGGATAATGTATGATTTTCATTTACAAATACAATAGTAACAGATTTTGTTATTGTATGCCTTAAAACAATGGCCACAAACTTTTATCATCCCGAGAGCCAAATTTATCGTAGAATCATAGAATCATAGAATCATAGAATGGTAGAGTTGGTAGGGACTTCCTGGGTCATCTGGTCCAACCCCCTGCTCAAAGCAGGATTCACTAAACAATCCCAGACAGATGTCTGTCCAGCCTCTGTTCGAAGACTTCCATTGAAGGAGAGCTCACCACCTCTCGTGGCAGCCTGTTCCACTCATTGATCACTCTAACTGTCAAAAAGTTTTTTCTAATATCTAATCTGTGTCTCCTCCCATTCAGTTTCATCCCATTGCTTCTAGTCTTTCCTTGTGCAAATGAGAATAAAGATAATCCTTCTACAATGTGACAGCCCTTGAGATATTTGTAGACAGCTATTAAGTCTCCTCTTTTAGTTCTAAGACAGGGTCATGAGCCACATCCAGTTCACCCACCCTCCTCCACCATAGTGTCACCAAGAGCCCCGGTTACCAGTGTAATGACAGCCAAAGTTTCCCCACAGAAAGCACCTTGTACCAACCTCCATTATAGGCAGTATACTTATATCTAGGGGTGACCTCTTCACCCCATTTGGAATTTTTGCATGATGCAGTCCCACATCCAGCTTCAACACACCTCTATCTAGAAGTAGCATTCTGTCTCCAGCTTCTCATGTTTATCCCTGACCACTCCCTGACACTTCTCTTCACATCTGGTTGCTATACCTTTTTCTAATGTGCCAAGTTGATAGGAAGCTGGGAGATATCATGCTCCCGAGCCAAAAGTTACCACTGCCTCAAAGGGTTATTCTTAAAATCACAGTATGGTGTTATAACAATGAACGCATACTATATATTTACTTATTTCTTCCAATATGACTTATTATTACATCTGCCCTGTTTTGCACATGCTATCCTCCAAAGCATGCTCTTCCAGGCTCTATTTACGCTCCAGTTGTCAATGGAATTGTCCTGCTGTAGAATCAGTGCTTCTGTTCAAACATGGGCAATGCAACTTCTTTCTCAGTTGGTTTCCTGCTATATAGCTTTGTTCTTCCTCTAGCACTGATAGAGTGTATTCTACCTTTAGAATTCACTCTATGTATTTGTGCACTCTTGACTCCTGTATTGTACCCTTCCCAGCCAATTTTATCCTCTGCCATCTACATCAGTTTAGCTGACTGTATGATTGTACATAATTGTTTGCTGATTTCAAACGAAACTCAGCATCCCTTCATTCCTCCACAATGCAATGTAAAGTTAAGCTGTTTCTTGCCTACTGCTGACTGATCAGTGATGTGAAGCTGCTAATGCTGCTGTGATTATGCATATAGCAGATGTTTATCTTCTGCAATATGCATAAACAGAGCCACATTTTCAGTTTGTCATAACTGATCTCTTAACAGACAACAAACACAGCTCAGCACTGCCTAGTAATGGCAAGCTCTATTGTGGAGAGACATAAGAGAATTGAGCTCTGCTTGAAACCAGCTAACAATGATGTAAAACCTCTGGCTGTTGAACTGATATAGATGGCAGAAAATAAAATTGGTCAACCAGAGTACTGTGCAGGAATAGAGTGTGCACAGAATCATACAATGAATTCTATGTTTAGATTACTATAATGATAACTCAGAGAGTTGGGACTTGTCAGGAGCATAAAGGAGAGGGAGGGAAGAAAGGGCCTGCAGCACTGAGGAGAAGCAAAGTAGGCTTAGAAATGTAGGTTTAGCAGAGTAAGAATAGAACCATTTCTTCAGCTATGTAAAGCTAGATGCAAAGAGAGGTATACAGTGATTAATTTATTTAAAAAACTTGCACTGAATTTTTAGATATAGTATAAATTAAAAAATAATGACTAATGATATTTGCCACCGAGAATAAAATGACAGATTTTCTTACACTTCAAAAATGTACCCATAAATTTTCTTTATTTCAATGAAAACTTAGACTGAATAGGAAGGTTGAATTCAGATATTTGTGTTTCATCGTCCAAGATACACCGTAATGCAGGGATGAGCCATTGGTCTCCTGAGACTAAATCAACAATCTCATAAGCATATCACGGACTGAACTTGAACTGTGAAACACATACAGTATGTGTAAATCTAGTCTTAGGTAACTGAGCAGTGTTTGATGTCTCAGCAGCTGAAAAAGTAAACTAGCCCTTTTTCCATCCAAATAGATGGTGAGTACATGCGTGAGAAGAGTAGGCTCCAAACCAAGTTTTTGATAAATACCACCACATCTACTTCCTTCATAACTTTAGCTCCTTCTTTTTTTTTTACTTTCAACATTTTAAATATTCTTTTAACCAGCTCTCTCACTTCTTGTTTGCTGATGTCTAGATGCAATCTTATACCCCAGCCTGGAGATTTAAGACAATGTCAGTCCACTCTTAAAATAAATCAAGTAGAGGTAACTTTCAGTTTTTCAAAAAATTTGATCTAGTGATGTAAGTACTGTAAAAGTCGAATTACGATGATATTATAGCCAATTCTGCAAGTGGCCACTGGCCAGGTCTTCAGCTTATTTACAAATATTTCTACCATTATGGTTGAATTATATTTTTATGATAAAATATTTCTACTAAAATAGAAGCTCTACCTAAAGTGTTATATTGCTGAATTATGCTTTGTTTATTAAATACTGTGAAAATTTTGCTTACTCCTCCTCCCTCAAATATTCTATTTACTTGGATAAAGTAAAGCTAATAATAATTGGTTGCATTGTATTATTTTAAAGATTTACAGGATTACTCAGAGAGATGCAAAAATCCTGTTTTGGCTCATCCACAGAAAAACTCCAATTTAATTAATTTCCCTTGTGGCGCATATGCACTAAATTCATTATTTGGTTTACTTTGTGCCAGAGATTCATGAAAAAAAATAATGAACAGTTTTTTTAGACAATATTAATGGTAAAATATTTATTTTAATGTACAGGGTTCTGCATGTAATATTTGAAAATAAGACTATGTTCTAAATATAACTTTATATACATATATATATTTTTAACATCAGGCATATTAAATAGATGTTTTTTATGCGTATGGTAAGTGAGAAACATTTTCAGAGATTCTCTCATCCTTAATTTTTTTATACTTTGTCGTTCAAAGAGTTATCCAACAATCAATACATTATTTATTTTTTTCAAATTTGCAGTATATGTGTAATGCTATTTCTGATGCCCCTGCATGGTTCCCCTTCCCTCTCCATGCAGGAACATTGGCATACTCACAACTCCGGTCATGCAACAAGGTCTTTGGCGTGCTCCCTGTCTCCATTTGTGGTGTGCTTCGCACTTCACGGTGTCCCACCCAGTGCATACACGCGCTCCTCTGCTCTTTAGGGGGCAGAGCGCATACATAATAAAATGCCCTCAGCCAATAGCTGGGGGGTTTCCTGTTTAAAAGGCACCATTCCCAATAGGGAGATGCCAAAGCAACATAGAGTCCTTAGGTAGTTTGGTAGTCCACTAGAGGGTTGTGAGGTCCTTTGGTCCTTGTGTAACCAATCCTTAACCTGTATTCCCTGGTCCTTGCATGGACAGTACTGAACCTGAACCCCTGGTCCTTATGTGGCTAGCGCCTGAACCTCGTCTCCCGGTACATGTGCGGCTGGTACCTGAATCAGTTTTTGAGATCTGTGTGTCTGAACATGTGCCTATCCAAATATTCCATGTATCAGGACTTTCCTATCAGTCTCTGAATCAGTGATCTCTTTGTCTCTGTCTGTGTCAGTAACCATTCTGCAGGGGATACAGAATGTAATAATCTGAATGGAGCCCAAGTCCTATCCGTGTCTAGGTCAGATGTTGCAGCACCAGGAACTACCTAACAGTGGTATCTGGTGACTACTTGCAGCTCAAGCCTGACTCCACCATCAGGAGCTCCGGTGAGCACCAGGTTGCCTCTTAGCTATGCCCTTCCTAGGTAAACCTGGCCCGTGGCAACCAGGTGTGTCACCTGCATGCATAATAATATGTAAAAGCACTGTTTGTACCTGATAGGCATAGTTTTGCCAATAACCACTATGGGGCTGATTCATTAACACTGGCATTGCGCATGCCAGACTTAATGAAGGGTTTGATAAAGTACGATGTGCTGAAATCATTAAAAGGCGGTACACCACGTAATGAATTTTACATATTTTCTCATATGCTTCCATTGCTTCTCCTCAGAATACTATTCCAGGATAAGCATTCCTAGTTTAACAAATGTCATCAATTTTAATGAATTTGACAGGCAGGAGTTGCCATATTCTGTCCCATCAAGGCTCCTCCGAGCTCCATTTTGATGGAGCTGTCTAAATATGCCAAAAGTCATATCATTTTTGCTCAAATCTGTGCTGCTCCAAAATGACACATATTTCATTTGCCATCCCATATATATAGGTCCATTGGTCTTCCCATCATAAAACCATAGGTCACAAAAACAGGCCCCCCTTTTGCGGATTGTAAAAGTCAGACACTGGCGGGATAAAAATGTCTGGATTGCAACCACTATCTAACTTTATCCTAAAGATGTTTATTTGTAGCAGAGGTCAAGGCTTCGTGCAAATTACTCGACTTCCTCTAAACCAAACAAGTCAAACTATGTCTTTATTAGAGATGAGTGAATTTGTTTGCATTCAGTTCCAAATATCATTGGATTTGAATATTGTTTTTGTAATATTCGTCAAACACAGCCGAGCGTCAATAGAGTCAATGGGAGTAAAAATTACCGAATATGCTCTGAAGCAATGATAAGACATACATTCGGCACTAATAGTGTTCGAATATGGCCCAAATTTGTAAAAAATCAGATTTGTTGCCAAAATCTGAACAAATTTGCTTATCTCTAGTCTTTATGGACTTTTGATTTATGCAAAAGGACACAGATATGCTGAAACAGGAATGGGCCTTCCTAAGACTTTTGTCAAAAGGTGAAAGCAAGTAATCATCTAAGCATACTGATGTCAGTTTTAGAGGCAATTTATACAGTATTGAGTGGACTGGAAAGGATATGTGATGCAATACCTGCACTTCAGCACTTGGTGAGCATGTATGTTTTCATAACATAATTATCGGTACTCTTTGACATTTCTTCTTCTTCACAAAAATAGATCTGGCCAAGGCAGTTCAAGCAAATCATTCTATGATGTACATTTAGAATATTCATAAATGGCTTTATGAAGCTGGCCTAAAAGCTTAGCCTGCTCCATATCCAGTGGATGCAGGCTGTTCAGCACAGCCGATATCTGCCTGTAACTGCAGCAATCAAAACTTGTTCTGATCACTGCAGCTTAACCATTTAAATGCCACTCATTGACAACATCGTTTAAATGATGCGGCATGCTGCTTTCATTTACCCACAGTAACGTGATTGCGTTGGATTACCAAGGCACCTGAGGGTCTGTTGAAGGCCCTCATAATTACAATCTTAGCCCTCTTGTAAAGCTCAGCCACATACTGAGCTCTATAGGAGAAACAGGGTTTCACTATGTACTGGACTACTCTGATATTTTTGAATATAGTATAAGTGATCACAGATACTAATGCTAAGTCTCCTAATAGGATAGAAAAAAAGGAAAAATAAAACAAATTGAAAAAAAAACAATGTAAAAGCTTAAATCATGACCCCTTTAAGATAAAAGAGTTTTAAAAAATAAATAAAGATATATACAGGTCCTTCTCAAAAAATTAGCATATAGTGCTAAATTTCATTATTTTCCATAATGTAATGATTACAATTAAACTTTCATATATTTTAGATTCATTACACACCAACTGAAATTTGTCAGGTCTTTTATTGTTTTAATACTGATGATTTTGGCATACAACTCCTGATAACCCAAAAAACCTGTCTCAAAAAATTAGCATATCAAGAAAAGGTTCTCTAAACGAGCTATTACCCTAATCTTCTGAATCAACTAATTAACTCTAAACACATGCAAAAGATTCCTGAGGCTTTTAAAAACTCCCTGCCTGGTTCATTACTCAAAACCCCCATCATGGGTAAGACTAGCGACCTGACTGATGTCAAGAAGGCCATCATTGACACCCTCAAGCAAGAGGGTAAGACCCAGAAAGAAATTTCTCAACAAATAGGCTGTTCCCAGAGTGCTGTATCAAGGCACCTCAATGGGAAGTCTGTTGGAAGGAAACAATGTGGCAGAAAACGCAGTACAACGAGAAGAGGTGACCGGACCCTGAGGAAGATTGTGGAGAAGGACCGATTCCAGACCTTGGGGGACCTGAGGAAGCAGTGGACTGAGTCTGGTGTAGAAACATCCAGAGCCACCGTGCACAGGCGTGTGCAGGAAATGGGCTACAGGTGCCGCATTCCCAGGTAAAGCCACTTTTGAACCATAAACAGCGGCAGAAGCGCCTGACCTGGGCTACAGAGAAACAGCACTGGACTGTTGCTAAGTGGTCCCAAGTACTTTTTTCTGATGAAAGCAAATTTTGCATGTCATTCGGAAATCAAGGTGCCAGAGTCTGGAGGAAGACTGAGGAGAAGGAAATGCCAAAATGCCTGAAGTCCAGTGTCAAGTACCCACAGTCAGTGATGGTGTGGGGTGCCATGTCAGCTGCTGGTGTTGGTCCACTGTGTTTCATCAAGGGCAGGGTCAATGCAGCTAGCTATCAGGAGATTTTGGAGCACTTCATGCTTCCATCGGCTGAAATGCTTTATGGAGATGAAGATTTCATTTTTCAGCACGACCTGGCACCTGCTCACAGTGCCAAAACCACTGGTAAATGGTTTACTGACCATGGTATTACTGTGCTCAATTGGCCTGCCAACTCTCCTGACCTGAACCCCATAGAGAATCTGTGGGATATTGTGAAGAGAAAGTTGAGAGACGCAAGACCCAACACTCTGGATGAGCTTAAGGCCGCTATCGAAGCATCCTGGGCCTTCATAACACCTCAGCAGTGTCACAGGCTCATTGCCTCCATGCCACGCCGCATTGAAGCAGTCATTTCTGCAAAAGGATTCCCGACCAAGTATTGAGTGCATAACTGAACTTTATTATTTGATGGGTTTTTTGTTTGTTTTTAAAAAACACTTTTATTTTATTGGACGGTTGAAATATGTTAATTTTTTGAGACAGGTTTTTTGGGTTATCAGGAGTTGTATGCCAAAATCATCAGTATTAAAACAATAAAAGACCTGACAAATTTCAGTTGGTGTGTAATGAATCTAAAATATATGAAAGTTTAATTGTAATCATTACATTATGGAAAATAATGAAATTTAGCACTATATGCAAATTTTTTGAGAAGGACCTGTATATATATATATATATATATATATATACATGTATATATATACCACAGAGACCACAGAGTCTAATAACCATAAGATGTATACAATAAACAAATCCTTATACTTACCTCACTGTTTGCCTCTCCGATCCCTCTGCTTCTCAACCTCACCCATCTGGTCATCACCGCATCCTTTGATCCTTTGATAATCACTGCTTGTGCTGAAATCCCCAGGCCTCTTGTTCTACATGGGACTTCAGTCTTTAATAAAAAGAGATGGATCTTTACAAGCGAGAAAAAGATCACAGAGTAGTAATGTCATGACAGGCACCATGACATTGCGTGCATGCATAGAACTATTGTATGTTCTCCCCGTGTTTGCGTGGGTTTCCTCCGGGCACTCCGGTTTCCCCCCACACTCCAAAAACATACTGATAGGGAATCTAGATTGTGAGCCCCATCGGGAACAGCAACGATAATGTGTGCAAGCTGTAAAGCGCTGCCGAATATGTTAGCGCTATATAAGAATAAAGATTATTATTATTATCCTCAGCCTCTCATGACAGACTAGGATTCCGGCTCTGATGAGGCTAGAGTAATCAGCACTAGCAGCACTCATAAGAATAAGGGGTGAGGACTGGACAATTGATAGTGAGGAACAGATGGGCTAAAGCAGTGAGTAGTAAGGTGAGTATAAAGATTTTAGTTTGTTTTTTTAACATTCGCTTTTTGCGGTTCATTTTGCTGAATCTGCGCTGAAGCAAATTACAAAGAATCCTCCTTTTCTGCATCTGCAAATCTTTGTACAATTTGAAATTTCCCTCAAACATATTCGCTAATCTCTAATAAAAAAATGTAAGTTGTATGTAAAACACTGAAAACAAAAAGAATTTTAAAGCCAGAATTGCCCCCCTACCACCCTGTTTCCATTAAATTGTATGGTAAAATGAATGATGTCATGCAAAACTACAATTCATCCCACAAGAAAACAAACCCTCATTTGGCTATGTTGATGGAAAAATAAAAAAAGTTATGGCTCTTTGAACAAGGGGAGGAAAAAATGAAAAGTTTTCAGGTCCAGAAAGGTTTAAAGGGAACCTGTCACCAGAAAAAAGCTATTAACCTGTAGATATCGGGTTAATATGCATGTTAATAGCATTACTAATCTGCTCAGCACCTTAACATAGATGAATGCTGCGGGGAGAAAATGAACTTTATTCTCTCCTGCAGTATTTGGTTTTTGTCACAGGGGCGGCGTCAGCGCTAGTTCAGTCACCGCTTTGAGAATACAGAGCAGCAGCTGCAATTGCACCCCCGGCAGAGAGTCAGGCCCAGAGTCGGTGTCAATCTGGACCAGACTTATACTACTATTACTACCAATATTTGTCTATGGAGATTGCATTGAAGTGTGATTTATTTTATAAACTTGTTGCAGTTTGTGGTGGTGATACATCTGAGCTCAATAGTTAGAAGGGATATCCATACACATTTAGTAACATACTGTAGTGTAACTCTATTAAAAGTTCTGTACAATTGTCTACATCCATAAGCCTTGCAGTTAAGTCAAAGTCAACTCAAGTCAAATGTGATAGTTTATTATTTTAATTCATTTCTGGCCCTCAGAATCCAGCTAAAACTTTGACTAGTTGCTCTTTTGCTTTAATCTCACAAATTGAATTCCAAACATTGTGGATTCCATGGAATCCATTTTTGTGGGGAAACTCATAGAAAAAATGAATTGTTCAGAATCAAATCCCTCATCTCTAATGCTAAAAAGTGCAGTAAAGTGCCTCATTTAAGAGCTTGTGGAGTTGAGTCAATGACCAAATTATCAGTCAGAGTGCGATCAGACAAAATGCCAGCATTTGATCCGATATTCGGATAGCACTCAGCTATCCAAGTCAATGGGTCCATGGCAAACATCGGACCACACTTGAATGACATTTGAGTGCAGTCCAATTTACATTAACTAACAAAATGGAGAAGATAGACTTTTTTTCTCCATCTACTCCTCATCCAAGAGAATCACATCACACTATGATCACATACTGATGTTGACCCTAACCCAACAGTAGGCAATATCCTAAGCTCCTTGTAGTAGTGAGTACAGACAACCAGCATGTTAGCTTTTCAATCAATATTAAAGCAGAGGAGCTTTGTATCAGCTTTGTATCAGAAAAATGGAGCTCTGACCACTATAAATATGAGATCAGAAATTGATCAGCATAAAATGATTGAAGCAATTTGGCTTAAAAAACCAAACAAACAAATTGTATTAAAGATTGAACATTTAGCTTAAGCTACTTCATCTTCAAAGAAAGTAATATTTGGTAGAACAAGTTTTCTTTTTTTCCAATCAACTTTGTTTATTTTTTAAGATGATTTTATCTACACTAACATGGCACAAGTCCATCTATGGTCGCTAGGTGTGATAGTGCCAACTGGATGATTCTGCAAGATATAGAAAAAAGGCTGTCCTTGACAGTGTTTAATGTTAAGCTGGATTCTAACACTTTATGTTAAACAATATCACTTTAAATTGGTTGGCCATCAAGGTAAATGAGCAAGCAGACCTTAATGAACCTAGTCCTTGATTCTTTAGAAGTCTCAACTCTACGTTGTTCAAAGAATATGGATATTGCCCTATAGTACGGATCATTTAACATGCTTTGCTTACAATGTGAGGAGCAAAAAGATCTTCTCCTTCTTAATTAGATTTTATAATGATGTTCTTGAGTCGAGTGGATAGAATGTGCTTATTAGGCAAGGCTTTAAGCATTCACTGAAGTACCTTGCACCCTCATTACTGATAATCCCCCATTGACCTGTTCTTAACAGTAGTGCGTAATTGTAATATTGATATGCTTTCACAGCGTGATATTCGTTCATGACATTGACTTTTACATGCAGAAGGAGAATTTGTGGAAATTTTACAACCTTGGAAAAAAAATGAATTAACTGTTTTAAAGCAAACAGTCATTGTTTTTCTATCATGGTCAAAAACAAAACATTGGAGAGATAATCTACATTTATCAAACGCATTTACCATGAGGGTCAGTGATGATACAGTTTGAAAATATATTGAATCAAGATGTAGAAATCCTTACATTTTCATTTCATTTTGGTCACGAGGCATTACTTACAATGGCCAACTTGAACACTTATAAACCACAGAGAGATGAGCTGTATTATTCCTGCTCGTACCGACAGATGACAACTGTTTGGGAAAATGGGTCAATTGTTTTTTGCATAGGGTGTGGAGATAATAGCAACTTTGTACTACAATATAGAAGCCATATTGTAACAGCAAATACTTGGGGTGCAATATCTTTACTGTATGCAATGAGAGAAAATTTTTGCTCTGATTCATCAAGACTGGCAAGTCCTAATGAAAGGTGCGATGCAGTATGATGCAACAAACCGATTAAGAGGAATACACCTCTTATGGAATTTGGTGCATCCTTCAGTTGACACGCACCATCACAAGAAATTGACTGCAGTCAGGAACTACAGGACCTTACTTTTGAAATTTACGCTACTTTTGCGGTCTAAGATTTGAAGAATTTGTTAGCATGGTGGCAAGTGTGGGAAAGGTAGATGCAGCACCTATGCTGGCAGAATAAAATTGGAGCAGAAATGCCCACTTAAAAAGACTCGATGGTGACTTGCAGATCATAAGAATCGAGAGAGCTCCAGGATATATCAGACTGGTATCTGCTCCAAAAGCAGTTTGAATTTGTTCTCGGTGGCAAGGGCAGCTCGACCATGCTGTATTATATGATGTGTGTGCAAAGACAAGTAGGCTTTAAGGAGCTCTGGAAAATCTAAACACATACGTGAAGGATTGAGGTGCTGCAGAGATGGAAAAATACATGAGAGTCTGGTCTAGAAAAGGTGTGTGTATTAGAGTAATTGGATTTTTTTTCACTACTCTTCAGTACATTATATGTTACAGCAAAATGAATGGCGTCACTGAAAACTACAACTCTTCCACAAAAAAAAAAATCAATCTCTCATACTACTATGTTGACTAAAAAAAAAATAAAAAGTTGTGGCTCTTGGAAAGCTAAGAGGAAAAAATTAAATATAAATAAATGAGACTAAAACCAATGAGTTAAAACAAATATACCAGTGTTATATACTCTTAGGGATTACTTTTGCCAAAACAGAGGACTGATATCTACAAAAGTAGAAAATAAAGATATTAAAGCATAACTCGTTTTAATTCTTGTTTAATAATAATAAAGTAGAGCAAGCAATTTTAATAATCTTTCAAATATACATTAGTGAAATCTGAAAGAAAAGCTTCCAAAAACCTTCTTGAAGATGTCCTCCTATGTTCTTTCTGAAGCAAATCTGTATTAAGTTCCACACATGCCGAATATGGCTTTCTAAGGGTGGAGACAGAGCCTACACTGCAGGTGGGCAACTGGCTGGATCCTATACACTTTTTGTCAGCGCAGCTGCAGGTTTTCTCCGTTACTGAGTGCATAGTGTGAGCTCTGCCCGCTATTAGTTGTCTGCACTCAGCCCCTCTTCCAGGACAAGGCAGAACAAGCTCATTAACATCAGCACTTCTCAGTGTTTACCACACTGCTCTTTCTGCCCTTTCAGCAGGTTCATGTGAGCTCAGTGGCATCTGCAGCTCTGTGTTATTCTTTCAGCTGCTGGCTCATGTGTTGCCTGTGAGTGATGAAAATTTCAGCAAATGTGCTCAAGGACAATCAATAACACAGAGAAGTGCCGATGTCACTGAGCTGACAGGGCAGATGAAGCAGTGTGGTAAATGCTGAGGAGAACTGATGATGTTACTGAGCTAACAGGGCAAAAGGAGCAGTGTGGTAAATGCTGAGGAGAACTGATGAGGTTCCTGAGCTTACAGGAACCAGCTGACAGGGCAAAAGGGGCAGTGTGGTAAAAGCTGAGGAGAACTACCCATGTTACTAAGTTCAGTCTGCCCTGTCAGCTAGTTCCTGTGTGATCAGTGACATCGGCAGCTTTCAGTGTTATTATGTCAGCTGCTGACTCTTGTGTTGCCTGTGAGTGATGAAAATTTCAACAAAAGTGCTTCATGAAAATAATGCAAAGAAGTGCTGATATCACTGATCTCACAGGAACCAGCTGACAGGAAGAGGAGCTGTGAGCCCACAACCAACAGCTAACAGAGCTCATGCACTGTGCATTGTGCGACTGAGGTAGCTTGCATTTGATCTACACAGGAGCACGCACACTATGTAGCCTCCTCACAAACTCTTAGAAAGCCGTATTTAGTGTGGGGAATTAAATACAAATTTGCTACAGAAACAGCATAGGGAGACTTCTACTAGAAGGTTTTTGTAAGGTTTTCTTTCAAATTTCATTTATAAGGTATATATGAAAGATTATTTAAATTGCTTGCTCTACATTATTAACTATATATAAAGTTGAGTCTATGTGTGTATCAAGCCATGCCCACTCCAGATAGCCACGCCCACTCTGCATGGCCACTCGCAAAGCCCCTTATAATAAATATCTAATATATATAATCAATATCTAATATATATAGTTCATAGGCACAGCTTCTTGACCACAACAGGTTACACTGCCTGTCTTGCCCATAGCAACCAATCACTAAGCATCTTTCATTTCACCAGAGCAGTTTAAAAGATGAAAGCTGAGCTGGGATTGGTTACTATGAGCAGCAGGTTTCCCACTCCACAACACCTCAGCAGACACTGACCAAGTGGGAGAAATCTAGCATCCCCGGGAACATAAGCTCCCAGCCATTGTCTGTCCCCCAGAAAGGAGCAGAGAGCACATGACAGAAATGAATCACCCCCTCCTCTATTACTGCCGAGCTCTATTGTTACGGGTGTAGAAAATTGCATCATCAGTGGCCACACACAGAGCCGCACACAGAGCCACACACAGAGCCACACTGCCAGGTTACATAACAGCACATCTCCAGGAACTCCATGCTCAGTGCCACCCAGCTCGGGACTATGGGATGGAGGAAGTGTGATGGGTATATGGGCACGGGACTATGGGATGGAGGATGTGTGATGGGTATATGGGCACGGGACTATGGGATGGAGGATGGGTATTTATTTATTTTACTCACTTATATAGCGCCATTAATTCCTCAGCGCTTTACACACACTATTGTATGATGGGTATATAGGCACTGGACTATGGGCTAGAGGATATGTATGATGGTATATGGACACGGGACTATGAGATGGAGGATATGTATGATAGATATATGGGCACGGGACTATGGGATGGAGGATGTGTGTGATGGGAACATGGGCACTGGACTAAGGGATGGAGGATAATCATTATAATTTGTTATAACTAACCACAGTTAGTTACTATGCCAGGCAATGCCAGTCTCTTCAGCTAGATATTAACCCCTTCACCCCCAAGGGTGGTTTGCACGTTAATGACCGGGCCAATTTTTAAAATTCTGACCACTGTCTCTTTATGAGGTTATAACTCTGGAACGCTTCAACGGATCTGCGCGATTCTGAGATTGTTTTCTCGTGACATATTGTACTTCACGTTATTGGTAAATTTTCTTCGATATAACTTGCGTTTATTTTTGAAAAAAATGCAAATATGGCGAAAATTTTGAAAATTTTGCAATTTTCAAACTTTGAATTTTTATTCCCTTAAAACAGAGAAATATGTCACACAAAATAGTTAAGAAATAACATTTCCCACATGTCTACTTTACATCAGCACAATTTTGGAATCAAATTTTTTTTTCTTAGGAAATTATAAGGGTTAAAAGTTGACCAGCGATTTCTCATTTTTACAACAAAATTTACAAAGCCATTTTTTTTAGGGACCACCTCATATTTGAAGTCACTTTGAGGGGTCTATATAGCAGAAAATACCCAAAAGTGACACCATTCTAAAAACTGCACCCCTCAAGGTACTCAAAACCACATTCAAGAAGTTTATTAACCCTTCAGGTGCTTCACAGGAGCTGAAGCAACGTGGAAGGAAAAAATGAATATTTAACTTTTTAGCCACAAAAATGATCTTTTACAAACTTTTTTTTATTTTCACAAGGGTAAAAGGAGAAAATGGACAGATAAAGTTGTTGTGCAATTTCTCCTGAGTATGCCAATACCCCATAAGTGGGGGAAAACCACTCTCTGGGCGCACAGCAGAGCTCGTAAGGGAAGGAGCGCCGTTTGACTTTTTCAAACTAAAATTGGCTGGAATTGAGATTGGATGCCATGTCGCGTTTGGAGAGCCCCTGATGCGCCTAAACAGTGGAAACCCCCACAAGTGACACCATTTTGGAAACTAGACCCCCTAAGGAACTTATCTAGATCTGTTGTGAGCACTTTGAACCCCAAGTGTTTCACAAAAGTTTATAATACCTGGGTGTGAAAATGAAAAGAAACAATTTTCCACAAAAATGATTTTTTAGTCCCAAATTTTTGATTTTTCCCAAGGAAATTGGACCCCAAAAGTTGTTGGCCAATTTTTCCTGAGTACGCTGATACCCAATATGTGGGGGGGAAACTGTTTGGGCGCATGGCAGGGCTTGGAAAGGAAGTAGTAACGTTTTGGAATGCAGACGTTAATGGGGGTCATGTTCCGTTTGCAGTGCCCCAGATGAGCCTAAACAGTAGAAACCCGACACAAGTGACCACATTTTGGAAACTAGACCCCCTAAGGAACTTATGTAGAGCTTTGGTGAGCACTTTGAACCCCAACTGCTTCACACAAGTTTATAATGCCCGGGCATGAAAATAAAAAATCCTATTTTTTTCCCACAAAAATTATTTTTAGTCACTAATTATTTTATTTTCCCAAGGGTAACAGGAGAAATTGGACCACAAAAGTTGTTGTCCAATTTGTCCTGAGTACGCTGATACCTGATATGTGGGGGGAACCACTGTTTGGGCGCACGGCAGAGCTCGGAATGGAAGGAGCACCATTTGACTTTTTCCAACCAAAATTGGCTGGAATTGAGATTGGACGCCATGTTGCATTTGGAGAGTCCCTGATGTGCCTAAACAGTGGAAACCCCCCACAAGTGACCCCATTTGGGAAACTAGACCCCTTAAGGAACTTATCTAGATCTTTAGTGAGCAATTTGAACCCCAAGTGCTTCACACAAGTTTATAACGTAGAGCCGTAAAATTAAAAAATCATATTTTTTCCACAAAAATGATCTTTTCACCCCAATTTTTATTTTCCCAAGGGTAACAAGACTCCAAAAGTTATTGTGCAATTTGTCCTGAGTACGCTGATACCCCATATGTGGGGGTAAACCACTGTTTGGGTGCATGGCAGAGTTTGGAAGGGAAGGAGTGCCGTTTGTCTTTTTCAACGCAGAATTGGCTGGATGCCATGTCGTGTTTGGAGAGCTCCTGATCTGCCTAAACAGTGGAAATCCCCCACAAATGACACCATTTTGGAAACTAGACCCCTCAAGGAACTTATGTAGATGTGTGGTGAGCACCTTGAACCCCAAGTGCTTCACAGAAGTTTATAACGTACAGCCGTAAAATAAATTTTTTTTTTTTTTTACAAAAATGATTTTTTCGTCCCCAATATTTTATTTTCACAAGGGTAACAGGAGAAATTGGACCCAAAAAGTTGTTGTCCAATTTGTCCTGAGTACGCTGATACCCAATATGTGGGAGAAAACTACTGTATGGGTGCACGTCAGGGCTCGGAAGGGAAGTAGTGACGTTTTGGATTGCAGACTTTGATGGAATGCTCTGGGGGCGTCATGTCGCATTTGGAGAGCCCCTGATGCACCTAAACAGTGGAAACCCCCCACAAGTGACCCCATTTTGGAAAATAGACCCCACAAGGAACTTATCTAGATGTGTGGTGAGCACTTTGAACCCCGAAGTGCTTCACAGAAGTTTATAATGTATAGCTGTAAAAATAAAAAATATTTTTTTTTTACAAAAATTATTTTTTTCGCCCCCAATATTTATTTTCACAAGGGTAACAGCAGAAATTGGACCCCAAAAGTTGTTGTCCAATTTGTCCTGAGTATGCGGATACCCAATATGTGGGAGAAAACTACTGCATGGGTACACATTGGGGCTCGGAAAGGAAGTAGTGACGTTATGGATTGTAGACTTTGATGGAATGGTCTGGGGGCGTCATGTCGCATTTGGAGAGCCCCTGATGCGCCTAAACAGTGGAAACCCCCCACAAGTGACCCCATTTTGGAAAATAGACCCCACAAGGAACTTATCTAGATGTGTGGTGAGCACTTTGTACCCCGAAGTGCTTCACAGAAGTTTATAATGTATAGCTGTAAAAAAAAAAATATTTTTTTTTACAAAAATTATTTTTTTCGCCCCCAATATTTTATTTTCACAAGGGTAACAGGAGAAATTGGACCACAAAAGTTGTTGTCCAATTTGTCCTGAGTACGCGGATACCCAATATGTGGGAGAAAACTACTGTATGGGTACACATTGGGGCTCAGATGGGAAGTAGTGACGTTATGGATTGCAGACTTTGATGGAATGGTCTGGGGGCGTCATGTCGCATTTGGAAAGCCCCTGATGCGCCTAAACAGTGGAAACCCCCACAAGTGACCCCATTTTGGAAAATAGACCCCATAAGGAACTTATCTAGATGTGTGGTGAGCGCTATGAAGCCCCAAGTGCTTCACAGAAGTTTATAACGTACAGCCGTAAAAACAAAAAAAAATCATTTTTTTTTAAAAAATGATACTTTTGCCTCCAGTTTTTTATTTTCCCAAGGGTAACAGAAGAAATAGGACAAATTGCACAATAACTCTTAGGGTCCAGAGTACGCTGATACCCCATATGTGGGAGTAAACTACTGTTTGGGCGCATGGCAGAGGTCAGAAGGGAAGGAGCACCGTTTGACTTTTTCAACGCAGAATTGGCTGGAATTGAGATCGGACGCCATGTCACGTTTGGACAGCCCCTGATGTGCCTAAACAGCGGAAACCCCCCAATTCTAACTCCAACCCTAACCCCAACACACCCTAACCCTAGTCCCAACCATAACCACAAACCTAACCCTAACACACCCCTATCCCTAATCCCAACCATAACCCTAATACTAACTTTAGCGCCAACCCTAACCCTAACTTTAGCCGCAACCCTAACCTTCACCATAACCCTAATGGGAAAATGGAAATAAATACATTTTTTTTATTTTATTATTTTTCCCTAACTAAGGGGGTGATAAAGGGGGGTTGGATTTACTATTTATAGCGGGTTTTTGTGATTGGCAGCTGTCACGCTAAAAGACGCTTTTTATTGCAAAAAAGTTTTTTGCATCGCCACATTTTGAGAGCTATAATTTTTGCATATTTTGGCCCACAGAGTCATGTGAGGTCTTATTTTTTGTGGGACGAGGTGACGTTTTTATTGGTACCATTTTTGAGCACGTGACAGTTTTTGATCACTTTTTATTTCGATTTTTGGGAGGTTAAAATGAACAAAAATCAGCAATTCATGAATTTCTTTTAGGGGAGGCGTTTATATCGTTCCGCGTGTGGTAAAATTGATAAAGCAGTTTTATTCTTCGGGTCAGTACGATTACGGCGATACCTCATTTATATCATTTTTTTTATGTTTTGGCGCTTTTATACAATAAAAACTTTTATATATAAAAAATAATTATTTTTGCATCGCTTTATTCTGCGAGCTATAACTTTTTTATTTTTTGGCTGATGATGCTGTGTGATGGCTCGTTTTTTGCGGGACAAGATGATGTTTTCAGCGGTACCATGTTTATTTATATCGGTCTTTTTGATCGCGTGTTATTCCACTTTTTGTTCAGCGGTGTGATGATAAAGCACTGATTTTTTGCTTTGTTTTTATTTTTTTTTTTAAGGGGTTCACAAAAGGGGTTAACTAGTGGGACAGTTTTATAGGGGGGTCGTTACGGACGCGGCGATACCAAATATGTGTACTTTTATTGTTTTATTTTTTTATTTACAGGAAGAAATGAATTTATTGGGGAATATTTTTATTTTTTTTTTAATTTATTTTGGAAATTTTTTTTTACACGTTTATTTTTATTTTTTTTACTTTTTTACATTGTCCCAGGGTGGGACATCACTGTAAAATGTGAGATCGCTGGTCTCACAGTGTGCACAGCACTCTGCGAGACCAGCGATCTCACAGGCAGCGCTGCAGGCTTCTCAGTGCCTGCTCTCGGCAGGCACTGAGGAAGCCGCCTCCCTCCAGGACCCCGGCGCCATCTTGGATCCGGGTCCTGGGAGGGAGGAAGCCCTCAGAACAGCGCGATCACATCGCGCTGTTCTGAGGGTCTCAGGGGGGCGCGCTTGGAGCCCCCTCCCTGCGCGATGCTCCCCTGTGCCCCCAGTACACCGCGAACATGTTTGATCGCGGTGTGCAAGGGGTTAATGTGCCTGGAGCAGTACGTGACCGCTCCTGGCACAGAGTCCCGGGTGTCAGCTGTGATAATCAGCTGACACCCGGCGGCGATTAGCTGACATACTATCCCGTCCATGGTCAGATTGTCACGGGTTTTATGGACGGGATAGTACGTCTAATGTCAGAGAGGGGTTAAATAAAAATTAAAATGACAGTTAGACTTTAATGTTTTTTTCTTGCTGGGCAAGAGCTAATGCATCATTGCATTTTTTACAGGGGAGTTAAGATTGCTAACTGTTTGCCAAACCAAAGATATATGTAATATTTCTAGTTAAAGAAATTGAACTGAAATCTGCAAAATCAGAAAAGTAAGCTAGTAATGAGTTTCTGCCTGCTGGGCCAATGAGTTTCCATTACTTTATAGAGAATTTTTAGAGCTTATTAACACAAGAGTATGTGTGTTAGGTGCCGGGATTCTCCCACTGCACCGGGTAGATCTCAAGCTTGGTCTGCCTACATGGTCTCCCATTCTGCCTCAGCAGGAGCTGCTCAGCAAAGACATCAGTCTCAGCATCTTGCTCAGACTTAGCGTATTGCTCAGACTCGTGCTGTTCGCTTAGTTACTGCTGGCTCTCCAACTAAAGCTATACTAACTAGCAATAGGCAGCGGCGAACAGACTTTCCAGAGTCTAAGTCCAGGAATCACCTTTCTGAGCACGCTTGTTAGGTGGCGACCTCTCATTAGTGGTCTATCGTCAGCTGCTCGGGTGATGTTGCAGTTCCAGATTGGTCCATGAGCAAAGTCCTGTCTGATTGGACTTAAGCGGAGCAACATGAAAGGGTCTTTGGGGCACACGTTGGAGCACTAAGATCCTTTATGCTATGTGTGGTCAGTGGATGCGTTCCCACTTTGTGAGCATGTGTGCTGCTACTTGCATGGCGATTGTATGTATAGGCAGGCAGTGTATGGTGGGAATTCCCGCTTGGCTTGGTATCTGTTTCCCATTCTGTGTGCAGTTAGCACAGCAGAGTCACACAGCAAGCACAACCACCACCCTAGACTTCCCTGGGGGGGTAGCTATAGGGTCTCCAACTAGCGTCATTACTTTCTGTACTCCTGTGACGTCTAACAGTGTATAGTTCAGAGTGCTCTGTTATTGTACTGCTCTGTGGAGCAAGCGGGCAGGTACTTTGCACTCTTTCCACATGGAGTGACCTTTAACTCTGTGTGTGTTTACAGTGCTCGCATGCAGCATCACTCCACCATTGTTTACTATGCGGTTCCTCCATCATGGCACAGTGGACCCCGGGTTGTGATCGTACCTCATCATTTATATTTGGTACTATCCGCAAACCCTAATAGTATGCTAGAGACATACATAGTCCCTCCATTTTTTTTGCTAAAAACTCAACGTCACTTAAAAAGAAAGCTCTTTTTTCCATTTTAATATTCATAAAGTAGTAATAGAAAGTAGAGCAGAGTATACCACTGACTACAATAACAAGAAAATAAAATACAGATTTCACTCTTGGTGCAGTTGTATAGTTCGCTAGTAATACAAGGGTAATAGATTAATCTAGCCCAATAATCAAGTACTTTGATCATTTTATTACAATATTATATAAAAATTATTAGTCTTTATATATGTGAATGGATTGAATGTGTTTACTATATATATACCAGTTTTGGTAAATTTTTCTTTGAACTTAATCATGTTTGAAGTACAATTTATTTACCATTTGTTTTTATCTCATTAGAAATAAACATTATTGTGGATGATGTACTATGATTTTTAGTGTTATTAACTTACCCATAACGTAACTATTGAAGAATTGCTTGATGAGATGTTTAACAGCTAATAATGACTTCTGTCATAGTCTACAATCCCAGTTAGGGGAAGTTAAGAAGCATTTTTTTATCGCTTTACATTTGAACAATATTTTTTTATATAATTAGGTAGTGTAATGTTGTATTACATAAGTCAATATTTCCCACTTATGCTAATATAGTGATAGCATTAAAAAGGCAAAGCTCATTCGCACATTAATTTTCCAAATATATACACTTTGACAATACTTTGTTCTTAAAAACTTAAAAAAAATAAAAAATAACAGTTTGTTTGAAAGTCCCTACTGTTTTTTTTGTATACAGCTCTATGCAGTTTGTAGTTACTGATTACAAAGTATACATGTAATGTGAGACTGCTGTCGAGTTATGACTGTTGCTTGCTTCTAGTATAGTTGTATGCCAAATGATCATGGAGGCCATAAAGTCGTGTTTTGGTATAAGAAACAAGACACCTAGTTAAAGTAAAGATCCTCAATAAATAAAAATTAGATATTGTTATAGTGCCCCATGTATCCATCCCCTATTGACAGGCTTCAATATTCACTAGAAATGAGTGAATCTTTTAAAATTGAAATTCGTCAGTAGTGTTGAGCGATACGATACTGCAAATATCGGGTATCGGCCGATATTAGCTGTATCGGGCTTTCGATTCCGAGTACCGATATTTTCGTCATATCGGATACCGGAATCGGGATTGTCACTGTCACTGTCTGTGTCCGTCGGTCGGGTCTGTCACTGTCAGTGTCCGTCGGTCGGGTCTGTCAGGAGTCAGCGGCACTTACCTGGCAGAAGATCTCCGGCGGTCACGGCCTGGACTGCTTCATGGCCGCCATCATCTTTCCCCGGCGGTCACATGCAGTTTCTCGCGATAACTGCAGTGACTGCTGGGTAATCCCGGCCGTAAAGCAGTCAGTCGATGACGTCACCGCCGGGGAAGCAGGTAATCAGCTGTGCTGCGTCGCGATGACAGGCTCTGCCTGTCATTGCGATGTAGCAGAGCTGGATCGTCGTGGGACAGTCGTTACTATGGACTGCGTCGGACAGGTGGTATACTGTTGGTTTGTTTTTTTTCTTTTTTTACAGGAGATCGATGGCGTCGCAGGAATGAGAGTACAATAAAAGAAATGAAAACTGTGTTGTCTCTGTTATTTCATTAAAATACTTTTTTCTTGCTTTGTCTTTTTTTTATGCATTTAATAACTTTGGGATTAATAATGGATCGGTGTCTTATTGACGCCTCTCCATTATTAACCGGGCTTATTGTCACCGTGCAATCAACGGTGACATTAACCCCTTATTACCCACTTGCCACCGCTACAGGGCAGTGGGAAGAGCCGGGGGTAAAGTGCCACAATTGGCACATCTTTTGATGCGCCAAATGTGGGGCTGCTGTAGCCTGGTATTATCAGGCTGTTGAGGGCCAAAATCCATGGGCCTTGACAGTCTTTTAATACCAGGCCGCAGCAGTCTGCATTTTACTTGGCTGGTTAACAAAAATAGGGGGACCCCTACGCCGTTTTTTTTTCGAGGGGATCCCCTATTTTTGTTAACCAGCCAAGCTAAGCAGACTGCTGTGGCCTGGTATTATCAGGCTTGCAAGGTCCATGGATATTGGATCCTTACCAGCCTGAAAAACCAGGCCTCAGCGGTCTGCTTCATCTGGCTGGTTAACAAAAATAGGGGGGACCCCACGCCAATTTTTTTCGAGGGGATCCCCTATTTTTGTTAATCAGCCAAGATATGCAGACTGCTGTGGCCTGGTATTATCAGGCTGGCAAGGTCCATGGATCTTGGCTCCTTAACAGCCTGAAAATCCAGGCCTCAGCGGTCTGCTTCATCTGGCTGGTTAACAAAAATAGGGTGGACCCCACGCCATTTTTTATTCGAAGGGAACCCCTATTTTTGTTAATCGGTTCCCTCTGACGTCACTGATTGTGTCCCTGGCTGACCTGAAGTGAAAGTGGAAAGCAATCAATTAAGCTTTCCACTTCCTCTCCTGTCAGCCAGGAGAGAAACTCATTCATTTGGGGGTTTACTGTGAGGCTGCAGCATTAGCTGCGGTCCCTGCAGTAAACATTAACCCTTTCTGAAGGATTACACCGTGGGACCTGACTGTGCATGGGATAGGTAAGAATAATTTTGCTTTTTTATTTTATTTTTATTACAGGAAATGGTTTTTGCAGTCAAATAAAAGATGGTCAAAAACATGTGTCTTTATTTCATTAAAATATTTTTAATTAAAGTGTGTGTGTTTTATTTTTATTTCATGCAATAGGATTAATAATTGATAGTTGTCTAATTGACAGCTCTCAATTATTAACCTGGCTTAAGGTCACCTTTCAATTGCAATGTGGCTTTAACCCCATATTAACCCATTCGCCACCGCTACAGGGCAATGGGAATAGACGGGCAAAGTGCCAGAAAGGGCGAATCTAATTATAGATTTGTCTTTTCTGGGGTGTCTGGGGGCAGATGTTAGTAGCCAGGGGGGGCCAAAAATAATGGTCCCTCTCTGGGCTATTATTATCTGCCCCATTCGCTGGCTTTGTCTGTCTGGTTGCGAAAATAGGGCGGGAGCCCACGCATTTTTTTTAAACAATTTTACACCTCATATATATATATATATATACATGTCATTGAATTTGTGACACATATATATATATATTTATATTTATAGTTCATACACTTCTACATAGTATAATAGCCGCTAATTCAATTGCAGGCTTTTGTGAAAATGCAGAACCCGACATGAAATGACACTTGGTGTACATAGGGTTAACCATGTCTTTTCATGTCCTTTGCTATCTGATTTGCACAAACAATTACATCAGTCTATGTGTGCAAAATTTCACACCTGTAGGGGTTAATTAAAGGTGTAAATTCGTAGCAAAAAAGTCCGTTTTTTTACAACGAATTTACACCTTTAATTAACCCCTACAGGTGTGAAATTTTGCACACATAGACTGATGTAATTGTTTGTGCAAATCAGATAGCAAAGGACATGAAAAGACATGGTTAACCCTATGTACACCAAGTGTCATTTCATGTCGGGTGCTTCTGTCTTTTCACAGAAGCCGGCTTTACCCGGCAATTGAATCAGAGGATATTTTACTATGTAGAAGTGTATAAACTATACATATATGTATATATATATGTCACAATGACATGTATATATATATATATATATATATATATGTATTCTATGTGTGTATATTTAGTGTTTACAAGGAAATAAAGGTTTTTTTTAGTTGCGATATTTTGTTCCCATAGACTTACATGGGACTTCCGGTATCGGAATCGGATATCGCCGATATTTAGTGATATCGGCGATACCATTCCGATCCGATATTTTTAGATATCGAGCAGTATCGCTCAACACTAGTCGTCAGTTTTTTTCCTTTGAATTGATTTGCCATGAATTTAAAGTACTCTAAAGCCTCCGACTTATAATATGATTCCTTTTTCCTCACGCTCTCATATTCTTCACTGTTATGCTCTTAGACACTTTATCTTCAGGCTTCAGGCTACATTTCAGCCACATTGTGGGTCTTTGTTGCAATCGAGGCACACCAGCAATATATTTGTCTCAATGTTATGTAAATCACAGAAAAACTATCTATTTTCATTATGGTAGTGCCAAAAAAAACCAATGCAACTGCTACATGTTATTTGGTGAGTTATGGCTTTTTCTCCTTATCTCTGTGGCTAAACTATGAGCTGTGACATCTTTTAATTATCCAGATGTACCATAAAATTGCTGCTGCATTTCCTGCTTCTGCTTTTTTACAGGCCGTGATAATCCCTCATGGTTGGCTGTCCTATAACAAATGATGTGATAACTGCAAGGCATTATGGAGGAGCCTGTTGATGCAATTTTGTACATTGCTTAATATGGCTGCCCTTATTGGCACAAAGCAATTTGAAAATTATTTAAATTTGCTGGGCCCAGTGAACTCCCAAAAATTGCACACTAATTTAATCTGCATTGAATTGATTTAATCATGTCTAATACTTGCAATGTGCTAGTTCTTTGATAATTACAGTTTTTAATAGGCAATTCAGTGTTCAGTGACTTATACAGTTTTGTGGCAGAAGCTACAAATGTGACTGTCCTTTTTGGCATTCTTTCCTTTGGAGTATGCCACCATGAGATTAAAATAAAGAGATGTATTTCTGATCAGAAGGAATTATTCAAAGATAAACATCTCTTTATAGGACATATAGATTCACACTGCAGTAACTAAATGCTGAATCTATATAGGTACAGGGTACACTATAAAAAAGGATGTGTGTTCAGGCAAATGTTGTACCAAAAAACAACATAATTGTGTGAACCTGTATCAATGTAAAATGCAACAGAACATCTGTGATACAAAATGCCGTTATAAAACTGGTAAAGAGAATCAACATACATATAAAAAAAGGAACAATCTCACCAGTTTGATGGCTGTATAAGGGGGAGAGATAGTCTTGTACCAAAACGAACCATGTGGCGATTCAGGGACGGACAATACCCTGTCAATCCCTATGGGGCTCACAATAGTCTAACCCCAAAAGACTCCCGCCCTGACAAGGGCAGTCCACAGCTACCCCTGTGCTAGAAATGCCCTGCACTTTCCCTCAATTGTCCTGATGCGTTTCAACCCGCCCAGGAAGAAGCCACACGCGAAACGTACGTCGGGGATCTGCACTGCCTATATAAAGTCATATAACCTTTACTTACCTATGCACTATTGGCACTTTTTGTCTTATTACCATTTGCCTGCTGCTGTTCATACATGCTGCTTTGTTAGAGGCATTTGCCTCTTTAGCATATGTTAAATGCTGTTACATTTAGCACATACTATTATGGTATTACCTTGTCAATGTGACACCTTGCTATAATTACTGGATGACATGCTTTATGCCTGAGGCATTTGCCCTTTTAATATATGCATTAGATGTCTTATACAATAGCTAGTAGTCTTTTTAGACACTATTTATTTAGATCATACAGTTTATTGTTTTCTTTGGATAGGTGTGTTCTCGTATATGCCCAGAGATTTATTTTTTTACAGTTTTCAGCAGTATTAATACTTATCCCTTGGATTGCCTGTGCATACTGTTCATGGTTATTTACACTTTGGGGTCTTGTTCTTGGCTATTTGCCAGCAAGATTTAGCTGCTATTTATTTATAGCTGTGTTTTTTGGTAACCTGTTTTGGGTTCTATTTGGAATTAACACTTATCCTTCTGACATTTTTTCTTGGTGGCATTTGTTCCACTTTTGCTTTTTTCACATTCTTTCCTTTTATCAAATACAATCAGGAACACAAATTAAGTTCTTTAGCAGTGCTACTTTTTTACTTTCCAGTTTACTTTTTTGCAGTTTATATTCAAGTTTTAACTCCCTCACCTTTTAGCAAAAACATTAAATTACTTATTGATGGAATGCACAATCCCTTACTAACAAAAGTATACCTGCATTTTTTCTTGCTAAATAATCATTTTTTAGAATTTATTGACTTTTTATACTTAATTTTATATTTTCCTAGCTTTCAAACATAATTTGAATATTGTGTTTTGTTAGGCAGTTGTCAACTCTGTAGCATTATATGGGGGATATGGTATGATTGGTTTTCACTTCCATCTATTTAGCTCTTTCTGCTCTATGTAGAAATAAGTAGTCCTCTTGGGAAAACTTTAATTGCATACAGTGAATTTCACAGCAAACAGCATTAAAAGGTAATACATATTCTGGAAGCATTCTCTCTCCGTATTTTATATTGCTTGCTAACTATTAGACTAAATGAACCTGGTTGAATTTGTGTCAGCAGAAGATGGTGTATAATAACATTTTTCACTTTTTTGACTGTCATAAGTAGACATTGAGTTATGATGATTTACTGAGAAAACCACAAAAAATACTAAGCAAGCCGCAAATGCTGCATGAGCGGAATTGGTGTTTTTTCTTTCTTATATCATACTACAGTACTTACTCTGAAGTGGATGTTCAGGCTTTAATCCTCCTCTAATTCCCACTTTATGGACAAAAATCACATCTACACATCCACACATTCCTACTATATGCACAAAATTCACATCTACACATTAGAACTACAGGACCCTTTATGACATTCTACTCTATATAGGGAGGCATTAGAGATGAGCAGATATTTTGAAATTCGAATTCACCTACTTCACTGAATTTTCCAGAAAAATTTAATTTGCGGCAAATAAATTGGTGCGAATCTCCATACTGGAAAACTTGTAATTGCTTGAAAAATACAGGTGAGGGAGGGGAACGAGAGTATCTTTCTGACCATAAGAGATTACACTTTACCACATACAAGAGAGACAGAGAACCCTACTGATCATAAGAGCTTACACTCTACGGGAAAGAAAGACTTACCGTGTGATTCTGGAAATGGAAAACGGCTATGCCATACAAACTGTGCTCTGCTGGGAACCACTGATTTGTGATGTCCAAGGTACTGACCACTACTGTACAAGGTATGATAATCCGTAAGATGTCATAGATGCAGGCCATTATGGGGAGGCCACACGGCAACAAAAAATTACATCAGCCTGCTCTCTGATGCTTTAACAGTATGGAAAATGGTGCTGGGAAGGTTTTTTTCTTGAAAACTGCAAATCAAAAATTCAAACTGTTCATATTTATGTGAAACAACAAATTTCAGGAAATTTGACTCATTCCTCCACAGATCAATCTGCTCATCTCTAGTAGGTATTATTATGGAGTTTGTCCCACCATTGCAGGGTCAGCTCACCTGGGAAATAATTCTACAATCTTTTGGATTGTAACTGTGGACAAGTTTGCCTATTTAACAATAAGAATATTTATGAGGTCAGACACTGAATTTGGAAGAGAAGGTCTTACTCGCAAACTCTATTTTAGTTCAGGGCCTCTAGAGAAAGGTAGCAGAGCTTGTGACATTATGATTTTATAATGACCATCACAGTATTTCAGTCACTCAAGATGTCTCAACTAACAATTTGTGGGAATTCTGCAAGTAGTTTAAAATCTGATTTAACTTCTCTTTCCATTTGTGAATCACTCCAGATTTTAAAAAATCTGGTACCAAAAGAAGACACAGCGACTTTTACTACTTCCCAACATATGAACGCCTCAACATGTGCAATTATTCACAACCCTTGGATCCTTCAGACGGAACCTGAAAACCCATCTCTTCAGGAAAGCCTACAGCCTGCAATAACCATTCCGCCTCGCCGCCACCACCCGAGCTTCCGCCTCGCCGCCACCACCCAAGCTGCTGCCTCGCTGCCACCACCAGAGCTGCCTCACCCCCGACCTTCTGTTTGTTCCCCATTATCCCGTGGAATGTAAGTCCGCAAGGACAGGGTCCTCTCCCCTCTGTACCAGTCTGTCATTGTAAATTTGTTTACTGTAAACAATATTTATAACTTTGTATGTAACCCCTTCTCATGTACAGCACCATGGAATTAATGGCGCTATATAAATAATAATAATAATTTAATAATAATAATAATAATAATATGTACTATTAAGTCATTTGTCAGGGCACCATCTTTGTTGCAAGCTCAGGAACAGCAGCATTTACAGCATGTAAAAATATAGGCTTGCACATATTCTTCTGTTTCTTCCTACATTACCAGACTTAAAGATCAAGGATTAGTGTTGAGCGATACGATACCGCAAGTATCGGGTATCGGCCGATATTAGCTGTATCGGACTTTCGATATTGACTTTCGATATTTCCCATATATCGTATACCGGAATCGGAATTGTCACTGTCACTGTGAGTGTCCGTCGGTCGGGTCTGTCAGGAGTCAGCGGCACTTACCCGGCAGAAGATCTCCGGCGGTCACATCCCGGACTGCTTAGTGGCCGCCATCCTCTTCTCCCTGGCGGTCACATGCAGTTTCTCGCGATAACTGCAGTGACTGCTGGGTAATCCGGCCGTAAAGCAGTCAGTCCGATGACGTCACCGCCGGGGAAGCAGGTAATCAGCTGTGCTGCGCCGGGATGACAGCCTCTGCCTGTCATTCCGATGTAGCAGAGCTGGATCGTCGTGGGACAGTCGTTACTATGGACTGCGTCAGACAGGTGGTATACTGTTGGTTTGTTTTTTTCCTTTTTTTACAGGAGATCGATGGCGTCGCAGGAATGAGAGTATTAATAAAATAAATGAAAACTGTGTTGTCTCTTTTATTTCATTAAAATACTTTTTTCTTGCTGTGTCTTTTTTTTTATACATTTAAAAACTTTGGGATTAATAATGGATCGGTGTCTTATTGACACCTCTCCATTATTAACCGGGCTTATTGTCACCGTGCAATCAACGGTGACATTAACCCCTTATTACCCCACTTGCCACCACTACAGGGCAGTGGGAAGAGCCGGGTAAAGTGCCACAATTGGCACATCTTTTGATGCGCCAAATGTGGGGCTGCTGTAGCCTGGTATTATCAAGCTGTTGAGGGCCAAAATCCATGGGCCTTGACAGTCTTTTAATACCAGGCCGCAGCAGTCTGCATTTTACTTGGCTGGTTAACAAAAATAGGGGGACCCCTACGCCGTTTTTTTTTTCGAGGGGATCCCCTATTTTTGTTAACCAGCCAAGCTAAGCAGACTGCTGTGGCCTGGTATTATCAGGCTGGCAAGGTCCATGGATATTGGCTCATTACCAGCCTGAAAAACCAGGCCTCAGCAGTCTGCTTCATCTGGCTGGTTAACAAAAATAGGGGGGACCCCACGCCAATTTTTTTCGAGGGGATCCCCTATTTTTGTTAACCAGCCAAGATATGCAGACTGCTGTGGCCTGGTATTATCAGGCTGGCAAGGTCCATGGATATTGGCTCATTACCAGCCTGAAAAACCAGGCCTCAGCAGTCTGCTTCATCTGGCTGGTTAACAAAAATAGGGGGGACCCCACGCCAATTTTTTTCGAGGGGATCCCCTATTTTTGTTAACCAGCCAAGATATGCAGACTGCTGTGGCCTGGTATTATCAGGCTGGCAAGGTCCATGGATCTTGGCTCCTTAACAGCCTGAAAAACCAGGCCTCAGCAGTCTGCTTCATCTGGCTGGTTAACAAAAATAGGGGGGACCCCACGCCAATTTTTTTCGACGGGATCCCTATTTTTGTTAACCAGCAAAGATAAGCAGACTGCTGTGGCCTGGTATTATCAGGCTGGCAAGCAGGGTCGGACTGAGCCACCCGGACACCGGAGAAACCTCCATTGGGCCCCAGTTCCTGCGTGGTGGGCCCTGATTTGAAAGGATAGGTCGCGGGGCAGAGGGGGCGGTGGCCCGGGCCCCGCGGTCTGAGGGGGCCCACCCGGAGCTACGCTACAGTAACTGTATACAGTTACATTCTGCGGCAGAGCAGGGAGAATCGCTCTCCCTGCTCTGCCGCCCGGAAGCTATGGGGCCTGAACAGGTGGTGGGGGGCCCGGTGCCAGCAGTGGGCCCCCCAACCATCATCAGAGGGTCAGCTGTATCGGCATGGGTACGGTTGGGGCGAGGATATGGGTGTGATTAGCTGTGAAATGGGTGTGGTCGGGGCGTGGCTTAAAATTTGCAGCGGCGCGCTATGCGCGCCGCAGCCTTTAACCTCTTTCCCGTCTTCAAAATTTGGGAGGTATGCTGTATGACCTCCCTACAACTTCTGGGCATGCTCCTGATGAGCGCGACGGATGGTCTCCTGAGGGATCTCCTCCCACACCTGGACTAAAGCATCCACCAACTCCTGGACAGTCTGTGGTGCAACGTGGCATGGCCTAAAATTTGCTGCAG
>JARQOD010000006.1:82878843-82912416 GCA_033576555.1 Oophaga sylvatica
TTCAATTGTCTTTCTCCTCGGCATTTCATCCTCAGACCAATGGTCAAACTGAGAGAACAAACCAGACATTGGAGACTTATCTAAGATGCTTTGTGTCTGCTGATCAGGATGACTGGGTCTCTTTTTTGCCTTTGGCTGAGTTTGCTCTTAATAATAGGGCTAGCTCTGCTACTTTGATGTCTCCGTTTTTCTGTAATTCTGGGTTTCACCCTCGATTTTCTTCAGGACAGACGGAGGCTTCTGTCTGTCCAGGTGTTGACTCTGTTGTGGAGCGTATGCAACTGATTTGGGACCAGGTAGTGGAGAGGTTGTCCCTCTCTCAGGAGAGGGCCCAGCGGTTTGCTAACCAGCATAGGACTGATGGTCCTCGGTTTAAAGTGGGGGACTTGGTCTGGTTGTCCTCAAAGAATATTCCTATGAGAGTAGCATCTCCTAAATTTAAGCCTAGGTTCATTGGACCTTATAAGATCATGGAGATTATTAATCCTGTTTCTTTTCGTTTGCTTCTTCCAGGGACATTTAAGATCCATAACGTGTTCCACAAGTCCTTGTTGAAGAGGTTTGTTGAGCCAGTGGTTCCTGCTGCTGTGCCTCCTGACCCTGTTTTGGTTGAGGGCAATCTGGAGTATGTGGTTGAGAAAATATTAGATTCTCGTTTTTCTAGACGGAAACTCCAGTATTTGGTTAAATGGAGAGGTTATGGTCAGGAAGACAATTCTTGGGTGTTTGCTTCGGACATCCATGCTAGGAGACTTATCCGTGCGTATCATAGAACTCATCCTGACCGACCTGGTTGCTCAAATGAGGGTTCGGTGACCCTCCTCAAGGGGGGGGTACTGTTGTGAATGGGTTTGAGATGAGTTCTGAGCAGAGGCTCCCTCTGGTGGTTACAAGCGGTGCTAGTCTGTCCAGTGAAGATTGTGAGGACTGGGAATCAGGTGTTACTGACTGGTCTTATATAAGGGAGTCACCTTCCCATCAGGGTTGCCGGTGATCAATTGTTCTGGTCTGAATCCTTTATTCCAGTTTCCCTTGTAGCCTGCTGTGTCGTGTCTGCATCTCCTGCTAACAGATAAGACATTTTCTTCTTTTGTGTTTGTGCTATATTTTTTCATTTTGTCCTGCACTTCTGTGGGGGCCTTCAGGGTCCCCTCCGGGGGCTTCTGCCCTCTCAGTTTTGTTCAGCCACTGATGTTTGTACTTTTTCTTTTTCCAATTTTTTCAGTGGCTGCTGTTTTGATTTTGTTACACCAGAGAACTAATTTAGGTGGAAGAGGTCGTGTGATCTCAGGTGTTTTTGAAATTAGTAGAGTTGGTGCTTTTCAGGGTTTTCTGGGATTGCAGTAAGTACCCTTCCTATCCTTTTCTATTTAGTTAGTTTGGGCCCCAGCGTTTGCTCATACTATTTTCTTTCTGTGTCAGTATTTCATCTTGTCTAACCCCCATTACATGTTTGGGGGCTTTCTATTATCTTTGGGGTTCTGCTCCGGGGCAGATAGCTTTCCTATATCTATCTTTAGGTGTAGTTAGTTTCTCAGGCTGTGACGAGGCGTCTAGGACCAACGTAGGAACGCTCCACGGCTGCCTCTAGTTGTGGTGGTTAGTCAGGGTACTGCAATCTCATAGATTCCAACTGCTCTGGTGTATTGCCTTTTTTACCTGCACTCCTCAGCTACCGAAACATAACAAATGGTCCCTTTCTGGGCTATTATTATCTGCCCCCACTCGCTGGCTTTGTCTGTCTGGTTGCGAAAATAGGGCGGGAGCCCACGCATTTTTTTTCAACAATTTTACACCTCATATATATATACATGTCATTGAATTTGTGACACATATATATATATATATATATTTATATTTATAGTTCATACACTTCTACATAGTATAATAGCCGCTAATTCAATTGCCGGCTTTTGTGAAAATGCAGAACCCGACATGAAATGACACTTGGTTTACATAGAGTTAACCATGTCATTTCAAGTTGTTTGATCTATTGTTTTCACTAACAATTACATCAGTCTATGTGTGCAAAATTTCACACCTGTAGGGGTTAATTAAAGGTGTAAATTCGTAGCAAAAAAGTCCGTTTTTTTTACAACGAATTTACACCTTTAATTAACCCCTACAGGTGTGAAATTTTGCACACATAGACTGATGTAATTGTTAGTGCAAATCAGATATCAAACTACATGAAAAGACATGGTTAACTCTATGTAAACCAAGTGTCATTTCATGTCGGGTGCTTCTGTCTTTTCACAAAAGCCGGCTTTACCCGGCAATTGAATCAGAGGCTATTTTACTATGTAGAAGTGTATAAACTATAAATATATGTATATATATATGTCACAATGACATGTATATATATATATATATATATATATGTATTCTATGTGTGTTTATTTAGTGTTTACAAGGAAAGAAAGAGGTTTTTTTAGTTACGATATTTCTGTCCCATAGACTTACATGGGACTTCCGGTATCGGTATCGGGTATCGCCGATATTTTAGTGATATCGGCGATACCATTCCGATCCGATATTTTTGGATATCGGAAAGTATCGCTCAACACTATCAAGGATCTGTATTGGCTATATCATTACTTCCCGGACTCCTTGCTCTTCTTTACACTGAAAATAGTTCTTAATGATATTAACTATATGTCTGAGTTTGTTGTCCTGCTGCAGAATAAAATTGGAGCCAATCAGATGACTTCCTGAATGTATTGCATAATGGATAAGTATCTGCCTGTATTTCTCAGCATCGAGTTATCTCCGGTGATCATCTTTAAGCTCCACTGTGTTCTGTATGTCCAACTGAATGGTGGCATAATGCCACTGTTCAGCCAAAGGCATCCAGATGTAGCAGAGCTGGACTCATTGTGCCACGGTATGCATATCATCTCGGCGGACAGGTAAGGATATTGTTGATTTTTTATTTTAATGCTCTTCCAGAAAACGTTGGCTTCAGTGGACTGGGCGATGCAGTAAGTATGGTTTAATTAACATCTATTAAAGGAGTCTGTGTCATTTTTTCAATTAAAAGACTTTATTCTGGCTGTATCTTTATTTATCATATAACTATAGGATTAATAATGGGTAAGTGTCTTATAGATGCTCCTCCTTACTTATCCGTGGGCTTAATGTCACCTGACATTAAAAAGGTGACATCAACACCACAAATATTACCCTACTTACCACTGCTGCAGGGCAAGTAGGAAGAGACAGGTAAAGTGCCACAATTGGCGCATCTTTGGATGTGCCAATTGTGGGGCTGCTGCGGCTGCTATTTTTTGCTGGTGAGGACCAAAATCAATGGAGCAAAAGGATTGACATTCGAGCTCCATAAAAACAATTTTCTTTATTGAAAAAAATATTAAAATATCATAGATTGACAGAAAAATCCACCAAATAGTGAGTGTACACACAGCTTCTGGTATAATGGCAATGCGTTTCAATCACAGGTGGATCTTTTTCATAGCTAGCCTTAGTTTAGCAGCATTAAACATATATAGGCTTAAGTAGCCAATAGGAATGGTCTGTTGTGTCACGTGATTGATTTCATTAAGGTCCTAGATAGGAACATATAACCTGAAACATAGTATCCATCAATGCTACTATAACAGAGAGAAAAAAAACTAAATAAAAACATTATAATACTATTGTAAAATAGTAAGAATGGAATGGCACTCACCGGGTAAAATGATCAAGTCTTTATTGCAAAAACATACAGACGGGAGAATGGGAGCTGAATATAGGAGTAACGACGCTCGTGACCAGTGGAAGCGCATTTTGCGCGAAACGATCATTGTTACTCCTGTATTCAGCTCCCGTTCTCGAGTCTGTATGTTTTTGCAATAAAGACTTGATCATTTTACCCGGTGAGTGCCATTCCATTCTTACTGCTTTACAATATGGACATGTGTTTTTCCTATGAATGAGCACCCGAGGGTTTTGGGTTATTGAAAAAGGGATCACCAACAAATACAATGTCACAAATAATTTTATTAATAAGACACCACAACACAGCAAAAAGTTAAAATCACTTAAAATCAGTTGACCACACAAAGGGGGAATAAGTAGCACCAAGGCATAATAAGCCCCACAGAAAAAAATGCACTGCCCCTGAAGAAGCCAGGCTTTTACTGGTGACACATGTTGGGCACTTTTGTGCTCCTGCCTCCTCCCCTCCTTCCATTCCTATTGTACTGACACTTTATGTGGCCGAGTTCCATGCAGGCTCCCTTGGGTACTCTCTTGCTCCAGGTTGTATGCATCTTCTTCATTATCCTATTGATGGATTATTTTATTGACTCTGTTATATGCTGATCCTGACTTTCAAGGGCAAGACTTATGCATTTTTTTTCTGTGGGGCTTATTATGCCTTGGTGCTACTTATTCCCCCTTTGTGTGGTCAATTGATTTTCTCAGACAGTAGCTTATTTTTGTGTACCGGTGTGTATACAGTGTGTATCTGCAGTCTGTGTTGCCATTTGCAATCTATCTCACTGGCCACTAGCGATATTTGTGTCTGTCTTACAGGGACTTTTGGGGGGTGGCAGGGGCACGACCTTATTACGGGTCTCTGTGTGTTTTTTTGCTGTATGTATTTTTAAGTGATTTTAACTTTTTGCTGTGTTGTGGTGTCTTATTAATAAAATTATTTGTGACAATGTATTTGTTGGTGATCCCTTTTTTTAGTGCATGCTGCTTTTCTTCCGTTTGTTCACATGACTATTTTAGCATGCATTAGGTGATCCCAAGTAGTGGTGCCCTCCTGGCTTGAGCTTTATAGGTTTTTGGATTACTGGCTGGCTGCTCCTCCCACATGTTTTGTTCTGTCTGGATGAAGTGAATTTTTGTGACGGTGCCGATCAGCTGTTTCTACTAGTTTGATTATAATACTATTGCACACATTTAAATTAACATATAAATGAATGTTAATAATGAAACATTACATCATTTCTTCTATTTAAACCATCAGGATGTCTCGTGCCTAGATTACATATCCAGAATGCCTGTCGAGTGAGTACAGGAAAGATGTACAGTACAGACCAAAAGTTTGGACACACCTTCTCATTCAAACATTTTTCTGTATTTTCATGGCTATGAAAATTGTAGAATCACACTGAAGGCATCAAAACTATGAATTAACACATGTGGAATTATACATTACACTTTACAAAAAGTGTGGAACAACTGAAAATATGTCTTATATTCTAGGTTCCTCAAAGTAGCCACCTTTTGCTTTGATTACTGCTTTGCATGCAGAAAAGGTGAACGGATGGATTCTACATGCCTGGTTCCCACCGTGAAGCATGGAGGAGGTGGTGTGATGATGTGGGGGTGCTTTGCTGGTGACACTGTTGGGGTTTTATTCAAAATTGAAGGCATACTGAACCAGCATGGCTACCACAGCATCTTGCAGCAGCATGCTATTCCATCCGGTTTGCATTTAGTTGGACCATCATTTATTTTTCAACAGGACAATGAACCCAAACACACCTCCAGGCTGTGTAAGGGCTATTTGACCAAGAAGGAGAGTGATGGGGTGCTACGCCAGATGACCTGGCCTCCACAGTCACCAGACCTGAACCCAATCGAGATGGTTTGGGGTGAGCTGGACCGCTCACCGCTTCAATTTTGAATAAATCCCCAACAGTGTCACCAGCAAAGCACCCCCACACCATCACACCACCTCCTCCATGCTTCACGGTGGGAACTAGGCATGTAAAATGATGTAAAATGCTGACCAAATACTAACCGTGTGATCATAGCCTTCGTTTAATTTTTCTGTTGCTATAACAATACAAAGAAAAAACTGAATTCCAATGTTAAGATTTAGTATTTTTTTATATGCAAATTTCCTCTTCAGAGAAAAAGAGGACTTGTACTCTATAGCGCCACCTACTGGAAGTAGCAATCCTACAAGTCACAATGAACCCTTTGACGAGTCTTGTAATATGACTTAAGATAAAAGCCAAATCAGTATCTCAATTTGCAGACACGGTGTTTGGGGCTATTGGCCCTCGTATGATTTTTAGTTTCCAAGAGATCAATCTTTTTTATTTTTATGTTTATATAATGGTTTGATTTTGACAATGCCATCAACAGAGGATGCATATCGTTTAAACAGGTTGTCCCATATAAAAAATTATTACTCCGTAGGCTCAGGGACACAAAAAAAAACCTGAGCTCCAAGGGTGTGTGCATGTCTTTTAGAAGCCAACCTGCCCACATTGTTTTTGCTATAGGAAGTGTTTTCAGGAACATAACAGGGGTGTTTTTCCTGAAACGTCTTTTAAGATTTTTTTTTTTTTTGCATTTTATTTATTGTTATTATTGTGGCTGTTAATAGTGAGCTTCTTCCTGACTTCTTTCAGCCATTTTTCATCTTTGAAAACCTAAAGCTGTTAGAGGAAGCTTAAAAAGAGTGAACTTATGTACAAGTCATTTTTACGCTGTGGATCACTTTATATATTTAGTTTTTTAGCATTTTTTTTCAGTTTTCTAAGCAAACTAATCCTGAAAAGAAACTATGATAACTTTAGTCACTCTATCGTGGTCCAGCGAGGCCTCTTTCCACTGCTCTCGCCTTTGCTGATTGACTGCAGAAGAGACAAAATGTCTACCTGGCTGTAATTTATCACCGAACGCAGTGGATTGTGACATCTACATCAGACACTGGGTTCAGTGATTGACTACAGCGCTGCAGACAATCAACAAAGCTAAAGAATAAAACTCAGTTGTTTGTGACTTTTTTATACCCCTGAGATAAAGAAGTTCGTTAATTTTTGAAATGGGACAAACTTTTTAATTGTCTACTTTTAATAACCAATTTTGGCGTGCCGAGGTGGCATTTTTTTTTTTTACTATTATATTTTTGCTATAAACTAAACAATTTAATAGATATATTATCCATTCTGCATATAAAAGTGCAAGGTACATGAGCATTTTTTGTGGCTCGTTTAACTAAAGCATATATGCTTCTTTATGTCTTACTATAACTAAAAACGTCAAATGTATACACATAGGAAAGATGTATATCTTCGTACCGTGTTAGCCAGTAGATAGAAAAATATTTAGACTTGAGAGTCCTCAGTGGTTGATACCTTTTAATGGCTAACTGAAAAGATGATAAATTGCAAGCTTTCGAGACTACTCAGGTCTCTTCATCAGGCAAAGACTAACACAAAAACTGAAGAATCACATGTATACACATTCACTTACTCACATAAATGCATTGCAGACATGCACATTGTACTTAGTTATATAGTGTATAGGTGTGCATTTGTGTATACATTTATACACACACACACACAAATAAGCTGGATCTCAGGCAGCAAGCGCCATGAAGAAGATGGGAACCTCCTGTCACCATCACAGAGCAGCAGTGGGGGGAGACATTGTGATATCAACTAGAAGGCAGAAAGGGTAGAGTGCAGCTGTGTGGGACAAACAGGAAAAACAGCTTTTTGTTGGGGTGGAGAACAGTAGAGAGTCAGTATATAGACATAAACAGGAAGCTCCAGCACTCACTTCAGGGCAGCACTGTGTTCCTCTGGAGCCTCTCCTCCCCCTTCTGACAGTGCCGACGACAGAGCTTAGAGCTTGGCTGACAGCAGAGCAGGAGACAGAGGCCATCTTCTATTAATTTCCATTAGCACTTTCTTCACTGCTACCTTCAGCACAGCAGTGATTGCACAGTTCTCATGGCCGCATGCTGCAGCAGCCTGACCCGGTCCATGCTCATGTGCATGGCTTACTACTATGAGGCTCCAGGAGCAGCTTAGTTAGTGTAGGTCAGATCAATGGCTGTGCTGAGCCTCCCTCCCCCCATCCTGATAAGAGACTCTGAGGAGGGAGAGGGCGGGAAGAGATCCAGCCCGCACACTGTTCTCTTATGCTGCAGGTTAAGCCTCTGATCCCCACCCTACCTTATACCAGGCAATGCAGGAGCTCAGGTTTTCTCCCCTCTTCTGTTTAGTGGGATGGGGAGGGATAGGGCTTAAATCGTGCATGCAGGGATGCTGAGAAGAGAGAGATTGTTGGAGTCAGGGGCCCACCGGAGGATCCACCAATTTCTCTTTGGGCCAGTCCGAACCTGCACGGAAGCATGAAGTGATGTCATCTAGTGGCTGTGATGCTTTTGGCCAGGAAATTGCCCAACTTATGCTAGTGGTGGGGAGAAAGGTTACAGAAAGAGAGATTGCTTCATATTTCAATTTTCCCTATTTTGTGGTTGTATGGTTCCCCAAGGCATCCCCCCCAAATTGCTACTAGTGTCTTTCAAAGCTATATTTCTTCAAGCAAGTGTGTCCTGCTTCAAAACTCTGGTGGTATGAGTAAGGCCAGAGTCACTCATGCGAAAAACCTTCACGATTCTTATGCGAGTCTCTCACATGAACACCCAGCAATGCCGCCGGCACTCAGTGTAGCCGCTTGCTCCGGTCTGAGTTCCGGCGGCAGTGCTGGGTGTCCATACAAGAGACTCTCGCATTTGTGACCCCGGCCTAGCAACAACACTTTTCTATCAATGCTTACCTTGTACTAATTAGCCAAGAATAGACCGGTGGGCTTTCTATACCCCTTGATAACTCCTCTTGAGAAAGCTAACGACTTAAATGGCGAAACGAGCGTTGATGACTTCATTTTCTCTAGAAACAAACCTAACTTACTAAATCAAAGGGTAAGGTGGTATCCCCTTTCAATTTCTAGCAAATTTCTATAATATAATTGTGTTGTTGTTTTTTATTATTATGTCACCAGCTTAGAGATTCCACACATACCTAGTAGATATAATTTGATTACTGTTTAGATGTATGTAATATATCAACTATTGTTGCCTGTCTGTCTTTTTTGTACCTTGTATATGCTATTTTTTATCTAACTAAAAACAATTTTCTAATTAATAAAACATACTTGTCAACCGATTAAACTCCAAGTTATTTTCCTTTTCTATACCCTTGACAAGTCTGACTTAAGGTGCTGTAATCACATTCCTTCAGCAAGCCTGACCTCTCTTTCACTGATCTCCATCATAGCTTATGTGCAGAAGATGTCACACAATATTCTGCACTAAAGTTATAATGATAAGGGGACATAATTATAGCTTCTGAGGTCAGGATGAATTTGGGGGTATAGATGCCCCACTAGAATAGTCCTGGCTAATTACCATAGCATGAGTGACGATGTAAAAGCGTTTTTGCTGCTCATATCAGCACGGCTTTGGAATATCATACATTTGATTAAACTGCCATAATATGACTCTGTAAGTTAGGAGTTTGTTTGGGGGCCTTGGGGAATCTGATAGTTTCCCAGAAAATATACACATTCAGGCAGTGTTTTCTTAAAAACTATTACTTGGGCATTGTCTGGTTTAGTGACATTATTTGTTTAAAAGAACAAAAAAGTTTTGCATTGTGCTGTAGGTCTAGTAAGCAGTATTTTGTGGTGTGTTCTCTGACAACACGTTGTATATCATGTTCCCTTTCCACATAAATGAACTTCCTCTGCAGGCCTTGTACAAGGATACTCACAAAAGCAATCACTAAGAAGTTAGAAGAAAATGAAATAGGATTACTTTGTTTTCATGGCACATACTGCATTACGTGTCCGGCATATCTAGGAGCTGGACACGGGAAATATTTGTTTGGCGTTTTATAATAGAGTATATCAGGTAGACTGGCATTATGTAATAAATTATAACACTAAACAGTTTAATAGTAAATCATTTCTTGTGCAACTGATATCAACAATTAATTCCTTAAATGAAAACGTTATTCAGAAGTTATATGTACCTTGGCTTATCTATGATAATCACAACATTTTAGGAACGGAAACTCAATATGTTTAGTCTAATGTCTCACATAAATGATTTGCTTATATGAATTCTTTGGCCTTTGAAACTAATAAATCTTGCTGTTTATATCAGTTGTAAAAAGCATTGTGTCTGTTCATCAGTTGTTTGAAGATGCGATGGTGCACCAGGAGTAACACAGCTCTCTATATAGGGGAGTGACCTTAAATTTGACTGGCAACTCCTCTCTCATGTGCACTTTATTTTCTGGTGACATCTTGTTAATTGTGTTAGCTCCATTTACATTTCATCCAAATTATTCTCATGTTCTGAATAAGTTGTCTATAATGTTTGGTCTCTAGTCATGATAAATTTGAACTTTTCTACTTAAGATTCATATTCCTTATCATATAAATACATTAATCCAGATTATTGTCATGGATGTACTGCAACAGAGAGGTGCCAGAAGACAGCAGCATTTCTGATTTCTCCTACCCCTGCACTGTTTAGAAGCACTTCACCTTCATATTAACAACTCTTGCCACCTCCTGTCACCTCCAACTTAAAAACATTTCCAGAATCCATCCCTTCCTCACCCCTCAATCTACTAAAACTCTTATGCATGCCCTCATCATCTCCCGCCTCGATTACTGCAACACCCTCCTATGTGGCCTCCCCGTCAACTCTCTTGCACCACTCCAGTCTGTCCTCAACTCTGCTGCCCGACTAATCCACCTCTCCCCTCGCTACTCCCCTGCTTCTCCCCTCTGCAAATCCCTCCACTGGCTCCCAATTCCCCAACGAATCCAGTTCAAACTACTTACACTGACCTACAAAGCCATCCACAACCTGTCCCCTCCCTATATCTCTGAACTAATCTCCCAATATCTTCCTTCACGTAATCTTCGATCCTCCCAAGACCTCCTACTATCCTCTACACTTATTCGTTCCTCACACAACCGCCTCCAAGATCTCTCCCGAATATCCCCCATACTCTGGAATTCCACGCCTCAACATGTACGATTATCCACCACCCTTGGATCCTTCAGACGGAACCTGAAAACCCATCTCTTCAGGAAAGCCTACAGCCTGCAATAACCATTCCGCCTCGCCACCATCACCCGAGCTGCCGTCTCGCTGCCACCACCACCAGAGCTGCCGCACCCCGACCTTCTGTTTCTTCCCCATTATCCCGTAGAATGTAAGTCCGCAAAGACAGGGTCCTCTCCTCTCTGTACCAGTCTGTCATTGTAAATTTGTTTACTGTAAACAATATCTTTAACTTTGTATGTAACCCCTTCTATACAGCACCATGGAATTAATGGCGCTATATAAATAAATAATAATAATAATATTAAATGATGCAGGTTTGTTTTAGCAGTGCAGGGGTTAATCTGCTCAGTTAAGAGCTCCTGGAAGCTTTCCTGAATTAAAGCTCTCAGCTGTTCACTCTTAGGCAGTCCCATCTCCAACATAATCTGGACCCTGGCAAGCACTCATTGCCAGAGCTAGCTTATGCAACATGGTTAGAAGATGATAAGCACACTACCCATGCCCATTTTCCTCCTACCAGGATTGAGCAACACTTTACAGTATAATTGAGCATATTGATCCTGTAGTGAATACACTGCATGTAGAAGTGTTATATACAGTATATATAGATTAAGATATGTTAAAACAATTATTTTATTTAAAAAAATCTAAAACATGCACAAATTAAATTAAAACAGAGTGCCTCAAACCATAACACAAACAAAAAGAGGTTGGCTGGAGCAGTATACGTTAATACACAGAAACGTGTATACATGACCAGGTATATCATAAATAACAAAAAAACAAATTATTTTACAGCGATGGAACACCCAATATTCTGAAGCAATAAGGATATAAGGCATATAGTATGCCTGCACAGAAAATATCACTAATGTAATGAGCTTTCTCTTAGCACACCACCAATTGAAAGAAATTAATTTATAAGCATATAATATGCCTGCATCTAAATAAGCAACATTGTTGCCTGCAAAGTTAGAATATCTGTGCAGAGGGACATAAAATTTCAAAGTAAAGCTGTACTCAATTTTCAGCCGTATGAAAAACTGAGGACCAAGAGTCAAAATGCTAAATAAAAAACTAATTTTATTGAAACAATTTATAAGAATCTCAAACAAGAAAAAGAAATTTAAACATAATCCAACCGTGTGGAGACGTAACTGGGAGCAGATTTAATACATGAATAGAGAATAGTATGCGGTCATAGTAGAAAACCAAAATACCAAACTGAGAAAACGAAGGTGTCCTGTTGACACCTGCACCACATGAATACTGACAAGAGCTGAGCCGTAAGTATGTGAGTCAATATTTCTCAGGGCCGAACAATGAGTAGTACAAAGTCACAATTGTATACATAGTGATACACAGCGCTGAGCTGGGCCCAAGTGCTATTGAAGTAAAAAAAAAAAAAAAAGCTGTCCCTTTGAGTGTCAGTAAGATACTTACCTATCTGGATTTTCATTTAAAGCTGCCTTGTGCTGCCTTCGTTTTCTCAGTTTGGTATTTTGGTTTTCTACTATGACCGCATACTATTCTCTATTCATGTATTAAATCTGCTCCCAGTTACGTCTCCACACGGTTGGATTATGTTTAAATTTCTTTTTTCTTGTTTGAGATTCTTATAAATTGTTTCAATAAAATTAGTTTTTTATTTAGCATTTTGACTCTTGGTCCTCAGTTTTTCATACGTTAAGATGAGTCGCAGCTATGTTGCTATTTAATTTAATTTAACAGTGGATTTCCACTCCTATTCATTTAATTAATATGTTTTGGAGGTACCTCTTGTTATGTTCAATTTTCAGCCGACATCCTAGTGATTGCTGTTTTTGTACTTATAACCGCGATGTTTGCATACAACCATCCATACCCTGTGCCCCACACATGTTACCTGGGTTTGTAATGCTGTCATGGATAAAGTGCCAAGTGACACGTCAACGCCTCTGACCCCGACACGCGTTTCACTATTGCTTCCTCATGGGGGCGTGTCTGGGTAGTGGGCGTCATTGAAATTATACTGTCTCATGACCAATAGAAGTACGGGGGAGAGGTCAAACCGGAAATGAAACAGGAACGTCACCTGATAATCATTGTCCCGACCAGCCACATGGTAACAGTAACCATGCAACCAATATATTGCAGAGACGCTAGAGCTTCCTCATGGGGGCATGTCTAAATAGTGGGCGTAATTGTAGTTATGCTATCTAGTTAATAATAGAGGTAGGGGGAGGAGACAAAACTGGAGATGACACTAGCATGTCATCTGATGATCTAGGTCCCGCCCCGCTGTGTGGCAACAGTAACCATGTAAGCAATACCGGCCAGAAGACAGCAGCATTTCTAATTTCTCCTACTCCTGCACTGTTTAGAAGCACTTCACCTTCATATTAAATGATGCAGGTTTGTTTTAGCAGTGCAGGGGTCAATCTGCGCATTTGAGAGCTCCTGGAAGCTTTACTGCATTAAAGCTTTCAGCTGTTCACTGTTAGGCAGTCCCATCTCCAACATAATCTGTGTCCTGGCAAGCACTCATTGCAAGAGATAGCTTAGAAGATGGTGTTTTGTGGTTGCTGTTTGAGAAGGTGTTTGATGGATTTATCAGAGACTGTTGCTAGGTTTTGGGTGTGTGCTATTTCCTCTCCTTCTCCTACTTTGGTTTATTTCATCCTCTACTCCTTAGTGTTTACCTCTGTTGTATGTGTGAGTATATTTGTATGATTGGTATTTTCTTTTATCCCTGTTTGTATTACCTTGCTAGTCTGGTTGCTGTATTGCATTACTACTCCCCTCTTACCTGAGTGGGGGAAGGGTACAAAGGGTGGATTCAGGAGCAAAGGTAAGTGGCTCTGGTGTCTTCACTATCAGAACTAATCTGGGGAACAAAGCGAGCTAGGGTGCCCCTAGCATTAGGGACAGGATAGACCCCCGAGTCCTGGGACACTCGACAACAGAGTCATGACATTTATACTAAGAATTCTCCATATGACTTCTGTTTAATCTATTTTGAAAGTATAATTTCCCCCTTGAAACTAAAAAGCTTGCAAAAAATATTGTTGAAATTGGTATTTATACAGTGGGTACAGAAAGCATTCAAACACCTTTAAATTTTTCTCTCTTTGTTTCATTGCAGCCATTTGGCAAATTCAAAAAAGTTCATTTTTTCTCATTAATGTACACTCTGCACCCCATCTTGACTGAAAAAAATAGAAATTTTGCAAATGTATTAAAAAAGAAAAACTGAAATCACATGGTCAGTATTGAGTAGGAGCACCCTTTTGACCTGGTAAAGTCATGAGTCTTCTTGGGAATGATGCAACAAGTTTTTCACACCTGGATTTGGGGATCTTCTGCCATTATTCCTTGCAGATCCTCTCCAGTTCCGTCAGGTTGGATGGTGACCGTTGGTGGACAGCCATTTTCAGGTCTTTCCAGAGATACTCAATTGGATTTAGGTCAGGGCTCTGACTGAGCCAGTCAAGAATGGTCACAGAGTTGTTCAGAAGCCACTCCTATGTTATTTTAGCTGTGTGGTTAGGGTCATTGTCTTGTTGAAAGGTGAACCTTCTGCCAAGTCTGAGGTCCAGAGCACCCTGGAAGAGGTTTTCATCCAGGATATCTCTGTACTTGGCCGCATTCATGCTTCCTTCAATTGCAACCAGTCATCCTGTACCTGCAGCTGAAAAACACCCCCATAGCATGATGCTGCCAACATCATGTTTAACTGTTGGGATTGTATTGGGCAGGTGATGAGCAGTGCCTGTTTTCTCCACACATACCGCTTGGAATTATCACCAAAAAGTTCTATCTTCATCTCATCAGACTAGAGAATCTTATTTCTCATAGTCTGGGAGTCCTTCATGTGTTTTTTAGCAAACTTTATGCAGACTTTCATATGTCTGGCACTGAGGAGAGGCTTCCGTCGTGCCACTGTAGGAGAGAGAGCCCCCACTGTTTAACCAGGCTGGAACTAAGGGGGCTGTCACTTAGGTTCCCAGGGGGAATGTTCCTGGGGGAAGTAGCTACAGGACAACACAGAGACTCTGCTGGAAAGTACGGGGGCGGGGTGACTATAAAAGGGGCACAGGAGACCTGCAGGGGCACTTGATACAGTGGAAGACAAGAGGCAGGAAGGAGGAGCCTGGGTGGCACTGGAGAGCAGGGGAGAGCCAGGGCCTTCGAGAGAGAAAGGACGGGGGCTCACCTAACCCAGAGAGAAGACGGTACCGAGCGAAGCGAGGAAGAAACACGACGCTGACACCTGCAGCTGTCACTGCCTCGCCCCACACTGCCTGTACGCAGCTACTCGTGGGCGTTACTGCCTCACTCCACACCGTGACTGCGGCCTGTGTGTTGCCACCCGCGGCCGCCACTGCCCCGTTCCATCCCGCGGCTGTGGCCTGTGTGCTACCACCTGCAGCCGCCACTGCCACACTCCATCCCATGGCTGCGGCCTGTGTGCTGCCACGTGGCCGTCACTGCTCCGTTCCCTCCCGCAGCTGCAGCCTGTACATCAAGGTCCACGGCTGCCACCACCTCACCTCCGAGGGGGGTGGTCCCGACGCTGGGGAACTCTTCCAGGGCCTGTTGCGCTACTTCCGCACCTGGGCATAGGAATGTCCGAAGCCTCTGACAGCTCCTCGTCGGCTGGGCCCAGCAGCTGAGATGCCGAACGGACACCTCCCAGACAGCAGCTCTGCCGGACATCAGAGAAGGATAAGTGACACTCCGTTAACTGTTCATTATAGTTCAATGACTTGCAGTCGACCATATCGCGGCCATATAGTTATTGGGACCTGCCGAGTAGTCATATAAAAAGTTATTTGTGTATTATTGTCTAAATTCCCTGCGACGAGAACTGTTGTCAGATTACCAACTATCCATATAACCCCTATATAATGGTTGAATTTAAGCTTGCTCCGTCTCCGGCTTGTCACTGCATCACGTGTACCTGTAATTACCACACCACTCTGCCATAAAGGCCCGACTGATGGAGGTCTGCAGTGATAGTTGAATTTGTGGAACTTTCACCCATCTTATCACTGCATTTGTGGAGCTCAGCCACAGTGATCTTGGGGTTCTTCTTTACCTCTTTCACCAAGGCTCTTCCACGATTGCTCAGTTTGACTGGATGACCAGGTCTAGGAAGACTTCTGGTGGTCCCAAACTTCTTCCATTAAAGGATTATGGAGGCCACTTTGCTCTTAGAAACCTTGAGTACTGCAGAAATTTTTTTGTAACCATGGCCAGATCTGTGTCTTGCCACAATTCTGTCTCTAAGCTCCTTGGCTAGTTCCTTTGACCTCATGATTCTCATTTGGTCTGACATGCACTGTGAGCTGTGAGGCCTTTTATAGACAGGTGTGAGCCTTTACAAATCCAGTCCTATCAGTTTAATTAAACACAGCTGGACTCCAATGAAGGAGTAGAACCATCTCAAGGAGGATCACAAGGATATGGACAGCATTTGACTTAAATATGAGTGTCTGAGCAGAGGATCTGAATACCTATGACCATGTGATATTTCAGTTTTTTTTTTTAATTAGTTTGCAAAAATGTCTACACTTCTGTTTTTTTTCAGTCAAGGTGGGTTACAGAGTGAAAATTAATGAGAAAATAATGAACTTTTTTGAATTTACCAAATGGCTGTAATGAAACAAAAAAATGAAAAATTTAAAGGTGTCTGAATACTTTCCATGCCCACTGTAAATGGCTATGGCATAGAGTAGAGAGAAAAGTAATCTGGGGAACAAGGCGAACTAAGGCGTCCCTAGAATTAGGGACAGGGAAGGAACCCCCGGTCCGGGTCCTGAGGGTTCGGCTGAACAGTTACAAAAATTTTGTGTTCATGTACCAGAACAGTGCCCACACCTAAATATGAACCCGGACCCGATTCACTTGAATGGGGAGCCCGAACATCCAGTGTTTGCCACGCTGTCATGTGCATGACAGCGTGGCAAAGATCGCTTCTGTTCAGCAGTGAAATCTTTCCTGCCAGTCAGAGAGCCGAGGTTCCCACTCTGTAAAAAGACAGCGTGAGCGCTCAGCTGTGATCGGAGGTATAAAGTTTACGTTTAGTCACTGGTGTCAGCTGATGGGACTACAGCCCCCCTTCATCCGACACCTGCTGTCGATAATAACAGCGAGAGCAGAAGCGGCTGATGGGTGTATTCATTAGCCGGCTCCTGTGCTGTAAATAAATGATTAAAAAAATGGCGTGGGCTTCCCTGTATTTTTGATAAAAAAACAGGCAAAACTGACAGCTGAAGGCTGCAACCCTCAGCTGTCAGCTTCAGCAAGGCTGGTTATCAAGAATAGAGAGGTCCCGATGCCATATTTTTAAATTAAATAAATAATTTAAATAAATGATGTGGGTTCCCCCCATTTTTTGACAACCAGCCTTGCTAAAGCAGACAGCTGGGGGCTGGTATTCTCAGGCTGGTAAGAGGCCATGGGTATTGACCCTCCTAGCATAAAAATAGCAGCCCAAAGCCATCCAGAAAAGGCACATCAATTAGATGCTCCAAATCTGTCACTTTGCCCAGCTCTTCCCATTTGCCCTGTAGCCGTGGCAAGTGGGGTTAATATTTTTGGGGTTGATTTCATCTTTGTATTGTCAGGTGACATGAAGCCCACAGCTTAGTAATGGAGAGGCGTCTATGAGACAATTATCCATTACTAATCATATAGTTATATGATAAATAAAGACACAGCCAGAATAAAGTCCTTTATTAGAAATAAAACAAAACTCACTTTTACTTTTTTATTTAAAAATAACAAACACAGTTATATCTCCTGTAATAAAACTAAAATAAAAAACAACAATATACCTTACCTGTCTGTTGTTCTGTCCCATGCCGAAATCTATGTCTGGGGTATAAACAGTTTTCAACCAGGACGGTGCCAAGATGCGACCGTCCAGGCTGAGAACCACTGGTGACTGAACTGCTGTGAGTGCAGCCTCGGTGACTGGTGTTGACGTCATCAAGGTTACCTTCGGTCACTGAGGCTGCATTCCCAGCGTGACCTTACTGAGATCCCTGCTAGCAGCGTGAGAGTTTAAGAAGGGATTGCGTGAGTGGTAAACATCCCTTTAAAGAGAAACCATATATCTTTTTCAGAAATAGTAAATGGGAAAATAGGAAACTTTGCAATATAGCTTATTACAGATATATTCTTTCTCCTCCTTGACTGATCTTTTATTCTCAATATTTTCAATTCACAGGCAAAATCTTTCTTAAATGAACACAGACTTTTGTACAATAAAGTAGTACAATAAAAAAAACACTCTAAATAGATGAGAAGAAAAATTCTTCATTCTTTCCATCAACATGTTTTAGGTCTGGCAACCATGTTTGGATTGCTAAAGGATGGTTTCATTATTTAAAAATATTAGTCTGTTCTGTTTGACTTGTACATCACACTCTCTTTTTTTCGTTGTCTTTATTGACCCTAACGATTGTCATTGATATGTTCTCAGTTTAAGTGAATTCATGCTGCTACATAGACAAATATTTACTAATAAATCTTTCCTTTGGAAATTATTTCTTTTTGAGAATTCAATCATAATTATTCCAAAAAAGTTATTCCTAAATTGTGCTCTGCATGGATACAGAATTACAATTTATCAAAATCTTTGGCGCACAGGCACAGTTTAGGGGCTACCCAGTAGCTCTCATAACACCAGGAGGTTTGCCAACAAGACATTTTATCTTCACTACAGTATTTAGACATAAGGAAACAGACTAAACATTTATCCTGTGCATGCCGTTATGGCAGTCTTAGACTCTCTACAAAGAAGTGTGTGGCAATGTTGAAAGCATGTGGACCAAAATTTCTAGATTTATACATAAGGGCATCTGTTCTAAAGATAAAATGACTGGCACACTGAACCCTTAGGAGCAATGCACCCTATTCAACAGACTTGAAAAGCCCCAGACAACTTGAATATATGCCAAGATAAGAAAATGTACATTTAAAGGGATACGTGTGCACAGTCACTTTTCTGGTGCCAGAGTAAGTTCCCAAACCATACTATATATTTAATAAACTCTGCACTCAACTTGAATGATTAATTGTGTCTTTATTAAAGTTCAGTGATGTCAAACGTTTCGGTCCTATCTGGACCTTCATCAGTAACTGTACAAAAACAATATAAGGAAATTTAACAGCTATTTATGGGAACAATATCTCCCAAATAAAATTACAAAAAACAAAGTATATACATGGGGTGTAATAGATTACAATGAAAAAAGTTTCGGAAGTAGCAATATTGGTTCAGTCAAAAATCTTATATTATGAGAGCAAAACCATACATACCGTGTATCACAAAATGAAAGTGTTTACTAGGTAAACAAAATATCCTATAATACCAGAAAAAATAAATGATGTTCATGGACCTTAATATAAATACTCATTGTGCACGTGTGGGCAGTGCTGACATGTGGCTTACCCTGCGGTTTTGGTGCGGTTCCTGCCTTTCAATAGTGGTACTGTGGAGTGATGTCTGGGGTTAAATATGAGTATACTACCCCTTATTATTAGCAAAAGCAATCTGGATGAAGACACATACCGTGAGTGACCAAAGAAAAGGGCATCCGCTGTATTAAGCTGTCTAATAAGTATAGACCTCTAGTGGCTAGGGTATGAAAAACAATGTCCCATACGTGTGCAGTAGATATAACTGAAGAGTTACCGCTTATAGGGCTGTTTGTTGTCCGAGCATATGCTGCGGCCTGCGAGGAGATATAGCACATATACTGTGATATCTGTGAACGCCATCAATGGATGGTCATCTAGCAATATATTGATCTTACCCGGGGGTAGCAGTGAAGCGCGGTGTCCACCGCTGTATTCGTGCAGTGTAAGCTACCTGGGATGGTTTCTTATGGGCGCCGGTGTCCCGTGTCCACGTGTATGACTTCCTGGTTCCGGTGAAGCCGGAAGTGACGTGACCGGATGTGCTTGGTGCGTTCCATATGCGTTCCAAATCCCCGTGGGTGGGGGAGTGTGCTTAAGGCGGCGCATGCTCGGTGAGAAACAATGGAGTGAGATCGTAGATACAGTCTCTTAAGTGCCAGTATAAGACGAAATATTGATAGGTGATGAATATTAAGTTATTAAGTTAAATCGCCAGAATGTTTGGGCACTTAATATTCATCACCTATCAATATTTCGTCTTATACTGGCACTTAAGAGACTGTATCTACGATCTCACTCCATTGTTTCTCACCGAGCATGCGCCGCCTTAAGCACACTCCCCACCCACGGGGATTTGGAACGCATATGGAACGCACCAAGCACATCCGGTCACGTCACTTCCGGCTTCACCGGAACCAGGAAGTCATACACGTGGACACGGGACACCGGCGCCCATAAGAAACCATCCCAGGTAGCTTACACTGCACGAATACAGCGGTGGACACCGCGCTTCACTGCTACCCCGGGTAAGATCAATATATTGCTAGATGACCATCCATTGATGGCGTTCACAGATATCACAGTATATGTGCTATATCTCCTCGCAGGCCGCAGCATATGCTCGGACAACAAACAGCCCTATAAGCGGTAACTCTTCAGTTATATCTACTGCACACGTATGGGACATTGTTTTTCATACCCTAGCCACTAGAGGTCTATACTTATTAGACAGCTTAATACAGCGGATGCCCTTTTCTTTGGTCACTCACGGTATGTGTCTTCATCCAGATTGCTTTTGCTAATAATAAGGGGTAGTATACTCATATTTAACCCCAGACATCACTCCACAGTACCACTATTGAAAGGCAGGAACCGCACCAAAACCGCAGGGTAAGCCACATGTCAGCACTGCCCACACGTGCACAATGAGTATTTATATTAAGGTCCATGAACATCATTTATTTTTTCTGGTATTATAGGATATTTTGTTTACCTAGTAAACACTTTCATTTTGTGATACACGGTATGTATGGTTTTGCTCTCATAATATAAGATTTTTGACTGAACCAATATTGCTACTTCCGAAACTTTTTTCATTGTAATCTATTACACCCCATGTATATACTTTGTTTTTTGTAATTTTATTTGGGAGATATTGTTCCATAAATAGCTGTTAAATTTCCTTATATTGTTTTTGTACAGTTACTGATGAAGGTCCAGATAGGACCGAAACGTTTGACATCACTGAACTTTAATAAAGACACAAGAAAATGTACAGTTACATATAAAGAATTGTAAGCAGAGAATATCATCAATTGGGATAATATTGAACGTTAACGTAAACTGAGAATATCTTTTCTATCAGTGTCATTTGAGATCACAACTGCCTTTTACGTTCATTGACTGAAGCTGAACACTAAAAGCTAATTACTACATGTATTGCTTGGATGTCTGCCATAACTTAAGACTCAATTTATCTTATTGGCATGAACTTTCTGTCAGCAGGTTTTATAAGTTATATTCCCATGTCAAAACATTACTGGTTGCATCAGATTAATAGACATTATCCAACTACTAAGTACAGAATGCAATCTAAGAACCTGAACATAAAAAAAATACAGTAAGCAGTACATGTAGAAAAAAATGAAACGATCTATTGTGAAAACAATAAGGCTATGTTCACATGTTTCGTATTTTCAGATTTATTCCTGCTGTTTTTTGCCATGGAAAATACAACATTTTACTGTCCCAGCCATCAGAATGAGATTATTTAAATACAATTTTTTTCTGTCTGTGTGTTACTTATTTTTACTACTACGTTAGTAATGGTTGTGTCTTACTGACACCTCTCCATTACTAACCACAAAAACAATTGCCACATCACCAGGGTAATCAGAAATAGCTGAGGCTAAGCACCAGATATGATGCACCACTTCTAGGGAGGCTGCAGGCTGATATTTGTTGATTGGAAATGGCCCAATAACCATGGGCATTCCCAGTCTTTTAATATTAGCCAGCAGCTGTATGCTTTCATCTAGCTGGTTATTAAAAGCAGGGGACCTCATGCTGTTATTTTCATTTATTTATTTTTTACTAATAAATGACGTGAGGGCCCATTGTTTTTATTAACCAGTTAAGTGAAAGCAGACAGCTGTGAGTTAGTCTCATTTTTCTGGGAATAATATCCATGGACTTCCTAACCTATTAATATCACCCCTAGCTATCTGCTTTGCTTTTGCTATTTTTTAAAAATGGAGGACCCTAAAAAATGATTTGGGTTCCAACCTAATTTTAATAGCTAAGGAAAAGCAGACAGCTGGGGACTGACATTCATAGACTGGGAAGGGTCGTGGTTATTGGCCCCTTCCCAATCTAATTATACAAGCCCTCAGTTGCACCAGAAATGACGCATCAAATTGATGCACCAATTCTGGCACTTGGCCTTAGCTCTTTCCGATTGCCCTGGTGCATTGGAAATCTAGGTAATGCAATTGTGGGGTTGATGTCAGCTGTGTATTGTCTGCCAACATCAAGCTTAAAGGTTAGTAATAGAGAGGCTTCTATCTGACACCCCCATTTCTAACCCAGTAAGTAAAAAGAGAAAAAAAGACACAGAAAAAATCTTTATTGAAAAAAAAGTGAGGTGAGTTGTAAGTAGCATACATGTCCCTCCCATAATGTTCACATGTAATGTAGCATGATATCCAGAGTTGTATATAAGATACTCTTGATCCGCTAATATGATTGAGGATATTCATGGTTATAGTTAGTCTTACTTCCATTTTGGGCCACAGGTCACTTATACTATGATAGAGACCTATTGTTATCTCTTTATATCATTATAATCACTAGGGCACTGTAATTTTACATAAAACAGACTTTTGTACACTTTTTGCATATTTTTCTATGATACAATCACAGGTTTATGTATCATTTCTAGCATTGCAATGGCTCACTGCACAAATATTTTCTATTGTTATTTCAGTACGTAGTGACATCAAGTCATTCTATGTTTATATATGCTACATATTATCTATATTGAGATTATTGTTTTATGACTGTTATTGTGGGATGTATGGCTATGCTATTGTTTCTTGTCTCCATGCCACCCCATGTGTAAATGATTCTATTTTTCCTGTAGTTTTTATAGCATGTATTATTTATCTTAAAGTGTTTCAATAACATTTACATATTATTATACTCTTTGATCACATTGCTCCTTAACGACCGGAGGTATTTTCGTTTTTGTGTTTTCATTTTTTGCTCGCCTTGTTCCCAGAGCCATAACTTTTAATTTTTCAATCAAAATGTCCATGTGAGGGCTTGTTTTTTGTGGGACAAGTTGTACTTTTGAATGACACTACTGATTTTAACATATTTTGTACTGGAAAATGGTAAAAAAAATTACAAGTGCGGTGAAATTGCCAAAAAAGTGCAATTCTACACTTGTTTTTTGAGTTTTACTTCACCATGTTCACTAAACGCTAAAACTGACCTGCCATTATGATTTTCCAGGTCATTATGTGTTAATAGACACCAAACATGTCTAGGTTTGTTTTTATTTAAGTGATGAAAAAAAATCCAAACTTTGGTAAAAAAAAAGTGCCATTTTTTGAGACCTGTAGCATCTCCATTTTTTCGTGATTTGTGGCAGAGTGTGGGTTTATTTTTTGTACGCCAAGCTGATGTTTTTACTGATACCATTTTGGTGTATTTGGAATATTTTTTCTCGCTATGCCGTTAGCCGATTGGGTTAATTCTTTTTTTAAATTAATAGATTGGGTGATTCTGAACATAGCAATACAAAATATGTGTATGTTTGATTTTTTTATTGTTTTATTTTGAATGGGGCGAAAGGGTGGTAATTTGAACTTTTATATTTTTAAAAATGTTTAAATTTTTTTGCTTTTTGCATACTTCAGCAGTCTCTATGGGAGACTAGAAGCTGTTGTTTTCTGATCGCCTGTGCTACACACAGGTGATGATCACATACCAGTGTATAGCAGAAATGCACACTTGCTATGAGCGCTGACCACCATAGAGGTCTGCTGGAGACCTCTGGTTGTCATGCTAACCCATCGGTGACCTGCGATCATGTGACGGGGTCACCAATGGGTGGGATTTCTGGCAAGCACGAGTTAAATGCCGCTATCAGAGATTAACAGCGGCATTTAGCAGATTAATAGCCGCTGGTGGATCATGATTCCACCTGAGGCTGTTAGAGGCACATGTATACTGTTCAAAACAACTGACATGTTCCGGGAAAGATGTGGACTCAGTGCTGAAGCCCACATCAAAGTGATTGATTTCGACGTAGGCATACTATTACGCCCAATGTCGGAAAGGGGAGTCACTGTAGGTTCAAATCCTTTGTTGTGAAGGAATCTCCCTCTAATCCCATGAGGAAACTTTGGAAGTTTTCATGACCAAGAGCAAAGTTCAATTAAAGCACCTACATAGTAAGAAAGGGTGAGAAATGATTTCCCATGACTCACAGACCATAAATATTTAAATATGTTGCCTCAATATAGCAATAATGAAACACTTAAAGGGGTTATCTGGGCTATTAACCCCTTCCCGACCTTTGACACAGCGTATGCGTCATGAAAGTCGTGCCAATCTGACCTGTGACGAATATGCTGTGTCATGGTATAAATCGCGTTCCTGCGGGTCGGGTGACCGGGGTCACTAAAAGGTCACCTGACATGTAGGCACAAGACCCTTTTGTGCTTCACCACAGTGGCGTTGGCTTAACCCCCACGTGGCTACGATCGCTCTGATTGGCTGTTAAAAGTGAAACAGCCAATCAGAGCGATTTGTAATATTTCACCAATGAAATAGCATCTGCCATGGCTGGACACCGAGATCCGACTCCCCCACACCGAGTAACTGTGGCGATCGGCCGCCGCCACAGATTGATGACAGCGATCAGTCACCGCCATCACTATCTGCTTCCCTCCTCCTTGCCTCCGCTCCCCCGCCTTCCGATCCCCCCTCACCTGCCCGGGACCTGCGATGTCCCTGTGTCCGTCCCGGTGTCCCTCCGGGATTCTTCAAGGGCGAGGCCATCTTGGAAAATTCCATACATTTATTTTGATCACTATGATAAACTCTCACAGTGATCAAAATAAAAAAAAAGTAAATAAACGCCCCCTTTATCACCCCAATAGGTAGCGACAAATAATAAAATAAAGAAAATATTAATTTTTTATTTTTCTATTAGGGTTAGAGTTAGAACTAGGGTTAGGGTTAGCCTTAGGGTTATTGGTAGCATTAGGGTTAGGGTTAGCATTAGGGTTAGAATTAGGGTTAGGGTTAGAATTAGGGTTACGGTTAGACTTAGGGTTAGGGTTGGAATTTGGGTTAGGGTTGGAATTAGGGTTACGGGTAGAATTATGGTTAGGGTTGGAATTAGGGTTAGGGTTGGGATTAGGGTTAGGATTAGAGTTAGGATTAGTGTTCAGGGTGTTTTGGGGTTAGGGTTGGGATTAGGGTAAGGCTTGTGGTTAGGGTTATGGTTAGGGTTGGGGTTAGTGTTATGGTTAGGGTTTGGATTAGGGTTAGGGATGTGTAAGGGCTTGAATTAGGGTTAGGGGTGTGTAGGGGTTAGGGTTGTGGTTAGGGGTGTGTTGGGGTTAGGGTTGAGTTATAATTGAGGGGTTTCCACTATTTAGGCACATCAGGGGGTCTCCAAATGCGACATGGCGCCACCATTGATTCATGCAAATTTTGCGTTCAAAAAGTCAAACAGTCCTCCCTTTATTCCGAGCCCCGACGTGTGCCCAAACAGTGGTTTACCCCCACATATGGGGTATTAGCGTACTCAGCAAAAGTTGCACAACAACTTTGGGAGTCTAATTTCTCCTTTTACCCTTGGGAAAAAAATTGGGGACTAAAAAATGATTTTTGTGGAAAAAAAATGATTTTTTTTATTTTCACGGCTCTGCGTTATAAACTTCTGTGAAGAACTTGGAGATTCAAAGTGCTCACCACACATCTAGAGGAGTTCCTTGGGGGATCTAGTTTCCAAAATGGGGTCACTTGGGGGTTTCTACTGTTTAGGCACATCATGGGCTCTGCAAACGTAACATGACACCCGCAGACCATTCCATCAAGTCGGCATTACAAAACATCACTACTTCCCTTCCGAGCCCCGACATGTGCCCAAACAGTGGTTCCCCCCACATATGGGGTACCAGCGTACTCAGGACAAACAGGACAACAACTTTTGGGGTTCAATTTCTCCTGTTACCCTTGTGAAAATAAAAAATTGTGGGCTAAAAAAAATCATTTTTTGAGGAAAAAATGATTTTTTATTTTCATGGCTCTGGGTTATAAACTTCTGTGAAGCACTTGGGGGTTCAAAGTGGTCACTACACATCTAGATAAGTACCTTGGGTGGTCTAGTTTCCAAAATGGGGTCACTTGGGTTTTTTTCACAGTTTAGGCACATCAGGGGCTCTGCAAACGTAACATGACGCTGGCAGACCATTCCATCAAGTCGGCATTTCAAACGTCACTACTTCCCTTCCGAGCCCCGACGTGTGCCCACACAGTAGTTTTCTCCCACATATGGGATATCAGCGTACTCAGGACAAATTGGACAACAACTTTTGTGGTCTAATTTCTCCTGTTATCCTTGGGAAAATAAAAAAATTGGGGACTAAAAGATCATGTTTGTGGAAAAAATATGATTTTTTTATTTTCATGCCCGGGCGTTATAACTTCTCTGTAGCCCTTGGGGTACAAAATGCTCACCACACATCTAGAGGAGTTCCTTGCGGGGTCTAGTTTCCAAAATGGGGTCACTTATGGGGAGTTTCTACTGTTTAGGCACATCAGGGGCTCTACAAACGTAACATGACGCCCGTAGACCATTCCATCAAAATCAGCATTTCAAAACTTCACTACTTCCCTTCCGAGCCCCAACGTGTGCCCGAACAGTGGTTCCCCCCACATATGGGGTACCACTGTACTCAGGACAAACTGTACAACAACTTTTGGGGTCCAATTTCTCCTGTTACCCTTATGAAAATAAAAATTGCGGGCTAAAAAAAAAATCAGTTTTTGAGGAAAAAAAATGATTTTTTATTTTCACTGCTCTGCGTTATAAACTTCTGTGAAGCACCTGGGGGTTCAAGGTGCTCACCACGAATCTGGATGAGTTCCTTGGGGGGTCTAGTTTCCAAAATGGGGTCACTTGTGGGGGGTTTCTACTGTTTAGGCACATCAGGGGCTCTGCAAACGTAACAAGATGCCCGCAGACCATTCCATCAAGTAGGCATTTCAAAGCGTCACTACATCCCTTCCGAGCCCTGATGTGTGCCCAAACAGTGGTTCCCCCCACATATGGGGTACCAGTGTACTCAGGACAAACTGGACAGCAACTTTTGGGGTCCAACTTCTCCTGTAACCATTGTGAAAACAAAAAATAAGGGGCTAAAAAAAATCATTTTTTGAGAAAAAAAATGATTTTTTATTTTCACGTCTCTGCGTTATAAACTTCTATGAAGCACCTGGGGGTTCAAAGTGCTCACTGTGCATCTAGATAAGTTCCTTAAGAGGTCTAGTTTCCAAAATGGGGTAATTTGTGGGGGAGCTCCAAAGTTTAGGCACACAGGGTGTGAGGGTTCGAGTTCCCGCTGCTGCACAAGGGAGTCTTGAACCAGTCCCGCCGCGGTCCCCCATTCATCTCCATCCGCAGTGGAGCCTGCTCAGCTTTGACGTCAGTCCCAGCATCTCACCCAGTCTAACAGTGTGCAGAGGATTACTGCTGTTCCTCCAGGCTCTGCTATTGTGGCCAGTACTGTTTAGCGGTGAGCAGACGTCTTTAGGACAAAGTCCTTTTTTTCCCCTTCTGAGCATGCCCAGAGTGAGATCTCTCATTGGAGATGAGGGGTCACATGCTCAGGTACTGCAGCAGCTCCTATTGGTCTGGTCTGCCAGGAAGGTCCTGTGACTACTGGTGTGCTGGAACAAGTTTCATTTGTCCTTGTTTCTGGCAGGTCCTGTAGCTGTTACTATAAAAGGGTAGCATGGCTGTGCCGCCATGCGCTAATATCAACCATTATATGCTTTCCGCCAGTGTGGTCATGCGTATGTGTGGTTAGGGCCCGGCTGAAATAAGTCCCTAGAATACCGACTTAATCGGTGAGGAGTTTGGTATGCTAGCTGGTCAGGGTCGGTGTCCTAGATGCCCTAGATTACCGGCATAACCGGTGAGGAGTTTGATTGCCGTATTCAGGGCCTGGCGTTCAGACGCCATAGATTGCGGGTGACTCCCGCGAGGACATTAGCGCATGATCACGTTCTATGTTCGCTTAGCACTTAACTGTGTACCTGGGTGCCTAACAGGACACAGAACTTTTTCTCAGCGGCTCTGTGACGTAACAGGGTTCGCTTTCAACGCTAGACAGCGCCCTAGCGTGTTTATTTTGCGACTCAGTTGTGTTTAGTGAGTTCGCACACATCGCCATATAGCGCTGCGGCACTTCTTCTAGTGGCTTTGTGAAATAACAGAGTTCGCACATATTGCCACAGCGCATTGCGGTGTTTATTTTGGCGACTCTGCGGGATAACAGAGTTCGCGTCTTGTGCCATTTTACTAGCAGCAGGTTCCGCCTGCACGGTGGACCCCGGGCTGCGAACGCACCTCTCTACCTCATATATTTGGTGCGTTCCGCAGACCCTAACATAATATCAGCGCCAGGGTCTGGCTAGTAAAATGGCAGATGACCAGCGTCTACCGCAGTACATCCAGCAGCTGGAGGGTAGGTTGGCGGCTCTTGAGCGCACAACCTCAGCTGTGGATGTTACCGCAGTCGCTGTTCAGGCTGCTAGCGTGGCTGCAGCCAGTTTGTCCTCTGCCATCTCTGCCCCTACATTATCCCACCTCCCGCTTCCTGACAAGTTCGCTGGTGACAGCAAGCAATGTCGGGGATTCGTGAGTCAGTGCTCTATACAGCTCGAACTTCTGGTTGCGCGTTTCCCCACGGATCGGGCACAAGTGGGTTTTGTACTGTCTCTACTCTCGGGCAGAGCGTTGGAGTGGGCAACGCCGCTGTGGGAGCGCGACGATTGTGTGGTGCGGAGTGCTCCTCGTTTCCTGGAGGCTCTTAAAAAGTTCTTTTTAGGACCTCAGGTCACCCACGATACGGCGCTACAACTGCTGCATTGGCACAGGGTTCGTCTTTAATCAGTCAGTTTTCCATCCAGTTTCGGACTCTGACCTCAGAGCTAGACTGGTCGGATAAAGTTCTCATTCCAGTCTACAGGCGAGGACTGGCTGATCATGTTAAAGACGCTTTGGCTACCAGGGAGATTCCCGCCACACTGGACAAGCTTATCTCCCTATCTACCCGCATCGACCTCCGTTTTCACGAGCGGAGGTTGGAGCGGGACCAGTGTAGGCAGAGGATTCGGTTGGCTCCCACCTTTTCCACACCTCTCGAATCCCCCGATCTGGCGTCCGAATCCCAAAAGGCCACAGAGGTTCCTCGTGCAGGACCTAAGTCTCGAGTCGTCCGAGTATCTGTGGTCTGTAACCTTTGTCAGCAGACAGGACACTATGCCAACAAATGTCCACAGCGATCGGGGAAGCGATCGCGTCTAGTGGCCCTGGGAGGAGGTTCACTAGAGACAGCGGCATTTTCCTCCAAGATGACATTTAAAGGGATAGTCACTGTGGACTCTTCCACACTTACAGTCGAGCTTTGTGTGGACTCAGGAGCAGAGGGGAATTTCATGTCATCCACCTTTGCTCGTCGCCACGCAATACATCTGGTAGCGCTCGACAAACCAGTGACTGTCCGGGTAGTGAATGGGTTGACATTGCCCTCGCCAATTACACATCAGACTGTCCCTCTTACTTTGTGTGTACCCCCTTCCCATCAGGAAATTATTTCCCTTCTCGTCCTTCCCGAGGGAATAGACGAAATCCTACTGGGAGTACCCTGGCTCCGTTCCCACTCCCCTCATATTGAGTGGACCTCCGGTAGGATACTGGGTTGGAGTGAGTCATGTAAGGACAGATGTGTCAGGGAGTGCATTCAGGTTACCACTACAGAGATACCTGCAGATCTTTCTCCTCTTCCCAAGTGTTATCAGTCATATGCAGACGTGTTCTCTAAAAAGGCTGCGGAGACTCTGCCGCCCCATTGTCCCTACGACTGTCCTATTGACCTCTTGCCTGGAGCAGAACCTCCTCGGGGAAGTGTCTATCCCCTCTCTCTTCCTGAGACGGAGGCTATGTCTCAATATATCCAGGAGAATCTGGCAAGAGGGTTCATTAGGAAGTCGGTGTCACCAGCAGGAGCGGGGTTCTTCTTCGTGCAGAAGAAGAGTGGAGAATTACGTCCGTGTATAGATTACAGAGGTCTTAACGCCATCACCATTAAGAATAAGTACCTGTTGCCCTGATCTCTGAGCTCTTTGATATGCTCCGGGGAGCAAGGGTATTTACTAAATTAGATCTGCGTGGTGCTTATAACCTGATCCGCATCCGTGAAGGGGACGAATGGAAGATGGCTTTTAATACCAGGGATGGGCATTATGAGTACCTGGTGATGCCCTTCGGGCTCTGTAATGCCCCAGCCGTTTTCCAAGACTTTGTCAATGATATCTTCCGGGATATGCTTTCCACCTCTGTAGTAGTCTATCTGGATGATATTCTCATCTTTTCTCCAGATATTGACTCTCACCGGAGGGATGTCTGCAAAGTCTTCGACCTGTTACGGGCAAACTCCCTCTATGCAAAGTTGGAGAAATGCATGTTTGACAGGAGTCTTTACCTTTCCTGGGCTATATCATCTCCGCCCAGGGATTGGCTATGGATCTGGCCAAACTACAGGCTGTGATGGATTGGCAAGAACCCCATTCTCTTAAAGCGGTGCAGCGCTTTATGGGGTTCATTAATTACTATCGCCAATTCATTCCCCACTTCTCCACTTTGGTAGCTCCCTTGGTAGCCCTCACTAAGAAGGGAGCCAATCCCAAATTGTGGTCAGAGGAGGTCTCCAAGGCCTTTACTTCAATTAAGTCCCATTTTGCTAGCGCTCCCATCTTACATCGCCCCAAGGTTGATAAGCCTTTTTTATTGGAGGTTGATGCCTCGTCCATTGGTGCTGGAGCAGTCCTTTTTCAAAAGGATGCTCAAGGTCGGAAACATCCTTGTTTCTTCTTTTCCAAGACCTTCACACCAGCGGAGAGGAATTATTCCATTGGGGATAGGGAGTTGCTAGCCATGAAGTTGGCCTTTTGCGAGTGGAGACATCTCCTGGAGGGGGCTCGCTTTCCCTTTCAAGTTTTCACTGACCACAAAAATTTGGTCTATTTACAGACCGCCCAGCGGCTAAATTATCGTCAGGCCAGATGGTCCCTGTTCTTCTCCCGGTTTCATTTCACCCTCCATTTCCTCTCTGTGAGAAGAACATTCGGGTCTATTCGCTTTCTCGCTCCGTGGTGTCCTCTGAGGAGGTGGAGGAGGAGCCTCGGTTGATTGTCCCCACAGAGAGCCTAAGAACTGTGGCCCTGGTTTCGCTTGAGTCTGTGCCTCCGGGCAAGACTTTTGTGCCCACCAATTTGCGACCGGAGGTACTCTCTTGGGCACATTCGTCCAGGGTGGGTGGACATTTTGGGGCAAAAAGAACATCTGAGTTGCTGGCAAGGACATACTGGTGGCCACATATGGTCCCTGACGTCAGGGAATACGTTCAGGCGTGTGTCTCCTGCGCCAAGAATAAGTCCCCTCGACAACGGCCAGCTGGGCTACTTTTCCCTTTACCGGTGGCAGACAGGCCTTGGGAAATGGTCGGGATGGATTTTGTGGTGGGCTTACCCAAGTCTCGGGGCTGCACCATCATCTGGGTGATAACCGACCACTTCTCCAAAATGGTGCACTTAGTGCCATTACCACGGTTACCGTCTGCACGGGCCTTGACAGCATTGCTCATTAGGCATATTTTCCACCTACACGGTATGCCAGACAAAATTGTCAGTGATCGAGGTCCCCAGTTTGCGTCTCGGTTCTGGAGAGAGCTGTGTCGCTTACTCAGCATTGAGTTGAATCTCTCCTCTGAAAACCATCCCGAGACGAATGGGTTGGTAGAGAGGGCCAACCAGACCTTGGTCACATATTTGCGACATTTTGTCTCTGCCAGGCAGGATGACTGGGCATCCTTGCTACCGTGGGCTGAGTTCGCTCTAAATAATGCTGTGGCTGACTCCACCGGACAGACCCCATTCCTCCTGAACTACGGACAGCATCCGCGGGTACCAGTGCCCATGCCCGTGTCTTCTGCCGATTGCAGGGTGGCAGACTGGGCTGTGGAGGCACGGGACATTTGGGACCGCACCCAGGATGCCATTCAGGCCTCCAAAGAGAGGATGAGGTCTTCGGCTGATGCCCATCGGCGCCCCGCTCCTGCATTTGCTCCGGGTGACCTAGTGTGGCTTTCTGCCCGAAACATCAGGCTACGTGTAGAGTCCACCAAGTTGGCACCTCGCTTTTTGGGCCCCTTTAAAGTTCTTGAGCAGGTGAACCCGGTGGTTTACCACCTAGCCCTTCCGCCTCGCCTTGGTATCACTGACACCTTTCACGTGTCCCTCCTGAAACCCGTGGCCATTTCCCGGTTTTCCGAGTCATCTGCCGGGACGTCGGGTTCATCTAACGACGATCATAAGGTGAATGCCATTGTTGGGTGCAAGGTGGTACGAGGCAAAAAATTTTATTTGGTGGATTGGAGGGGTTATGGGCCTGAGGATAGGTCCTGGGAGCCTGCCGAGCATATTAACGCTCCGCAGCTCATCGCTGCCTTTGAGCGCAGTGAGGCCCAAAGAAGGGGGAGTAATGTTAGGGTTCGAGTTCCCGCTGCTGCACAAGGGGAGTCTCGAACCAGTCCCGCTGCGGTCCCCCATTCATCTCCGTCCGCAGTGGAGCCTGCTCAGCTTAGACGTCAGTCCCAGCGTCTCGCCCAGTCTAACAGTGTGCAGAAGATTACTGCTGTTCCTCCAGGCTCTGCTATTGTGGCCAGTACTGGATAGCGGTGAGCAGACGTCTTTAGGACAAAGTCCTTTTTTTCCCCTTCTGAGCATGCCCAGAGTGAGATCTCTCATTGGAGATCAGGGGTCACATGCTCAGGTACTGCAGCAGCTCCTATTGGTCTGCCAGGAAGGTCCTGTGACTACTGGTGTTCTGGAACAAGTTTCATTTGTCCTTGTTTCTGGCAGGTCCTGTAGCTGTTACTATAAAAGGGTAGCATGGCTGGGCCGCCATGCGCTAATATCAACCATTATCTGCTTTGCGCCAGTGTGGTCATGCGTGTGTGTGGTTAGGGCCCGGCTGAAATAAGCCCCTAGAATACCGACTTAATCGGTGAGGAGTTTGGTATGCTAGCTGGTCAGGGTCGGTGTCCTAGATGCCCTAGATTACCGGCATAACCGGTGAGGAATTTGATTGCCGTATTCAGGGCCTGGCGTTCAGACGCCATAGATTGCGGGTGACTCCCGCGAGGACATTAGCGCATGATCACGTTCTATGTTCGCTTAGCACTTAACTGTGTACCTGGGTGCCTAACAAGACACAGAACTTTTTCTCAGCGGCCCTGTGACGTAACAAGGTTCGCTTTCAATGCTAGACAGCGCCCTAGCGTGTTTATTTTGCGACTCAGTTGTGTTTAGTGAGTTTGCACACATCGCCATATAGCGCTGCGGCACTCCTTCTAGTGGCTCTGTGAAATAACAGAGTTCGCACATATTGCCACAGCGCATTGCGGTGTTTATTTTGGCGACTCTGCGGGATAACAGAGTTCGCGTCTTGT